>KZ308229.1:1544110-1634692 GCA_000376725.2 Ladona fulva | reverse complement strand
TATAAATTAAATATTAAATATAAACATATTATGTTTAACATTTTATAGGAAATAAACTTCGTA
This sequence comes from Ladona fulva, assembly GCA_000376725.2. Taxonomy (NCBI): domain Eukaryota; kingdom Metazoa; phylum Arthropoda; class Insecta; order Odonata; family Libellulidae; genus Ladona; species Ladona fulva. The sequence continues at coordinate 1,634,629 of KZ308229.1, read as the reverse complement.
TCTTCTACAAAAGATTTTTAATGACCTTCGCCAACGTGTTGATATCTTCAAATAGCTCATTAAAATAATAATGATGATGATGACTTTGTTAAGCGAATTTTAGTCTTAAGAGACCTCTCTTACGAATAACCCTTTGCAAGTCAAGATCACAAACAACCATGCCCTAACAAGGACTTGAAACCGGGACCCCGGTGTAGCTAGGCTAACACGCTAACTACTACGCCACCGAGGCCGCCTAATGTGATTCGGAATTCGGAATTGTTTTTCCTTTTAAGAAAAGATATGTGTACTGTGAAATTCCACCGAGTCACGCTCGATCATATCAATTCAACCTTATTTTTCTGTCGTGCAAGAAGTATCCAGTTGCCGGGTTTGTAACTTAATTAAGTATATGTAATAAAAATCCCAATTTCCGTATTCCCTCAAAGTGGTGGAAATTAGTCAATAAAAGAAGACAAGTGTTTTTCAACATGGAAATTATTCCATCTTTCAAAGAATTTGATTTTCAACAAAACAGCAATGGCCAATATAACTTATGTATACATGATTTCGCGTAGTAAAGGAAAGAGTTATCCAAATTCTAAACTGACAGGAAAAGGGAAAAATTTGGTAGTAAATGAAAACGAGACTGATCTCACGGTGACTCTTTTTCTCTAAAAAAAATATTCAAAATGAATAAAAGGGAATATAAGCGATGAGCATAGGCAATTCCCAAGTTTTTGTAAAACATTCAGCAACCGTCAAAGAATAAGTTACCTTATCTATGTATATTTTTATGTAATGTGAGAGCGATTGCGATATTAGTATTTTAACAAGGTATCATATTTTTCTCTGGAATGGTGACTTCATCTAAAATTTGAATTTGAAAAGTGTAATTTATCTATTTTGGAATCATAGATATACTCTTGCATAGGCCATATATTAGGCCAAATATATTTTACAACAAGTTTCACCCAATCTCCCCTCTTTTTTACAATATGTACGATACCACGTGCGATACGAAATAAAAGGTATGTCCCAATTATGCATGTATAATATTCAACTATTTGATTTAAGATTTGAAAAATACGATTAATAAGCATCGCGCATACTAAGGTAAAGGAACAAAAAATAAAAGGAAAGTTTCTACCTTTTTCAGCAGCGTCATTGTAGTCCCTGGTCCCTCTTAGGAAGCCACGGCGTATTTGAACTGGACTCAACGTTCACCTAATCCATTGGTAATTCCCACACAACTCTTGTTTCTGTGCAAAAATATAAATAATAATAGCGCTTGAATAACTGAAAGTGAAACTTCTTTTCAGAAAGACAATATAATTTTTAATATAGCATGGTAACAATAATGTGATATCAGTCTCACTTTGAGAATTATTTAGGATTACCTGATAAATATGGGATGGAGGGAAACATATGGATTTATCCGACAACTCAGTTAAAATTAATGAATTAAGGGAATATTCCAATAAAATAAAGGCATTCCCAAACAAATATTCTCCAGGAAGAAGCGTCTAAATTAAACATGCTGCCTCTGTTCAATAATAATAAGTATAATAATAAAACGTCTTTGATTGGGCGAGTTAAGACTTAAATTCTTCCTTCCATCTAACCCATCGTCATATTTCNGCGCCATTGAGACTAAAAGCCCCCTATTCCATCTAACCCATCGTCATATTTCTTAAAGTTTTTAATTTGTAAAGATGGAGTTAAAGAAAAAGTAAGAAAGAAACACTGGATATAAGAAACCTAAGAGGTCGTTAGAGAAAAATTACCCACTGCAGGAAAACACCCACCAAGAAGGGGGTGTTTAAAAACCTACCGATAGCTATAAGATGCGAAATAACATCCCAAAAGAAAAAAAAGATAAACATAATGAAGACACATAATAAATCCACATTCAATGAGCTCATTCATAGTATAACCATATAAAATATCTAGAAATCGTACCAGAACATCCAAATAAATATTAGAATGAGTTTGAGTTCCAGTTCGTGTAACATGAGGAGGTAGTAGAACTTATATTAGAGTTAAAAAACCTCGAATACATCAGAAACGCCGCTGGTAGAATCTATAAAAATAGGGAGGATGAGTCGTATAAACCTTTTTCTTCCAGCGATCGATACGCGACACAAATATGACAAAAAAGTGGATGGCCGATTCTGTATGCACAGCCTGCTACAAACTGTTCCCTTGGCTAGTGGTTAATGTAAAAACGAACCAATGCATGATCCGCAGTTTCGCCAACAAATTCATTGAATTCTGTCCCTGCTTTAGTAGAATTTTTTACCATTTAAAATGCATATGCCCTCTGAATGCCTAAAACCTCGATGTCCTTCAAAAGGGCATCCTTCTTTTAAATTATGATATAAGAGGAATTAAAAGGCATCGGTCGATCACAGGGATACATTTTTAATTCAGCGCAGTGAAATTGAAAAGTTGTGGCCCCTGTCTGCGCAAAACTTCGCCGGACGGAGGGGAAGGTCCCATCGGGGCTGGATACCAAGAGAAGTCTACCCGCCCAAAGGCTACCGCTTACTAGATTTAATCTTTGGAAGGTGGATTCACCCAGACAGAAAAAGCACTCCTGCGCAGTGGCCATAATCTTTCGCTTTCACTGTACATACTTATTCGAACTTTCCCGCACCACAATCAAGTCCATAAGCCCTAGACGCCTACTCAGGAATTAATTGAAGCATTAAATGAGAACACCGTGTGTTTGGTAATCCTGCTCCGAATGCGTTGATAACTCGATCGAATGTGATAGAAAATAACATTTTAAAATATCATAAAAATAAAGATTTTTGCAAGGCTTTAATTACTTAATTTTCGTTACTGAATTACTTACAGTAATTACAGCAGTTTCTGATGTATATTATGTAATATTACCCGAAATCCCCCCAAATTTCTTTAGTTTCAACCAGTTTTAACGTATTAAAGCCCTAAGTTCCGTATTTTCCGAAACTGGTTGAAACATATTAAAACTGGGGGAATATACATTATTTTATTATACTTTCCTCCAAGAGATATTGACCTTTTTAATTTCAGTTACACTCCAAGAATCAAATTTTTTCTATACTATCTTCGCTACTTAACTGTGTCATCAAGTGCACGAAACAACCCAGACCATTTCTAATGCGACTATGGAGAGATTTCCTAACTCTCCAAGCAGATAAATATTTATTATTATTAATTTTAGCTATTATTTAGCTGACTACTTAACTAATTAAGTTTCCGGATAACCAAGTGGGTAGCGATTTCGCTTTCAGTTAATGTCCCGAGTTCAATTCCCGGTGGGGGCCCATACGTACGAAATGACCGCAGCTATCGAAGCACTTTTAACAATATTACTTAACTGATTACTTAGGCGATGGAGTGGCCCAAACATCTCCAATCCCTCCTGATAGAAACGTCGTCCGAACTCATGGAGACGATTATCCTATGCAAATGCGTCAAAATGTCCAAAGTCACCTATGATTCTAATAAATACACACTTTAATCCAAGTAGGTAAATACTTTCTCCTTGCAGACGTGTAAAAAGTACACTACAAAACACTTATGGAAGGAATGCCGTGCACGCACTTCATTATCACTGATAATGCACTTCTCACAAAGTACCTCATCTCACTGCGCGTATCGTACATTCTAATAGCCTGGAGTGGAATAAGAGCAAATGTTTGAATACGAACTCTTTCTTCTCTCTCCTTCTCATGCGAAATGTAGCTTAAGACAAGAATGTCCTACAAATTCTTTTGAGACCACATTACGTCGTAATTGCCTGTGGAGACACCACTAGATAGGCTGGATATTTTCCAATTTTACCTCGGAAGAATTTTCTAGAAACCTATTGCATCAGAGGCTATTTGATTCAACAAGAGCAACCTACTATTCTTTTATGAGCAGTTTTCGCAATTGGGGACGATTTTCTCGGAAATGTACTGGAATGCGTCCGCTAAACATCCTGTTTTCCGATTAGATTTTTCCTACCGTAACACTAGCAGAAGGAAAGAAACCAGTCACCCCTTACGCATGTCAAAATGACTCTATACATCATGTCACTCTAACATTTACTTTATCTTAACTACCTCAAAACTACGAATTAATTTCACAGGGATTCTAACCTTGACCGCTGCTGAGGAAACTCAACCTTTCCTGTCACCTTCGCTGTTACCTTTCCTCAAGGTTATGGACGCGGACGATTAGCACAGATTTTCCCTCAGTTTCTCGTCTTCTAAAACTCAAACGAGGGTTGACGTAGAAGGGTAAGACCATCATGTTCCTTTTGATCCAAGGTATTGTGATGACGTAATCGTCCGAGATTTTGATAATATATTCCAATATTATACGAGCCCAAAATGAACCCCTTAGATGATGAGTAGGATGGTCGGTGGCCACCGTGTTTTTATTATTGTTATATCGCTCTTTATTCGGCGAGATCAGGCTCATGTAGGCCTATCCTAAACTTTGAAGTCAAAGATGATATATGCAAGGTTTACAAAATTACAGATTTTCAAATATAAAAAAGACAGCATAAAGATGAAAGACCGAGGTGTGGGAAAAAACTCAGCTGAAGGCTTCCAGAGAAGAACTCACTGTGCGGGAAAACGTTCACACGAGAAGGATAACATAAAAGGATAACACAAAAGGATTAAACGCGTTAAGCGGTGTTGTACCACTAACATTTTTAACATCATACACTTCTTACCAAAGCTGTATCAATTCGAAGTTTCACGCATTACAAAGATCCGGGTTGTTTCTGATTTGATAACGTATTTTTCTATTACGCGCAGCACACTTCTGATTTACCTTACCCTCTATTCCTTTTTGTTCAGAGATGAATTTCATACATAAACGCTTTCCGTTATAGCGTCCTTAAAAAGATAATAATGGATGGGAATACTTCATAGTAGAATAGTGGATTAGCAGAGATGTGAGAGGAAATAGAATGCAGGTAAATAGATCAAGTAAAAGTATGGGAGTGTGGCAAAGATGATGTAGCGACTCGTAAGGCTAGAGAAGGAGCCCCCAAATGTCAAGTGGAGAGAGTGATTGATAAGGTGGAGAAGTAACTCCTTGGAGAAGAGGAGAAGAATAATGCGAAAGTCTGGGACAGCTTCCAGTGGCTGGAATTAAGACGTATTCCTGCATCATATTCCCAAGCCGGCCATCGCTACAGTGACGCATCTGCGTGGGATATATTTCGAGTGAATTGCCGATATTTCACCTTGCCATTCCTGCGCAGGAAATTTTCTAGCATCCATCCCCTTTCCTCAGCTATCAGCCTCTCTTCTCCATTTTCCTAACGATCTCGTTAGCGCTTCCATCTCTCATTGCATCCTAATTCCTTCATTTTTCCAACTATCTTGATTTTCTCCCTCCTTCCGAACTTCGTTCATACATTCTTATCGATTTATTTTCCGCCTTAGGGGACGGAGATATTTGTACAGATGTTTCCTATATTTTCTCAAAATCTTATCAACTCATTCTTCCATGCGAAAAAAAATATTTTCAGTGTGCATTTTAGTTAAAATTGTACCAAACCTACCGGACAATCGAGGTAATCTGTGTTTCAATGGCTATATTTGAAAGAGGATAATTAGAGAGTATTTTATTGGTGAAAAAATGAAGAGTTTCGTAAAGTGAGAAAGCTATTGAAAGCTGCAAACAAGGAAATAATGGAAAAGAGCCCAAAGAAGATTAATATAATCATATAATACTTAAAATTTTCAACAGATGAATCGATTAGCTATTTCTGGAAATGAATTGATGCCTTTAAATAAACAAAAATAATGTTAGACAACGAGAGGAAATTTCCTTGAGACGGAATCTCTCTTCCATATAACGAATTATTCACTAATTAAAAGAGGAATCCAACTTCCTTGAATTTTCTCTATTTATGACTTATCATTCCTTTTTTATCATTTTAGAGTGAGGTAAAATTGATATTCGGTAACAAAATTGGCTTCTTATGAACACTGTATTCAGCCTAAGGAAAGCCAAAATTTCTCGAGGATCATCACCAGAAGACATTACACAAAAACTAGTCTAATTAATAATGTTTGTACAATTCTATTGTTCCCAACGCGTCCTTATGGCTCAATTGCACATGTTCGTGAATACATATATTTCCTACATCATTCACAGCTTCCTTCCAAAAAAATACTAAACATTTCAATACTTTTTCACAATTTTGCTGATAGGTATTTATTTACTTTCCAGGTTATTTATATAACCGAATCAATCCCCAAAACTACCTCTCCTCACGGTATATTATGGCTAAACCTTCAGGCGTTGTTTCGATACTCAATCTTGTAAGCTAGTAATAGGTAGAGAGATTGTNCTCTTCCATATAACGAATTATTCACTAATTAAAAGAGGAATCCAACTTCCTTGAATTTTCTCTATTTATGACTTATCATTCCTTTTTTATCATTTTAGAGTGAGGTAAAATTGATATTCGGTAACAAAATTGGCTTCTTATGAACACTGTATTCAGCCTAAGGAAAGCCAAAATTTCTCGAGGATCATCACCAGAAGACATTACACAAAAACTAGTCTAATTAATAATGTTTGTACAATTCTATTGTTCCCAACGCGTCCTTATGGCTCAATTGCACATGTTCGTGAATACATATATTTCCTACATCATTCACAGCTTCCTTCCAAAAAAATACTAAACATTTCAATACTTTTTCACAATTTTGCTGATAGGTATTTATTTACTTTCCAGGTTATTTATATAACCGAATCAATCCCCAAAACTACCTCTCCTCACGGTATATTATGGCTAAACCTTCAGGCGTTGTTTCGATACTCAATCTTGTAAGCTAGTGATAGGTAGAAAGATTGTAACTAGAATTTTATTCTTAACCCCATGACTGCTTTGGTAGGCTTCCTTGCAAAATAGAAGAACACTGAATTATCTTTGTGAATTTTCAGAGTGCCGTAAATAAACAGGTACTCTAACTAGCTTATAAATCTTCGCATTTACGAGAACGCGTTTACAGAGTTCAGCAATGAATATCTTAAGTTCGAAGCCGACGGCGTCTTCATTAAAAGCCATCCCATTACAGCCGGATTTCTTTGATTCATATTTCCCTAAGAGATATTATGGCACCGATGTAAAATCATCCCCTCAGTTAAAACAACTGTAGGCTAAAAGATACTTCACTACTATCAGATTTTCTTTTATTTTTTGCATTAAGTAAGTACATTAAGATCACACCAAATTGAGTGACTATGGTAATACTCTTCGAGTATTCCTTCGAAGTAATTCGAGTTTATATACTACGCAGTAATTGTTTTCGTCCTCAGTAATCTCTTACGTAAGGGAAATAATGAGGGCATAAACTTTGCTATAGAGATGATTAAGCCCTGATGAGACGTCAAAAACATTTTCATGGCCTCTACCCGCGAATAGTTTTCTTCGTGCTAAAATGAAGTCGTATATTACGTAACGCCACTTAATATAGCAATTAATCTTTAACAGCCTCCTTTAACGATCATGTTTTAGAATTAGCAGAATTTCGTGATACTGGAAAGTAGGTCCAAAGCTCCAAAAAGGGTTTCTAGTCGTTCAAACTCCTGCCTCGAGCGATGTAAGGTGAATTTTATTACTCCCGTTAAATGTTACACGCTCGATATAAAACAGTAATTTGGCTTTAAAAAAATTTCTCCATTATAAAAACCTCTGATTAAACATTCGGAAAAACAATCTCTCGAGAATTATTCACTTCGCGCGATCGGATTACCCCTCCAAATAATTCCAGGTAATGAAGCAAGCTTCCGGAAGAACCAGGATTATATTATTCTTATCGGGGGAAAACGAGAAATCCCGCGTTAAAAACTTCTGGCATAATAAACAGAGCTGTAAACTTCCACCAACTTCGGAACGCCACAAAAGGGAATAATCTACTCGGGGAGACCTTCGAAAAATGCAGTATTCAAACACCCCTTAACGACTTACTGGTCCAATTCTCAAACTTGCGGAATAAGGAATCGAGGAGTATACCCCGCAACTTTCGCGGGCATCGAGTCTAAGAGAAATTTGGATGACGTGCTCCCCTTACATCCGATACGTCGGCACGTGTCCCGGGAATCATTATCGTGTGGGAGAAAGGTCGCACTAAGAATACATAGGAGATTTTTTCCTGCAGCGCCATAGATCTAGCAGGAGAGAGGAGAAAATAAAAAAAACCTCCCACTTATAAAGCCAACCTCCCACAGCCCAGGTAGTCGAACATCATTAAAACTTTTCGAGTTTTAGTTTCCAGAAGGGGTACACGGGGGCGGGCCGCCGTGGGGGTTGGGACGGACGGCGGCGGATGCAACCACCGCCGCCCCCCACCTCGGCGGCCTCTCCAATTTGTTTCCCTGTCGCCTGACGGCGCGGGGGCGTCGCAGGCAGGGATACAAAAGAGGAGGCAGATAAAAGGTTGTGCCGATAGGGAGGGAGAAGGGTTGAGGAAGCGACAACCTCTCCGAGATATTCCCCACGGGGCGGGGGTGGATCGGGAGGCGATAGTTCTTTAACTTTTTACGCGCTGAAGAAAGAGATGGGTTTGAGCGGATGAGATGGGGTGGGAATGCGGGGGACGGCACTTCCGAAGAGTGGCGCGGAATCCTAAACAAAAGAAGGCTCTCAATTAGAAAAGTTTCTCCGATGCTGCGGTGGGTGAGACATTTTTTCGCGGGAGTTGGCAACTAGCGTCGATCCATCACTCCGTTTTTGCATAGGAAAAAAAGTGATCCGCTCTCTTCAAAGTTATCCTACTTTGTGGGATGATGATTCCCCTTTTTAGCCAATACTAGAGAACTCCGTTATGCACTTCACGCTCACCAAAAAAATTTCCGAACGTCTGTCGCCGCCTACAGAAATCTCGCAGATGCTCCGCATGTGGCTCGAAAATATCAAAAAGTAACGAAACAAAAATTGCGGGATGGATTCTCTTGATTAGTTGGATTCGCGAGCTTATTCTTCCCCAACGCTGGACCATGAAAGCAAAAAAATAGACAGACATTCTTTCTGAATGATGGAAAAATCATCGCGGCTTAAAAAGCCTGCTCCGATGCTCATTATTTCCTCCCGGAATCCCGAGATACACTGATGAAGAATTTGATTTTTAAGTACTACTTGAGCTTTGTTATCATTTCAGTATCCTCGAAATTCTTCTCAATTCTTGCAATCAAATACGAATCCGTAGCCACGACGGCTGTCTTACTATTGGGGAACGAAAACAAAAAATACATAATGATCTATAGGAATAAGTAAAGTAATTCTGTTGCATTTCACCTGCAAATAAATGTCTCTGAGTTTATAAAGCCAAAATTGAATGAACATTCGGAAAAATCCAAATTACGCAAAGAAACCTGAATAGAGTAAACGTGGCAGAAAAAGAATATGGATGGATGTAATTCATAAAGAGGACCAAATCTGAAAAAGGTAAATTAGCGATCGACTGAATAAGAATGGCAGTTAGAACATCTTGACGATAGAAACTAATGCTGAAAAAAAAACAAAAAATGCACACTAAAAGTCAGAAGTTGGAAATGATTTCCAACGGCATTAGTGTGGCCATTTGTGGAGAAAACAGCAGAAGAGAAAGTAAAGGGTGTAGATGCCATATATGGAAATGTTACAAAGCTGAATTATATATCATTATGAATGAATAATATATAATTAACGGTATTGAATCTTTTTATTGAAAATGGAAAAGAACCTTTAAATGAAGATACACTTATTGAAATAAATTTTACGACAAAATACTGATTTTAGGAAGAAAAATATTCGTGAACGTTTGTAAATATTACAGTTCTTTACCGAGGTACTAGATAAGAGAAGATGAGAAAGGCAAACAAATAAGTTAGCAAATTCATCCATTCCGTAACTAATGAAACCTCAATTTCCCTTCAACCCGTATATTTTACGATTTACTAACTAGCTACTAGCCTAATCACGGCTGTACATTTGTAACGTAAATTTCTTGTGAGACTTGTGCTAAATATGAGCTTTCATATCCATTACCCGGGATTGACTGTTATTCCCTCTGCATGACCATTAAAAATTAAAGTAGCAGATGGGGGATATAACTCAGCTATGCTCATAACTTTGACAAATTAACTCCCTTATTCTTGCAATTTAGGAAGATAGTAAAGGTTACGAATGGCGTGCACTGAATTTGTACGACCTTAGCATCTTTTAACTGAATAAAAATTCATAAAAATTACATCTGCGAGCATTTGCAAATTCTTTTCCATTAAGAAACAAGTGCTCGAAATTACTACTTGAATTTTCCAGAAGGATTTCAAGCTTACGATATTTCCACCTCTGAGGTGATTATTCCAAATGCATGGTAACCGATTTATAGCTATCATAAAAATGAGATGTACCTAATGTTAGGTAATGTTCGTAAGAGTACAGCGATCCACATCAGTTATAAAGCAGCATAAACCTTTGACCTGCTTAAAAGATGATCCTTGAATGTCAAGTGTCTTATTATGTTAGAAAACATTAGTGATTATAAGTCTCCGAGGTAATCACCTGCAACAGCCTACTCGCAATCCACTAATTTTCTGTTTATTTAAATGGACAAAAGGTTATACTTTTCATATCTATATAAACTTATAAACCAAATTAAACTCAAAATAAGGAGTATGTATTAAGTATACATATTAAATCCATGTTTTTATAACTAGCAAATTCCCAGAATTCTGTATTCTTCCGAAATTAGAATGGAAAACAGAGAGCGCTATATTTTACGAGACCTTTCAAAATTCCACTCTTTCCTACAATAAATCTTATCCTCTAATCACGGATTTCACTCTTATCGTCTGAATGGACGAGAATAATTTACACTCACGGAAGAATATTTTTAGGGGGAATTTTTTTAGGAGGAACATTTCCCACGAACTAATTTACTTGATTCTCGTGTTAAATTCCAATATCGAAAATCGATGTAATGTGTAGGGTATCTGTGACAGTGACGTCTTCTGAAAAGAGTGAAGTTTACCTCTATAAAACGCTTGTAGTGTTTGTTCGTATTAATGCAAGAGACGGAGAAGAATCCCTCTTCCAGTCTTGCCGCGAAATCCGATATTTTTGAGCAAGCATTGAGTGTAAGAGAAACTGGAACATGGCTGTTAAATTAGAGGTTTAAAACGTTCCTAGAGCCGTTTCGTCGGTGAGTCTTCCTTTTCCGTTGGGGCCAGTTCTGGAAACAACGGGAAGGAAGCGTATTGACCGAATTTTAAGAATCAGACAATGCGCATTTCAGGAACCACGCTATCATTTCAAGGTCCAGAAGACGTAAAAGCACGGTCTACCGTCTAAACGGCATATGATAGAATTAAACATCTAAAAAACATTCGGCTCCCCTTTTAGGTAGCAAGGTAGTTAAGACTTGAGCGTATGACATATCAAAACCATCGACTCATACATTTCATAGATATAAATAGCTAAAATTTCAATTTGGCTGATAAAGAACGTATGTTTGTATTCGCGTAGTCCACGATTATGGCATCATTTTTTCATGCATAAAGCGATATACAGCGCTTGTTTATCGCATTTAACTACATAGTAATTATCACGGAGAACTATTTCCTGTGTGACAATATCGACATTTTTGGTTTTATTCTCGCGTATCTTTTGCAAAAAGAAGGTTTTAGAAATAGGTTGCACTCAATTACGTATACGTCATATATTGACATCTTTTGCAGAGTTTTTTGCGGCAAGTACTTTAATACAACCAAACATTATTGATCATTTAATTTATTGATAATTTGTCACTGTTAGATTAGCGTCAGGTGGCAGCCTCAATCAACGACTAATAACCCTCCAAAAAAACAAAAATACTTTACTTATACAAATATACTCTCTATCAGTGAGTTTATCCAAAACTTTTACAAATAAATATTTTTAACTTTAATTGTTTAAACATAACGAAGGAGGGTACTTTATAATTTCCACAGTAGATTATTACTAAGTTTTCTTTCTTTCGATGTGTGTTTTGAGTTCCACAAAGTCACGTTTGGAAATATTAACTTCGTTGTTTGAATATGAGAGGCAAATTATAGTCAGAAACATCTGGGAGTATTTCATATTCGTTCAATTTTTTGTCTTCAAATATAGACGACATTTTTAGAAGCCAGAGAAATTATTAAAGAAACATAGTGACGCTTCGAAATTCAAATTGCAGTTAAAAATCGTAAATAAGCAAAGTGAACATGAAATAAATCGAGTTGAATAGATTGATTTCTTATGTAAACCACTGAATAGACGAAGTGGTCACAATAGACCTCAGCAAGTGGCATCTGATGACGTGCAGAAAGCACGAGTTAACTAATGATCCGTCATTAATGTGTTAAGAGTTATTAGAGTAACTCCAATTACAAAAGAAAAGAATAATCTATATTGTATATATTGAATCTAACTGTAGCAGCTGATTTATCATATCAACATCCATATCCAAACGTCCAAAGATCCGTGTACAGTGGTACCTTGGTCAGCGACGGTTATCCGTTCCCAGATTTTCGTCGTTAACCGAAACCGTCGTTATCCAAGGCGCGATTTTCCAGAACCACACTGCAGGTCAATTTTGCAGATAAAACTAATTAAAAGTCATTAATATAAAATACATACAATTTTTTTCAATTATATTTGCAACAATAAATTATCATTGATAAAATGAATAGTCATAAAAGAAGTTTATAATGGTCAATATTCACCAGAAGCTTCATAAACCAAAGCCTGCGTCGTTACCCGAGAAATTATTTCTATCACAGCTATTCGTCGTTAACCAAATACGTCGTTGACTAAGGCCGTCATTAACCAAAGTACCACTTTACTTATTTCACCCTTAACTGTTTAACATCTGTATTTCTCATGGTTGTATAATTCGCAGTTTCAACAGTGGTTTACTTCGCCTTATTTAGAGGTTATCGGTAATGCTCGACATTAATTGATCTTTTGAGATGGTTGAAAAGCCTTCAGGGAATAAAATCTATACAGCTATGTGTAGTGTGTTTGAAATTTTATTTGCTTTGGCTTTCAAACTTGTGATATTCTAGATAAAGTTTACTGAGTAATACAAAAAGTTATCTTGGATTTCGGAACGAAGTTAGAGATGGTGAAAACCTTTGGAACAGACGTAAAAGAACGACCGGAGTTCAAATGTAGGAGAACGATATACAAGCAAATGAAATAACGTTTTGTTCGAAAGAGGCCACCCCTTTTTGCGAATGAATTTCGGTCGTTAATTTGCATAGTTCGGCCGAATGAGAATTCAACTTCACTGACACGCAAAACTTTTGATTTTTAAAGGATTTCTCCAATAGTGTTCTGCGGCGGGCAATTCAGCCGAGATAAATCTAATTAAAGCTGAGAAACTTTATCTCTATGGAGTTGCTGAGTAATTTGGTAACATACTCGCTAAAATAAAATTTGAAAGGTTTGTATGTCCTGGAGTTGTCTAAAGGATAGTTTCGGAGGAAGACACTTTCCAGCAAGGTTTGTTTTCCAAAAAATCCTTTCCCGTCGTAATTAGTGAAGCGATTCTAAATGATTCGCAAATTTGTGTGAAGTTAATCCAAAGCAATATAGTTGAAATAACTTGGAATTCGTAAGTCTACAAACTTCGGCTCAAAGTTAAAAGTTTCAGATTTAATTTCGGTAATTATAATTCTCGATAGGTACGCACCATGTTTCTGTGCGGAAATACCACCATGAAAATGCGAAAAAAATTGTCCTTCCTTAATACTGAATATAACGGCGAGTACACTTCGATTTTTCTAAAAACACTAACATTGGGAAAAGTACTCTTCAAATTAGCAGAGAAATATGCAAGTAGACATTGTTGTAATTAACCCAATGATGAAAAAATAACTCCAGTCAACGGACCAGTTTAACATTTATGAAATTAGGCCAGTTTTATTCATAATGTAGGAAAGTTATATACGTATATGTGTTCCAGTTAATAATATTATTAACTATATACATTTGGATATTATCTATATTTGGATACAGCTTTACCTGTACCAGAGAAAACAATAAGTAGATACTCAATCTTGTAAGCTAGTAATAGGTAGAGAGATTGTAACTAGAATTTTATTCTTAACCCCATGACTGCTTTGGTAGGCTTCCTTGCAAAANTTCCAGTTAATAATATTATTAACTATATACATTTGGATATTATCTATATTTGGATACAGCATTACCTGTACCAGAGAAAACAATAAGTAGTACTTGACAGCGTTTGTTCTGATAAAGTCAAAGTTAACTCAGATATTCGTACAAGGCAGCGTAATCGGACCTCTACTCCCCCTGATATACACCAAGGACCTAAGAGACGAGATTGGTAGCAATGTAAGGGTATTTGCGGATGACTCGGTAATATATAGAGAAACATCAAGCGACGAAGATAGCATTTCACTATCAAACGATTTAGGTAGCATTCAAAGGTGGTGAGAAAGATGGCAACTAAGTAGATCTTAATGCAAATGAATGCTCTATAGTTAATTTCTTCAAAAGGAAATTATTGCGTCAAAACCACCTGTAAAAATTGGTGGAATGAATATAAATGTAGTCGGTTCAGTTGAATATATTGGAATCACTGTTTCAAATAACTTAAACTGGAGCAAACATATCTCAAAAATCTGCGGTAAAGCAACTATAAAGTTTGCTGCAAGTCTTTCGTGTACGAGGTCTTTCATTCTTACTTTTTAACAAATCTGATATAAATTTTAAGGTTCAGTCTCGGAAAAATTTAAGGATTCACTTTTTTATGTTCTAAGGTCAACTATCTTTGAAAAAAGGTTCACTTTAATTTCTAGTTGGCACTAGTTGGAGTGCAATCGCAAATCAAGAAACATGAAGATAATCATTCATAGAACAAAATTATCTTTCATATTTGCTCATGATTAACTTGTGAATATCCCAAAACTTATCCCCCCAGCTCGTTAATTTATATAGACACATTTTACGGTATGAAGGGATTGGTGTAGTTCTTAATAACATTTCTGGGTTATAAAAGATTCCGATGCAAAGCGAGTCCAGTCCGAAAGAGAAAGATGCGCAGTTGGATTTAGAGCTACGTGGAACCTGTTGCAAGTGGCGAATGGCGCGAAGGAACCTTATGCTTTCCGACGGGAACGAAAGCAGAATTACATATTTTCTCGCGGAGTACATATAGATTTCCTTCGGAGCGATTCCTTTTCCTCGTGGATTTTCCGTGGTCGTTTTATCAGGAAACTGCTCGCTGTTAGACTGGAGTTGGTTGTCGGCGGAAACGGCGGCGTAGTCGCATCCATTTTGAAGCACCTACGTAATCCGTTTCCTCATCGCACTCCGCCGTGGTTTATCTCTCGTCGGCCCCCGATATCAATCTCCTGCTCTCTCGGGCGAGTCGGGGAAGGGAGAGGAGTTTACCTTCTTTCTTGGATGCATTTGGGAGCAGTTCATCTTCTACCCGCTAGATTTCTCCGACACCTTTCTACATGCTTCCCCAACTCCCACATATCTTGTCCCTCCACAGTTCTTCCCTCTCTCACCGTCCCTTTCATCTCTTCGCCAATACATCCTGTTCTCTTCGCACGTCCTCCTTTCGTTGCCACCCTTTTCTACCATTCTTTACCACGCTCTCTTCCCAGCCCATTCCCCATCCTCTCTCATTTCAAAGCATTCCTTGCCATCTTAGCACATTATTCTTCTATCTACTTCACTCTTTAAATGTTTTATACCTGCTTTATCACCCAGTCTTATCTGCCATCTTGTTTCATTTCATTATCTTATATTTTTAAGGAGTAAAATGTCTGTGGAAACCACAAAACTGCATTTTTTGATCAAAATAAAAGTTAATTATTTTGGGCTGATTTCTCCTAAATATTGATCACTACGTTTGCGGTGACTCTCTGCTTTTAATGAGTGATGATATAACTTGTGATGATATGGATTCATTCCGCCTTCTTTATTCAACATTTCATTTATTCCAGCTAATTTTCTTATTGATGACTACTGCCATCATCAACTCCTCTAATTTATCCTTTGTATGCGCTTCCTTTATACATAAGCCCTCTTCCAAGTTCTCTCACTATCAGCTCATTACCATCTCCAGATCTCTGAGCTGTATTTCCAAGCTTCTCTCCTTTATAGACTCCTCCAATTACCCTTTGCTGTTCCACCCTATCTCTTATATCGATATCTTCCACCATCTTCTATGTTCACATTTTAAGTTACTCCTTCCCCATGCCTACCTTGCACAAAAGCTCTATCGTCTTACTTCTAGCTCACTTTCTCTTCTACGCTTTCAAATTCCCTTTCTCTCCTTCCTTTCTCCTTCAGTGGAATAGCTTCCACTACTTTCCTTTCACCTCATTCCTTCCCCATTTTGCTATTGGTCCTTTACCCATATTATCACCCTTCTTTCTTATTCTTCACCATCTTTAAGCTCCTCCGTCCCACTTTACATCGTCATCACGTCTCATCCTACCTTCCGTGTCCCCTTCACAATAACTTCTTCCTCATCACTAGCATTTCCACCACCCCTGCCGCCTTCAGCTACAGCATTCCTCCTTCCCGTCCACCTCCTCATAGCTGGTATTCCTTGCATTTTTTCTATCTCTCTTTCTCCTCAGCTTTCTCCAACATTTTCTTCGCTCCTTTAATCTTTTCGTTCTTCGTTACTCCCTTAAAACCTCCTTTTACTTTCCACAAAATCCTACTTTCACTTCGCTAAAACAAATTCCAATCATCCTTTCACTTTTGTACGAAATTTTCCACCAAAATTTCATCCTTTCATCATACTACATGTTTCCTGCACCCTAGTTAGCCACTTGTTTCGCTCAATGGTTAATGTTTTTGTTCTTGCATTTCGTTCTTATGTTCTCTCTGCATTACTGTTGGAGTACAAACTATATAAATATGTACAGTTTTATTATGTTCATCATGTGTATCAATTATGTATGTTTTCATTGTGTTTTTTTCCTGTTGATGCTGTGATGTCATTGAGTTTTAAATAGGAATTAAATGAAAATAACAGAAGTTGGAACAATCTCATTATTATCTTATTATAAATTATCGGTTATTGTTATTCTCCTTTTGTAGAATTGAATGTCAAAGGGTGGCCATTCTTGCAACAGATTTCGCTGTTGACGAGGAATTTTAAATTGAAAAATTGAGTTTTTGTTTGGTATGACAATTAGAATGATTATAAAAGTAATTACAGGGCTAAGAAGATCAGTAAGACAGAGACAGACCACTTATGTGGTGGTATATTACTTTTAAGAGTGATATTCGAACAAGTAATGATACAACGAATGGTCAATTATAATGATGAAACTAATTAAAGAAGACAGAATAACGCCAAGATTAGATAGATGATACAAGAAAATAATTATTAAAATCCGGTAGCCTCCCGGTAAAATTGGGAGGGTTGGTAACCCTGTCTTCGATCTTCCTTTCACTTATCAGCAAAAGTAACCCGCTCCCCTATCCTCTAAACATATACATCCTCTCAACCTTCCCCTCCTTCCCCAATTCATTCTCCATTTCTTCCCTTGAATCCTCTTATTGCACCCGCTAAAATCTTCCCCTCTCAACACGTTCACTTTGGCGCCATTTGTCATTGAGAGCAATGCTACACATAAAGGGAATGAGAGCGTGGGAGAGCGAGTGGTAGGAAAAGACTGCATATACACAAACCTCCTGTCGCTGAATACCTCTTTGAAGGCTCGATTGATTATTCACGACCGTTTTAGAGCTTCTTATCGAATAATATGCGCTAATGTGTCTCTGCCCGTTCGTGTTCCCCGGTAATTCCGAATTCTCTTTGACGTCAACCGACGGCGGCGTTTCTGCAATCGATGGGACTCATTTGTTACTCTAAAAGATTAACAAATGTTCGCCCTTCCTTACTTCGGGTACTGGTAGTTTTATGTAACCGCCGTTTTCCAAGTGTTTTGGAAATTCTTTTCTAACTACACTGGATAGATTTACCCAGAAACAGCATTCGTTACTTGAAACCATCTCAGCTTTAGAGTGCCCTTGTAGACATTTTAAATGTTCCGAAGGGTACATTCACAACTTACCCAAAAGTTCTTCTCTGGCACTTATGCTTGCTAAGAAGTAGACGGTCGGAAATCCTGCATTATTATGAAAGACTTGACGTTCACGATTACCTTACTGACCTAACTAAAAACATCGACAGATGTAGATGAGTTTCCTTTACAGCCATTTCAAATATTTCTGTGTTAAATACTTAATTTATTTTGGGGGATTATTTTCTGTAGAGGAAAACGGGTGCCTGAATGGTGAAGTATTAAGATAACTATTTCCAAAGAGTTGATCGACAGTAGAGTCTCTTGTACTTGAAACTTTTCACCATAAAAATCAAAAAATATCAATACTTTAAGCAATATCCTCTATCTACATAAGAATTTTTAAACACTGAAATTCTATGTAAATGTATGACTGCAGAGGTTAGGTGTAAGAGAGTCCCACATGGGTCTAACCTCGCCGAATAAAGTGTTTTATAATAATAATAATAATATTCTTCATAATATTGTTGAATAGATTATACAATTATCTTACAGTTTTATATAACATTTTCGAGATTTTCCCCAAAATCCTTCTTCGCGAATATTCTGTTCATCATTCATGGAACCTAGTGCTCTCCCTAAAATAATAATTTACGGAAAACTTTTGTACGTGAAACATAGTTGTGAAACAAACCAGTAACCCATACCCATAATTGAACCCATAATTTCTACATCCTGAATCATGGAAGATTTTTATTTCACAGATACAATAATATTTCAATAGGAAAAATGAAATGAACATCAATCTTGGAAGATGGATCACGGAATTCTCTAGCTAAATTTTAAGGCGATAACATAACATGTTAGAATTACTCTTTTTCTTTCAGGTCACGGCATAAATACACAAACGAAATAGCACTCAGCATAATATTCTAGCGAGAAAGCAGGGTGTTTCTTAGAAAGATGGGTTAGTATTGACTGTAAGGAAACATGTGGGAGTGTAAAAAATCCGAATGGATTTTACCCCAAGCCATTTTTTCCCCTTTTTGTTTTTATGAAGATGAGACATATTGGTTTAGAAATTGTGGAGTTTTTACAGCTGATATAACTACGGATCTTGTACCATTTGCTGGGAAATATTAGTTGGCAGAAATTTGCTGGACTGGATCGGAAAAAATAATTCTTTCCTGTTTTCTCCTTCAGGAACGGAGGTAAACAACGTGGCTTTCTACGAATATCATTGAGTAGTAAAAATGCTATACGTTAGAAATTAAGCATTGAATTCTTCTGGAAGGATAATTTCAGGAAATGAAGAAGGAAATTGGACTTGTGCAAGTTGTGTAACGTTATGCTAGAGCATAAATTTAGGAAGAGAGTGTAATTGAATTTCTCGAGCGAGAAAAATCACACTTGCTTGAATCTGAGATGTCCTCCTTTTCTGCAAACTTGCCTGATCTCTGCTCTATATTTGAGATGCGTAGGCTGTGCTCAAGAGCATGGTACTTGTAATGGGACGCTTATGTCCCCTGAATAGTTAAAGTTGAGATGGGAATCGAGCATTCTGCTAATAAGACTCTCACCTTAAAAGGCTGCTCGAGGCTTCCTGAAGTCAATAAAATATTCTTATCGTCTAGAAATGTTCTTCCGATGCAGCTAATTTGCATTTCTTTCCATGCTGGAATCGAAAATTCTGTTTGAAATGTCATTTGTACTACGAATGTGTGATTGTAATAAATTTAAACTACGATTGCATACAAAAATATACTTTTTTGGGATTAATTTTTACAGCATCATTTTTAGCTATGGGTTACAGAAAATGATTTACTTTAGGAAAGGATCAAAATTTATAAATCATGATTGGTATATGAAAACGAAGAAGTTAAACAACCGCGGACTTATCGGTTGGTCCTCAGTAAAGTAAGCCAAATTTATTAACCAATACACACAAGTTTGGAGAATATAAAACGATATTTGTATTGAATTTAATAACACCTATTGTCAGGAATATAACGTAATTGGCTGAAATGTATGTATGGATTTAAAGTTCTTGAAATAAATGGGTGCTTTCAAATCATTTCATTTTGTGACTTGTTCGTAAGTTCTTTTTCTCATAATTTCACTAATTATTTACTTCATCATTAGCTTTTCTTGAGGTTACATTCTAGGGTAACAAACCTAAGTGACTATGATTTTCGTTGATGTCTCAGAAGGGGAATGCATTTTCTTGGTCTCTTCGATTGTGAAATCTGAATATCAATCAGTAAGATAGCGTATTAAAAAATATAAAAACGTGTGATGAATATCAAGCTCCTGCCTGACTGCTAAATGGCAGCTGTAGGATCCTTTGTATGCAAACGTACTCATTACTGCTAAGATAGAGGACTGGAAGGATGAAGATCTTGAATATCGGTCTGAAGCCTCAAAAATCTTGAATACGTATATTGTTGGATGAACTGTTCTTGAAACCAATATTCTATCCTATAGCCTTTACTATAGCATAGAATTCCACGGTGGCGGAGTGGTTAGTATACTAACGCTCTAATACTAGGGTCTCGGTTTCGAGTCCGGATAATTGTATTTTTCTGGTTAGGGAATGGGGTTCATTTAATGTTACTGTTCTTGTCACTCTTGCATCTGAACAATAAATGGATGCTTCTGAGGGTATAGGGAAAGAAAAATAAACACGTTTATTTATTAATTGATCGGATCACCTTAGTCTCGCCGTTACTTGAATAATTTATTTACATTTTTGAGACGACTTAATTGGCAGTCAAGACCAGTAAAAACACTTCTTGAACCGTTACATATTTTTTCTGACAGCAGAAGCTCTATTTTATGGCTCGAGTAGTGTTCCACCCGATACGATACCTTAACGCGTCTCAGCTAAATGTAGTTTAACTTAGGCATAATATTTTACATCATCTCAGATTATTCCCTAATTAAACTGTACACATATTTGTGAAGGCTAAATTTAGGGAACCAATAAGGGAATTTTTCTATTTTAAACGTTTACTATTATAAATTTTGATATTTACGGTGAATTACAATTTTATTGTACCTACTTGTGAAATGTGTTATGATGTTTTTCTACGTAGTGTTTGAAAATGTTTAATAATATGCGACGTAATGATTATAATTATCAAAATATTTGATCTGATGTCGATAGATCATTTTGGGTTTTCGTTAAGTTTTTTTATCGCTTGCTTGAAATTTTACGTCACCGTTTGTCATTACATCTAACCGAAATAATTTCGTTTCCTAGTTATTTCATTTTTGTAATTAAATGGTTTTTAGCGGTGATGGAAACCCTAAACTAATACTACCTAACGGTGATGGAAATCCTAAACCATTTGAATTCTTCGTTCGAATCGAAATATGACAATTGCTTACTCGATCGAATATCGAAATGAGGGTAGCAAATCCATTATTCTTGGCAAGTTTTCATCGCAAAGGAAACTCAAGCACATTAAGGGGTAACCATGAACGGAAGCGATTAATTCATTTCGATAGTTTTCTCGTTGTGTATATTTATATGAAATGCCTCATGAAAGAGTGACAGCTTTCGCATCCCAGCTGCGTTCCGAAAACATAGCCGTAATGAAATGTGACGTATCGATATATATACACTTACGCGGGTTTTTTCAATCTCCGTTAAATTGACGGCGAGCGCGAAATACGTATTGTCCTTCGCATTTCTATGGCGCTGATATCTCTTTGACGATCGCAATCCTTTTGCGATTTACGTACAATGAGAGCGGCTTCAGGCTTCCTTTCATTCTCCGTTTGTGGGGAAAATTATACCCTTCACCGGAGGCAAAAATAGTTTGCTCAGCTTTCGGACTGTTGTGACATGCGGAGTCGTTTCAAATGAAAAGTGAAAGAGGAAGAAACAAATTTTGTTGGAATATGCCGACAGATGAGTGTAAACTGACTGTTTTGAACGGCTCATTTCACGCATGCGTTTTCTCTTTTATGGAACGGAATAAATGGTTATGCGTGCGCCGAATTTAGAATGTTGCCTTTTTCCTCGTTTTTTAGCCTTTTTATACACTTAAATATCCTTGTATAGATCAGAGAATTTTAGGCATAGATCAGAGAATTTTCATACGTGAAAAGATTTTGTGCTGGTTTGTATGTACCATAAAAAACTTATAATGACAAAGTCAAAGAAAAAACTTGTACAATTCCACAACACCAAGAGAGGGGTTTACCGTTTTCGGCGATCAATCACCATCAATAACCGGGGTTCTGATGATGGTGATTGGTCGACGAAACCCCTCTTTTGGTGTTGTAGAATTGTACAAGTTTTTTCTTTGACTTTGTCATTAAAAGTTTTTTAATATGAAATTCCACCATGTTACGCTTGAAAATATTTCTTTAGTTTGTACCATGCTGTTGGTAATTACTATTTGAATGAGGTAACTACTGAAATGAACATTGTCAGTGGTTAGGAGTTTAGAGGTAGGAGCCGTATTGCAAGAATTAAGTGAAAGAAAGGTCAGGCCAGGTAACGCGCGCTAGTGAAACCAATTTTGAAAAACTCTAAATCGAATTCTGATGATTTTCGACCCATCAGTTTCCTCTCGGTTTTATCACAAGTCTTCGAAAAACTCGCCCATCATCAAATTACTGAATACCTGCAAAAAAATTCGATTCTTGACTGCTCACAATCAGGTTTCCGGAAGTCGCATAGCACCGCCATGGCATTAATTAAGGTAACTGATGACATTCGTAAATCGATGGATAATAGTAAATTAACAGCCTTGATCCTACTGGATTTTAGTAAAGCCTTCGATTCGGTTGACGCTGATATAATACTTGCTAAGTTGCAAAGAATGGGTTTCTCAGAATTGTCCACGGTTTGGTTTTCTTCTTATCTACATGATCGACAACAAAAAGTTGTCTCCAATGATTGCTCTTCTGCTTGGTTAAACATTGAACGCGGTCTTCCTCAAGGATCGACCCTGGGTCCATTGCTGTTTTCCCTATTTATCAATGACTGTCCTCAAGCTATTAAACACTGCAAGTATCATTTATACGCCGATGATTTGCAGATATATCTCGATTCTACGGTTACCTGCTTTCCATAATGTATTCAGTACGTGAACCATGACCTCGAACAAATAAATAAATGGAGTAAGGACAATTTTTTGAAAATAAATCCACTAAAATCGCAAGCTATTATTATCGGATATCCTACGTTATTAAAACAAATTACTGGAGATATCAATGCAAAGCTCATCTTGGACAATACTGAGATCCCAATCTGTAACTCTGTTAATAATCTCGGTGTTTGCATTAACAACAGTCTTACGTGGTTGGAACACGTCTTGAAAATTTGTAAAAAAGTTTATTCTTCCATTCATTCCCTCAGATGCTTAGGAAGCTTCCTAACGCCCTCTATTAAAATTCAACTGGTAAATTCATTAATCATGCCTCACTTTGATTACGCTAACATTGTGTACCAAGATTTATCGCAAGAATTAGCTTCTAAGTTGCAACGTGCCCAAAATGCGTCTGTTCGTTTTATATTTAACTTAAAAAAGTATGACCATATTTCTGATGCGTTCAAGAAAGTATCTTGGATCAAACTCGAACCTCGTCGAAGACTTCATGTTCTAACGTCAGCTTTCAACATCTTGCGAACGCAAACTCCGGAATNAAAAGATTGGAGGCATTTGAGATGTGGGTGTGGCGTAGAATGGAGAAGGTGAGCTGGGTGGATAGAAAATCAAACATAGAGGTGCTATAAATGGTTGGGGAGGAAAGGGTTTTAATTGAAGTAATTAAGCGCCGACAAAAGAAATGGGTGGGTCAGATATTGAGAGGAGAGGGATTGCTGAAGAATGTAATAGAGGGTAGAATGAAGGGGAAAAGATAGAGGGGAAGGCAGAGGCAAAAAAATGTTAGATGGAATAAAGGGTGGGGCAAGTTACCAGGTAGCGAAGGAAAGGGTTATGAATAGGGAATATTAGGGCACATGGACATGGATATCAAATCTCATATTAGAACTATGTTATATTTACTTATTCTCCAACTGCTTAAGTTGTAACAGTCGAAAAGAGTCGAAATCTCTGTTTCTCATAGTGTATTCTTGCAGTTACCACTTTTTTATGTTATTTCATTTTTGTAATTTCGCTTGAATGTTATATCTGATGATACTGTTTTATCAATTATTTCCTCGTGGTTTATTATTGCAGTTTTTCCTGTTTATGATTTATTTTATTATTAATTTGTAATTTTGTTATATTGCTATTGATTTTGTAATTTCCTTCTTATACACAGCTTTCTTAAACATCTTTTAGCTTGAACTATCAGTAGGTTTGCGCAGGTTTTTCACACCCCCCTTCTCTGAGGGTGTTTTCCTGCTGTGGATATTTTTTCCTAAGATATCACCTTAGGTTTTTTTTTACATCCACTCCTTCTAAAGTTTTCCTCTCTGTTTCTTTTCACCTACACACAAGTCTTTATGTAAATAAAATCATTGACGCAAGGTTAGATGGAAGAAGAGACTTTTCAGTCTCAATCTCGCCTTTAATAATAAATAAATAAAGACCTTATTTGTCGAGAGAATTAGAATTACTGATGGAATATTTGCCCAATGAGAAACGTATTTGCCCTTTGTTTGGTCAAAGCAATGCATAATTATTAAGGCATACGTGTATCATGTAAATTCTCAAAGTTGTAGACCTGCAATTGTTTCTTATTCGTAGAGGTTTTATGAATATGCTCTTACAACTTATATATACTTACAACCTGCCAGTAAATGAAAATAATGGGGCTCCCGCTTACCATGGTTGGTAGTCAATACTTGTATTACGGAAGCGGTCCCAAGTTTGATCCCTGAGGGAGTCGTGTGGGCGAGCTCGTTTTATTGAGACGAATGACAGCAGGAGAGGTATCCAGCCATGAAGATTAGCCCCAAATCAAATTCATCATCATTACCAGCAATCATTATCACCATTATCATCAGCCCATAAGTAGGATAGCACTTATATATGTATCTCGCGCCCTGAGCTCGTTGTGTTGTTTACCGGCAAATTAGTTGTACCCACAGACGTTTTATTTTCACTTTAATAAGATCTTATTTTTATTTCTTTTATTTTTTATAGGATGTATTTAATTTTTATAAATCTGATTCTGAATTTGATCTGACCAAATGTAATTACGTTATTTGTGCGCCTTTCTGACAACCGTACCCTCGACCATGGTCCCAAAATCAAGGGGTTGTCACATTTGAATCAAAGTACAGTGAATAAAAGAATCAAAATGCTTAGAAAAAAAGGAATAGAGAGAATTAAGGATTGAAAAAAACACGTGATGATCAATATTTTCGTAGAGATGTTTTTAACGCTTAATTAGATCTACCTGATTTAACTTCAGGTCTTGCTAATTCTCATCGTTTTGAAAAACATAAAAATTAATAACATTAACATTAACATTATTTTTAATTGTTTGCTCACTTCAGTACGAATGTAGCACCTTGCGGCTATTTTCGCGTGAAAATGTAATACGTAAACACTTGTCTAAACACATTCATGGTAAAAGCGAGGCCTCAATAAATAAGCGGGAAGCATTTATTCACGAATAAAACCAGGGTAAATCCACAGTAAAAATATTTAAATTAGTCCAAATTGAAAAATAAACTTTTGAGCACTTGTGATATTTAAATGAATTTGTGTCGCGTTAGCGCGAAATTTCGAAGGTAAACAACACGCTCAAAAAATCCTCCTAAAGCGACGGTCTCGTTTTAAAGCTGAAGGAACTTTAATATAATAGAGGCGCACTATTTTGATGAAATATTCATCTAAAAACTTCTATTCGTGGTTAATGGATTTTACGATAAGGATTCTGAGAGTGGACGAGAGGCTAAATTCTGCAACCCTGCAACTTAGGAATACTGCAATAGATTGCAATATTCCTAAGTTGAGCAGTAAAACTTTTTACCTCTCGAATCATACTTTCATGGATTACAATAGCTTCAAAAACTTTGCGCATTATCCGAGCTTTATCCGGAAATAAAATTATGAAACGAAATTTCCCAAAGTACAAGTTCGCAAAAAAATCTCGTCCTTTATTTTACGAAAAATCGGTTCATCCAGTTAAAGGATTCTCTCGGGAGTAATATCGCTCCGGTTTCATATATTTTATAGAGTCAAATTCAAAGAAAAGTTCTTCGATCCATTTTTCCCGTCGATGGCTCCAATTGAAAATATCCCACTTTGAAATTGAAGCTTGAAACGGACGAATCTCAGCTGCGCAAATACGCCATCTTTGAACGTTAAAGGAGATCGAGTCGTTTTCAGTCGGAAATTTATTTTGGGGAATAGTTACAATTGCGACCCTCTATCGACCCGCATATCGATTTGACAATAAGGAAAGAGATTTCAAAAACCTTCCTCTGAAGCATCTAGCTTTATGGCTGCGAATGCTGGAATTTAGGAAATACCGAGGTAGCCCGTTTGGAAGCAGCAGAAATGTAAATACGGAAGAGTCATGAAAATTAGTTGGACAGAAAGGATACCAAACCTCAAAATCTTAAAACAAGTGAACGAAGAGAGAAAACTGGTGGACTTGATGGAGCAAAGAGAGAGTTAGTTTCTCGGGTCATATGCTGAGACAGCAGGCTGATTACAGTAGCTTTAGAAGGAAAATTGTCAGCAAAAGAAGGAGAGGATGACCAAGGAGAAAGTTCCCACGTGACATCCAGGCAAGAATAAGGGTGGATTCATACCATGACCCCAAGAAAATGGCCGGAAATAGGATATCCTGGCTTTGATGGTGAGTGAAAAATAGTGGCAATGTCATGCTGGGATGCTATGATGACAATAAAGATTCACACATACGAAAATACCTAATTGTTCACTATTCGTCCCTTACTGGACGAAGCTACTTCTTCCGTGCCTCTATCATCGAGACTGAGAAAACTGAGTACCGTCCATTTGTTAAATATCCGGCCCAGAGGCATATTTGAACCGCAAACCTTACATGACTAAACAAAGAAAGCTTTGGAGAGGGAATGAGGCAACTAAGTAAGGAGTTAGGTAGTTTTCCTCTACTTCATTCATTTACTTTAGCCCCTTTCCTACTGAGCAAGAATGCTAAGAAAGGAAAAACCTTAACATACTCGTAAGTGCAGAATAATTAAGATATAAATAACACATTTATTAGCATTTAATGAGGACAGAATAAGATCAATACTGTTTTTTCTGCATCACATTCCTCGGTAGATTTTATAGCACCACAGCCTGAAGATTCCGACAGAATTAAATGAAAAAAACATTATTCTCTATCCTGTTCCAAAGGACAATTGATTCAAATGACAAACAATTTCAAACCAATGACTCTCTTAATCATTGGTTTGAATTTGCAAAAATTAACAACTATTTGATTTCAAAATTCTGAAATTCTTGCTGATTTAAGCACGCTTGCAAAACTAGCTACTGTGTAACTGTACTGCGTGTATGTACTTCTTTCTGTTTTACTGGATAAAAATATGTAGGAAAAATGGAGGCGAAAAAAATTTCTCTGCTCAAGATTTTACGACGCATGCTTGGACGTACAACGTTTACCATAAATACCTATCTTGCAGAAAATCATGATAACACAAGGGCTCTCGGATGGCCAAGTGGCCAACGCGTTCGTCGTCAAAGAAAGCGGTTCTGGGTTCGATTACCGGTGGGGGCCTACGTGCGAAGTGACTTCAGCTGTCGAAGCACTTTTAACAATACTACTACTACTATTGTTTTCGTTCTAGCTGTTGACTAAATAGTATACTTAACTCTGCCTTATCTTTTATCATCTTAGACTCTGGGCCTTGGAATAATAAAAAAGGTGATTGATAATGGCACGCGACAAAACTAGTTGCCTCAATATAGCGTTTATGTACTGTTTATGTGTAGAAAACTTTCCTTTGACCATATCTGGTTGAATGGAACAATTTCAATTTGTACTTTGTAAAGGACTGAGGAAAATGTATCATTCATTTACTTTTGTCTCGGTGTTTTCATGGCTAATTCGTGTTTCATAAGAAGTTATATGATAGATAGACCGAAATTTAAAGCGATGACTGTTAAATTCTGATAAATAATTGTAGTTTAGAAAGATGAAATTGAGTTTCATGTCAGGTTCTCCGTGATTTCGGAATGATTTGATGTTTTATTTTTATTTATTTAGGAAGGTTTATTCAAAAATATTCCAATTTGCATTCCTAAATCAAATTTTCATAATGAAAATCATTTCATCGTCGTAACCTTTCTTTGCTAAATTAATTTATTGATTACTGTTAGGAGTAAAGAGATACAGGAAAGTATTGCGTTTACCAGAACATTTGTGATGGATTATGAAGTTTGCTTTTGACATAGTTCTGTGTGCAGAAAAAATGTTTACTGAACGATATCAAATCTGAAAAACAACGAAATTATCTGAAGCGATGATATCATCCTCGAATTACAGCTAGTACCTCAACATTTTCAGGTTGAATCGTTATCATATTCACTTTTCAATAATAATAGCTTACGTTGAAATTTTCCTATAATCTAGATTTTTAGTAGAAGATTTTCAAACAGATTTTTTTAAAGACATCGATTAGAGGATGGGACGTAGTAGATGATAATCGCACAAGAAAAACTTCCATCTAAAGCGGGAATTAAATAATTTTGGACCGCTTTGTGAACATGACAGCAAAAAAAGGAACTGTAATATGACTGAAAGTTGCTATTCTAAAACGTGTTCCAGTTTTCTGATTCTGTTTTAAACATAACGCTAGATAAATACATAGGTTTAATCTGTCTGAGTAAATTTTCAATTACAGCTGCGCCAATTTTATGAAAAAATAATAACTTGCTATATTCTTGCATTTATTCTGGATACGAGTTCAGGGACTGGAAACTACTACTTCTATTCTGGAACGACTCATTACAAAGATATAAAAAACTTCTGTTAAGTGAGGAATAAGATATTTCCTTTTTCCAAGACCTAATGTGAACGAACGATGTAACGTATAAAGCTGCATTAGCGAGGAACTTTTCTAAAAATATCAACGTAAAATACTTGCATAGCCTTATATTTCATAAGCAAAGGATTTCAATAAATGCCCACATGCACCTGTTATAAATATATAGGACAAGGTCTTTTTGATTTAGACATTTATGTCTCGGCAGATATTGCTGAACTGAATTCCTCTCATTACTCCAATGACGTAGAGAGACAAGAAATGTCTACTTCGAAACACGTAATGTCTTTGTCGCATGGAATGTGAGAAACGTCTAGCGACTTAACGACCGTCTAAAAGGTTGAAGGTCGTCAAAAGTATCCAAGATTTATCATTTACAATATAAATTTTCAAATGAAAAAATTCTAATCAATTATGAATGCACACGCTCTGTGACACAATCGTTGCTACATGCAGCCAATGGCAATCGCGTGCGTTTTCGATATCTAGAACAAATCTGTTTTCAGATGAATGTCACGAACAATTACTGTCGTGAAACCTGAAAATGGCCCGCATGAGGTAATGCGGTTTTCTGGCTTTTAAAATCAAAATATTAAAATTAACATAAAAATTCTTAGAGAATGATGGGCTTAGAATGAAGGAACAAGATAGGAATAGAATTTTTTAAGGAAAATGAGACAATTATTTCGACTTTCGTGAAGGAAAACACCGAGAAGCTTTTCTAAATTCCCATAATGGAGAAATGTAAATACATCGAAAAGATGTCGCCTTAGAGCTGGGAATAAAAGGATTTTGAAAGACGTAAATGACACAGAGAAATAAGAAACTTACTTGCTTCCACATCATTTTTTATCACATCTATCCATTTTATAACAGCGATGTCTGGATAGTGGCAAGGAAGAACATTTAATCTCTTTGCGCAAGACTTCTGGAAATTTTTCTCAAAAAATAATTTATGAAATTCCAAGCAATTTTTCTTGCAGTCTCCTTGCCAACGCAATGGTGGGAAATTTGAGTAAGACTGAATTAAAAATTACATTAATTTTGAGTAAAACTGAAATACATTCATTCTCATAATTCAAAGATTAACATAGATATGAAGTTGACACTATGAGTGAATATTATTAAAATTTAAGAATCTCCATTAAAATCCATCTGATACAATATAAATGGGCCAAGTCAAAGTTATAGTTAAGGCTGAGACTCCATAACCTACTCGTACGTGTAGTAATAAGAGATACAATAATACAGTATCAATACAATAATATTCGTACAATAGATACAGGAGTACCTACCTAACGTATATTTGAATGAATGTTGAAGAGGAAGATAAAGAGTGCCTAAAGGTAAGAAGATGAAATTTAATAGTGAAAAATAAGTTGTTTGTGAAAAAAACGGGATAAATATTTTTCTAGATGAAAAGTTTCGCTATATATACGGCAATGCACGTATATTGCGAGGTTGCCTGACTTCGTTTTCTTTCAGTTGCGAATGTTGCATAAACAAAGGCGCATTGAGTTGAACGGCCGGACATGTGTGTGATAGTTTTGAGCAAGGAACGTGTCCTGAAAGTTTCGTGAAAATCCGCGCGGCACAAACCTGACGTGTTCCTCGTTAGTACGTTTGCATCAAATAATCTTTTCTGGGAATCCAAACACGTGCATAAGACATGCATAAATGAATACTTTAATACTTCATTTTATTACTGCCATGGATTATTATTCGAAATAAATTACCTCCTTCGTTGTGTTTCAAACAAAAAGGTCATCTTTAGAGTTTGTTTTTTAATTTATTCCTTGAAATCTGCTTTTTTAAGCATGGCCATCTTTCTTATCAAATAAAAATATATGAACATTTTAATATTGACATTTCCTGTGCAATCATCGTTATCTTGTAACCACACTAGGCGATGAATAACTCATAGGAAAATATTTCCTACCATCAAATTTTACTCCTCATCTAAACACCAATTAAACCACTTTAAACTTCAAGGAGAGCAAAGAAAAAACGCGCTGAAAATGTTCCTACGATGGAGCATACAAACGTTGAGGGAGAAGTAAAAGTTTACCTTTGCCTACATCTAGAATCGAGTCCCTTTTAATAAAATTCGTAGCGATGACAGTTTTCCTCGAGAGGCGTAGAGGAAAAAGAAATCGAAGTGGAAGAGCAACGACCTCGCGAAAGGCAAGTAAGTTCCTTTGCCTCATAAACGACGCGCCGGCCGACCATTTTCTTGTGAGAGCGACGTTTGCTCTACGCTTTACTTCGCTTCGTTCGCATAAAAAGTCTCGACTCGACAAAACGGCTTTTAAAAACAGAGATACCTATTCTAGTAAGCAAGAAACACGCCCAACGCAAATGAGAAGGAAGAGCACGGAAGTGAGTGAGAAAATTCCGCGCCGTTTTGAGCGTTCGTTCTGAAGGGGACCCTCGAAAGTTTTCGACGAGTTTAAACGGGCCGTCGTGACATGATTTTTTCATTTCTGTTTCCGCTTTAATTTGGAAAAAAGCCAACTTTGTGTGTTGCTCCGGTGAGGATCCATTAACTATCACTGGGTATAATATTATGCGTATTCCATCCCCAATAGGCTGCTCTGATACTGCGAGGAAAATCAGAGAAAAAATGTTGGAATCATTCGTTGCAATAATTTATATTTTCTGCGAACGGTACGCTAAAGTGATCCGTTAAGAAAGTAGACACGCTGTGGATGCACCCCCTGCTATACGCCTAAAGGCGGTTGGCAGGGTCCTGATGCCGTTCATCCCAACCATGAACTATCGTGGTCCTTACAATTACTTAGAATAATGGAGTTATTATTGTTTATTTCAGCTCAAACCGATGTTTGGTAGTAGCAAAATAATTAGAACGGAACACGTCGATCTCTTCTGATTCGTGGGTCATCATTTTATGAAATTTAGATTTGTTCCAAAAGTGCCGATGATTATTTTATCTTTATATTACTGGCATAAATGTCGTCAAATTCAACTTGTACATACTTGTTTATTGTTCGAATTACTTTCATTGGTGACAGATAGGCTTCTTTGCGTTGTTGATAGTTTTTCCGTAGATGAAGAGATGAGAGAGATAATGTCTGTCATAACCGGGAATCGAACCCGGGTCTCCCACTTTACGTGCGGTTGCTCTGACCTCTAAGCTACCACGACAGAACAATCCCTCCTTTAATTTCTTAGGTCCGGAAAGTGGGAGACACGGATTTTATTCTGGGCTACGGCACACTTCTTTTTAATACTTCATCTATTATATACCTTATATATACCTAT
This sequence comes from Ladona fulva, assembly GCA_000376725.2. Classification (NCBI taxonomy): domain Eukaryota; kingdom Metazoa; phylum Arthropoda; class Insecta; order Odonata; family Libellulidae; genus Ladona; species Ladona fulva. Next base: position 1,602,375 of record KZ308229.1, on the reverse strand, counting down.
CACATCTACATATCTTCACCTATATCTAGCGTTTCTCATCGCCTAGTAATCCGTAGATATCGAGCTACTGAGATTACTATTTGTAAGTTTTCGTCCTTATTTTCTTCTCCATTTCTAGTGAAATATTTATGAGTTCATTAATTTTTATCGATATTATTATTTAATTATTTGATATTATATTAGCATCCTCTAGTTATATCGACAATTATCTGATCATTTCAGACATTAGAATTCACACAAACTTCAGGTAACCTTAAACACATATCGACTACTTCTTCAGGTTGGTTCAATGTATTATTTCAGCTTAAAAGATAATTTTTAGACCCTCCATTTAAATACATACCATACAATTGACCGATACTCGCTTAATCACTTCAGTTCTAAGAATTTGAGCCACAGAAATTCACTGAGTTTCCTGGTTGGAATAGCTTTAAAGCGCAGAAAAATATCTATCTTTGCCGGCTATTATTTCGAGTTGGTTCAATGCCCTAAACTGTGTTATTGAAAGAAACTTTTAAGTCTCTCGATAAAATAATATTGAATACTATTGGAATATCGACTACCCAGATAAGTTGCTATTTCCATATATTTTCCATAACGAAAGAAGATATGATGGAAGCATATAATGAAAGAAGGAGAACATTTGATATTTCTGTTCTCTGAGACCTCCGGTATCTAAGAAAGGACTTGATTACCCAAATTATTTATCAATAAAACTGAAATACCAGAAACTCGAGCGAAAACTTTCCTTGATAAGTGCCGTAAAGCAAACAAACAACAGTAATTTGGGAGGAATTCATCTTTAAAGCAAACACTTTGCACGCTATCGTCCACCTTTGGCTACGGAATAAGCACTTGCAGCGGTTTAACTATGAGCGTGGCTTCTCGATGCTGACTGAAGATACAAGAAAATATAATCATTTTGTTTTATTAGCGAAGCAATATTGTCGGACGTTATCTATATAATTACTGCCCTTAGGTGTACAGATGACCTTTTTTCCAAACATTTCCATTCGCGATAAAAGCGGATAATTCAAAATGATGAGAGGAATGTGTAAACCTACGTTTCAACGATCTTTATTGACCTCGGTGGATAAGTAATACTCAGCCTTACAGTGAGGCTTAACCGAGAGATATGATGAAACATGTGTTTACTCTTTCTAGTGGAGATTTATTCAAAGGAATGGCTATTTAATTTGTATGCAATTCACTTTAAAGTAACTCATGTACCTCTGACTAATAGTAATGTAGCCCTCAGAAAGGGGACCACAACGAGCGATTGCAAACATCTTGGCCTGCAGTTATGCAAACACTCACTCGGAATTCGGAAATATGATCCTTTTTTTTAAAGATATGAAAACTTTTATCACGTTTCCAATATTAGTGAGCTGATATGAAATTGAAATTTATCTTGAAACCAAATAATCGGAAATCGCTACAAAAAATGGGAGAAGTGAAGCTAAAAATCAAGAGATACCTTCAAAGTGAAACTGAATAAATACGTAACTATATTAATAAGACATGTTTTCGTTATAAACCTGCAGTGTTTTTATCTTACCATTGTTTTTATCATTTTCAGTTGTTATTTTTCTTTTTATGAAGCTTTTTATTGACTTTTTTGTTGTTATGGTTTTAACTGCATGAATTATATGATCTACGTTATGTTGACATTTCACAATATGGAGCATATTACTGATGTTTTTGTGATTGATAAGTAGTTTATCACTGATAATTGTATATATGTTTTCTTAGATTATAGTATTTTATGTATTTTTGTGGATTCTTCTTTGCTTATATTATTCTATTATATATACTGCATATATTTCCTATTTTGCCTTTGCGTTGAGATGTAGCACCTCCTGACGAGAGACTACCCAGACTCAGGAGAACTAGAGTGTTCTATTTTTGTAATAGGTTTTTGTAATTTTGTAAAGTAAATAAAGAAATAAAGATTAAAATCTTAAAGTCTATCAAAAGTAAATGATCTAGTCACATTGTGCTTTGAACGCCCAATTCATTTAGATCAGGGATCACTTTTTCCTGTTCTATTGTTTAGATATTTAATTTTTGCTTGGAAAATTTGGGAGCCATAAGCGATGAGCGGGGTGAACGCTTTCACCAAGACATCCTTACGATGGAACACTGTTATCAATGTCACTAGAGCCCTTCGATGATGGGCGACTACTGCTGGGGTCTTGTTAGGGAGAGTGATGAAATGGCAAACAAAAGAAGAGCGTTGTTATCACATTTTTCGAACACCAAAGAAGATTAAAGTTAAAAATATGTTGTGAACTATTTAAGACCTTCTATTGGCACTGTCCATATATATATCTACATATAAAATAATATTGCGTTCTAAAGTTATGAATATGTATTTCTTCTTTGTTTTAATATTGTCAATGCTCGCCAGTACTTTTTACTTTTGATTCTGCTGTTTATATAGGAAATGTGACGTGATAGAGAAAAACTGATTTTACCAGTGAATTCAGCACCCCAAAATTAGGTAAACCCCCCCATTTACAAGCTAGATGCAGAAAAAAGTTTAAATTTGTTGACTAGTGTTATTAATTTATTATTTTATTAGTGGATAAAATGAAAGAGAATAGTTTGAAGTCTCCATTTCAACCATAATTAAGACTTTATTTACATATATTTATTTATTCATGGGCCCAAGTAGTACTCAAGCTTCATGTACACCCAAGTATACGCCCATTTCTTGGAAATTTGCAGGCTCACGCGTATATTTCTTCCTCATTCTCGATGAAATCTCATCCTTAATACCGCCGAATTCTAGCAGATAAACCAGTATTTCTCGACCCAGTTCCCGCTGAACTGCCACGGACCCATACCCGTATTTCTTTCATATTCCCGACATACTTGAACCGGCTTCCATCCAATCTCCCAACATATACCAGTATTCACGCTAAACGCCGGCCAAATTTCCACTCTTTTTCGTCGTACTTTCACTATATTCCCATGGGACTCCTGCCGCACACACCCCATATTCCAAATATATTCCAGCGCTATCCCCATCTATCACTGCTGTAACCTTTCCTTCGTATCAGCACATTTCCGCCATCTATCAACGATACTTCGATTTTTAGTAGCACGTATGAATTTTCGCTAGCAAGTTTCAAAACTAACCCAAAATGTTTCCATTGTATCTTCCAGCACTGATAAATATCTATTTTCTTCGTCTGATGTCCGCAAAGACAGCCCTTGGACAAAACCTGACTGATTAAGCAACAGCCATACATGGTCGTAAGTTAATAACTTTTTAAAAAAGTTCCACCTCTTCATTTAGTCTATCATCAATGCTTACCTATATGATTAAATGGGCTTTAATTCCCCATATATTCTTATGGGAAAATGCATAAGCTCGGATTAAATTATTTCCTTCGTTTTCAAGAGAACCGGTAGTTTATTACCACAAAATCTTACAAAATTTCAGATTATTTTACCAACCTTCTCGCAATTTTTAATGGAAAGCAATATTTTATAACCAAAATAATAGCCTTTACTTAATGTCCCTTCTTTTGGTGCCTGTCTCGATTTTCAATGACTGTTGTAAAGTCTGCGAGCGATAAAAGTGAATTTAACATGCCTTTCCTATGGGAACGTTTGACTTGTCTGGGGTTGAAACGGGGGCAGTTAGGTAAATAAAAAGTAGCCTATAATCCGCTCAAGGAAAACATTTAACAACATTTATAGTTTGAAAGTCGTGCAGCAACTAGTTCTCGAGTTATGCTGGAACATGCATTCACTCATTAATATACCTAGTGTTTCAAAGGCAAGGAAAGTGGAGTAGTTTATGAGATACACGTTAATGAACTGAATGCAGTTGAAATGAGTATGCGTAGAAACAGTAGACACCAAGTCATTAGTGCTCAGGTGATGGATGGACTTAGTAATAGAACTGAGAGGACGAGATGAAATACGCAGGTTGCAATGCCAAGTCATGCGAAGAGGATGGATGGAACACTGATGCACCGGATGGCAACTACTAGAATAACTAACTCCCGTTATAATATTCGAAGAAAGATTATTAAATTTTTCTCTTATATGCTCTATATAATCTCCTTTAAAAATTCAAATTTTAGAACTTAATTACGATAATACACAGTTTACCGAATAGGTTATGCAATTGGATGTATGTACATACGTGTGAATGTGGACATTGTTTGGTAAGCATGAGTATGCATGTATGCACAGCTGATGATCGTAGAATGCTTGGCATAGCAATGTATTGTACGTCAAAATAACATTGCCGCATGACCTTTGATCTAATCGCAACGATCAAATTCTAACTACTGAATTACATTCGCTAAACAAATTTGTATAAAGCCCCTTTTGAAAATTCTCGCATGCGGATTTCAATACTTTTTGTTAAGAGCTAGATAGAAGATATTCCACGAATTGTACTTCCTTGAATAGAATAGAGAGAGGCAAACTTCTGTCGTGAACAGATGTTACTAAATTGGATCTTATTTTTTCAATGTCCAAATTAGAAAAATTTTAAAAGCAATTGATATTTCAATTGATAAAACTTGATTCGAACTCTAAATGTGTACAACAAGAAGCGCAAAATCGCTTTGACTTTTTCTAAGTAGAATACTTCAATAATAATATATTATTCAATCCCAAATGTCACATACCGAATCATTTCAAAATTCGAAAATAGCCATTCTCGATTTCCATTTGTAGATCTGCGAAATATATTACGGATTATTTTTAAAAGACATATTGAAAGGATTTTACAAATTCATCTATTTAGAACCGGTGATTTCTGCATGACTAATGTTCCACACAACCTTATGAAAAAAGCAAGAAGGTTGACAAATTAGACTTCGACGATAGCGTTAGTCTCCTGCTGATGATCAGTTTCCACCATTTGTTTGAGCGAGTTGTTTCGACAAACTGAACGAATTTAAGGCGTTCACAGAGAAGCGCAGTATTATGAGAGAAACTTATAAACGGTACCGAAATTGAAAGGGGAAAACAACAGTGAAAACATCAGCAAGGTGTGTATAATTGTAATTTATATTATTAAGAATTTGTGGATATATTAGTCGCATCTCTTTATACCGTTCTGATTTGAATCAATTCCTTACAATTATATCTAGTTTATATTTTAAAACTAATTTAAAGTGTAATAAATTACCCAGTTTGATGTAGGACAAAAAACTCACTAATTGCTTGAAAATTAAACTGTTTTTTGTTAATGACAATATGTTTAAAGGATATTACGAAGTAGAGTGCGTTTGTATGTGATAAATTCCGAAAACAATTGTGGCACATTTAATCATAGCTTTCTGTAGTGTGAGAAACTGCTGAACACACAAGACTGAGCCTTCTATTTAATATTTCTATAACGATACCACAAAAATAAATACACTGCTCGAGAATAAAAGCCAACTTCACGTGCTTTTTTATGTAAAGCCACCTAAAGTACCTGGAATCTATTTCTAGTCAAGATTTTACTATGCGTAATTATTCAACGCAGTATGGCGTCTACTACTCGAATTTTAAGGAAATAAATAAACATCTAAGAACAACCGCAGGCTAAATTGCATAAATTAAATCAAAAAAGAAGTCGCATTGGTTAATTGAAGAAGTTAAGAGTTGTCAATTTTGCGTTTCTTGACAGAAAGCTTTGTGAGTTTTATCGTATGGGTTTACTCAAATCCTGAATTTCAAAGTTGAAATATCTGTAACAGGTGGAACCCAGAGGGGCAAGAATTACACCTACCGCTCCATAAAAACTACAATCCATCATCTGTCTTTATTTAAAAGAAAGTACCGCGATAATTTCTTTCGAGAAATTCCAAGGAACTCATTAATCACTCAAAAACTAAAATTTACAAATTTTACTTGGCTAACGCGAAACCCGGCTTTATATAACATAAAACGCAAACTTTTTATCTTCCACCGAGGCCGTTCCGCCAATAACTTGTATCGATAATTAAGTTTGCGAACATCGACTTTCCTATCAAAAACTTTGCTAATATCGTATTACACGACTTTCTAAAATTGAAAAAATTCGACGGCATTTACGACAACGAAAAATATCATAGCATATTCGCCTTTAATAATGTCTATATATAATCACCTGTCAATCTTTGTATGCTACGCTTAACGATCGCATAAATTCACAGCAAAAACCTCCTTCGGTTGCCGATAATTCCACTCTGCTAAACACTCTTATGAAGGTAATAAGAAATCAGTGGCAGAGCTCAAACAACGGATGTATATCGTAGAAAACGATTCGGAGAATTATAAATAAAAAAACAGATTCACTGAGGTATCTCGTCTAAATCTACATCTACATAAGTACCATACAAGCCGCATTTCGGCGTGTGGCATGGGGTGCAAGCACCATGACTCTACTTCACTAATCGATTGGTTTCGCGTATCGTTAAAACGAATTTTTAAAACGACTTGTTCTAGCATCTATTTCTCTGATTTTCCTCGCAGAATCAGAACTGCTTATTTAACATGGGGGACGCATTATATCAGCTACATCATCTGTAAACGTGCTTTCTCGAAATTTATTAAGTAGGTTTAAAGGAAAGGAAGGTATCTTATAGGCAGGTATTTAAACCACTGAACTACCGTGCGGTAGTTCAGTGGTTAGAATACCTGCCCGGAAAGTGGGCGACCTGGGTTCGAGTCCCAGTCGTGTCGCTGTTTTTCACACTTTTTATTCCTTTATTAAGTAGATTTATCCTTTGTTTAAGCGTTCTATCTTCTAAAGATTCCCATCCCGCGTCCTGAAGCATTTGCGTAACACTCACTGACTTGTCGTAACAATTCTTTACAAAACGTGTCGCCTTTCGCTGCACTTTTTCTAATTCCCGAATAAACAATTTTCTGCAGGGTCTCATACACTACACGCAGATTCCAAGTGAGGCCACACCAGTGCAACGTAACATCTCATCGCATGAGCTTTTACCGTATTCGTTTATTTCCATTTTCAAAGCATTGTATAAAATTATGGTGGAACGTCATTGATTGATCTATTCTATTTTTCAATTTATTTTGTTAATTCTCTGCTCCAAGCGTGATCGTAAATTCTGATTTTAATTTTACTTAATGTAATGGCAGGAATATGAAGGAAGTAAAGCAAACCTCTTAAACATTTTCAGGTGTAGATGTCAGCTATATGATGAAATCGGTCTATAAAAATATGTTGAGGAAGATAAGAAGTATTCTTCTTTTGAGATGTTTATGAAAGTTCACGAATTCGCGTATGATTTTGAAGTAAAGCATATATCACACGGCAATTCAATATAGGGTAACTAAGTCTATGTAAAACCTATCGAAATTACTCATTTGATTTAACATCATAAATATGATATCGATCGTTGAATAGAAGTTTTCCTAATTCTATCATTTTAACATCAATTAAAGATTTTCGATATTTTTACTTCAGCTATATTATGATAACGTGTCCATCTTAAGTCAGCATCAGGATTGAATTGTGAAATCTTAATTTTAAAATAAATTTCTAGGAGCATCTATAGTATAAGACTAACCGCATGACGATTAAAAAATTTAGAAGTACAACACGGTTCAAATTTGCAGGCCTATCATTTTATCATGAAGGAATAGATTTCAATAAATTTCCATCACATATTTTTAATGTTCTCAAAGTTATCTCCGAAGACTAGAATATTATATGTCTAGTGTGGTAAATACAAATCTTAGTTTTAGTTTCTATTTCATTTATGGTTTATATCAAATGCGGAAAGCAATCTATTTATTAAAGGCTAAACATGTATGCACGCCGTAAAGTATAATGGTCAATAGAATTAATTTTCATATATATGTTTCGCAGCCACGTTATAAAATACATTTCTTCGTTGGAAACTTTACGCTCGATAACTACAAGGAATGAAATAAGCGGGCTCTCGCAGGACTGCACCTACCATCTACCGGACAAACCTGGAAGCTGTCAACCCAACGGCGCGTGGAGATTGACGACTCAGTTCAAATTCATTTCATTATTAAGCTTTTTTATGCTGATTTTATTCCTATAAGGAAACTCGCCTCAAAATTAATAAAGATATTGCTAAGTTAATCTCGTAAAGTTTACTCAAAATCATTTGTCACATTCTTTATACTTTAGTTGTGAGATGATCTTGTCTCTAATAAGCCATCATTCGATCTCGTAAGTTTAAACGATAATACCACCAGATAATTGCAATTAATTTATAGCATAAGAGATTTTTTACCAATTTTCTAGGGCGATCTCTAGTCGTCCAAGCAATAGCAAAATAAAAAGAAAAAGTATTTGTAATTACGAGTTTCAAGGAAACTAGTCGATGATTAGGGTTAATTATATTCTTTGAGATACGTACAACATAAAGACTCGAAATATGTATCGCATTTTAAAGCTAACCTGAGTAAACCTTTCAATCAGAATTAATTTAAATAATTTTATAATAAAAAAATGTCATAGTAGTTTTCTAAATGTATTTCTTTCTTCTCCTTAGTTCTTTAGGTCCTTAGTTCTCCATAGTTATCTAAAACTATAATTTATGTTTCAAGTCTTATTATTCTCATCAATTTCGTTATAATTAGATGATAATGATGGCGATGATTAAGGAATTATTAATATAATGTAATGAATTTCGATTTGCGGTTAAAATTAACGGCAAGATAGCCTTTCTAACGCCAACTCGCCCTGGTTAATTCCAGCCTCCTCGGAGATTAAACCCGTGGCTTCCTAGGCCTAAGTGGAAGGTCGTTTTTCCCACACACAAATTTTCCAATCTCCTCAAGCCGTCTCTTAGTTTATTAATTCTCATTTAATTCTAAGTACAGGATAGAAGAGTATCCGAGTTTTTACCTCCCGTGGGCCACACAAGATCCTAAATCAAATTTACGGGCAGCAGATAAAGTATGTAATTGCAAGTACCGTATTTTCTGGTAGATAACCCGCGTGTTATCTATACAAAAATGATAAAAATAATAGTGATATACAAGGGAAAATCTCCTTTCATTGAATATCTTGAATATTGAACTCGGAAACAAATGACTAAACAACACACGTCATATATCGCGGAGGTCACGGAGTATATATTCACGTACTAGGGCAATTTTATTTCAACCAACATATTGTAAATCATAACGTAATCAAATAATTCCATTCAAAATACAAGAGTAATTATCATAAATATTACAGTAGTGAAAAAAGATTCTCGTCAACGTAATAACAATTTTGAAATGCGCGTTATCAATGCATTTATCACAGAAGACATTTTTGAAATGGCAGACCTCGGCGCGCGCCGAGGTCTGCGTAACCTTCGAAATATAAATTCGTTTTTTAAGGTTATCAATAAAGTTAGAGGATTAAAACTTCCAGAGAAAATAAATTCAGTGTTTTCTCAAAAACTTTCTCGCTTTTTTCCTACGTATAAATAACGAAAAGTAGCTAGCGACTACATTTCTCAATGCATTTTGCCGAAAATTCTCGGCACTCCCAAAGATTTCGCTACAGCATTTGTCTCCAAAAATTTTAACAGGAAAAGTAATAGCATTGGTGGAATGTGAATAAAATGAGACAGATAGTGATACAAAGAAATACCGTGTTTCTTGAAAGGTAGACCTAAATATATCGGTTCAAAGAAAACCGCAACTTATTCCCGATTTTTTCGAAAGTATCACTTTCCTATTTTTCCTTCGATTACGATATTATTTAACATCGATTAAATTGCACCATGCTGTGTGGAATTACTTTTGCTGTATGATAATTTTTGCCAACTGTCTTTTTTTTATGCAAAAGTGGCAACAGCGCGCGCCGATCTCCCGTAAGAAATGCACGGGGCCATAAGAAATCCATTGTGTCTTCATGATGTTGGACAGACAATAGGTTCCGTCCGTTTTTCCTTAGGATATATTCTAACAAAAATTAGCGCATTTTTATATTATTTGTCATCAATTGTCATTTTGGACCGAAGATTTTATGAAACTTCCCCGAAAGGAAAACCATGTGTGAAGGGCACAGAAATGTAATTGAGACTGTAATATATATGTTCAAATAAATAGAAAATAATTGTGAAACAACTGGAAAACATTCGACTGTAATATTCCTCGTCAACTGAGGAAAATGCATAATTAATCATAAATGTCATAGTGTATTTAGTAGAAATTTGCATACTACAAGGAGGATAAAAAGTACATTTTCTGAAAGATTGAGTGGAAAAAGTTGTATGATGACTCGGTTGGAAGTACTATTTATACATTTGTTTACATATTTATACTATTTTTATGGTCCTTAAGTAGTAAAGAAATCATTTAATCGAGCGACATTGACACTGGAAAGATTCCTCTTATATCTTAATTATTTTTCACGTAATCCATAAATAGAAATTAAAATCAAAAGAGAGAGCTTGAACACAGTAATCGATAAATGAACACTAAGTTTCGTTTGTTCTAGATATGGATAATTAAGCCATTTTCTCTCAATCAGGACACATTCAAAGCTGAACTTGAAAAGATGTATTTTCATCCAGATATTACTTCCTTATTTGAAACTTCATACGAAACCACTTACATTTTGCTTATCGGCGTCAAATTCGTACTCACCTCTTCTGTAGTTTTAATGCTTCGCTAATTAAAAATCGATCGGAACTCAATCTAGGAGCCAAAACAATATTTTCTCTCGGAAGGATATTCCTTTGACCTTCAACTCCGTGTTATACGTGGATTCGGCTGTATTCACGAGCATATGTCGATTCGTGTAAGGTTTGATTTGATACTTCGAATAAAAGTTGGACTATTCGATAAAAAAGTATTTTCTGTGAGTTTCAGGATAACGGGAAGCATTCAAATTTCGTTGGAGGTAAAAATCCCCTAATCGTACGGATTTAGATTCCCTCCGTTGGCGCTTTCCTCCATTAAGTCTTAGGGCGGGCTTAAAAGGAGCTATTTGTAGGAGCCATTGGGAGGATTCTAAACCAAATAAGGAATTACAGACAGTGGACTGAGACCTTAAGGCCACGGTGTCGAAGTCCATCAACGGAAGGAAGAAGAATGTGGAGGAACGGAGAGAAAGGGATTACGTGGGTTGGGAAGACAATGGAAAATGATAGGAATTGATTGGGGATATAATGGGAAGAAAAACCGAAAGAATGAAAATCTATCAAGAGAAAAAGAGCAAGAAAAGGTCAGATAAATAGACTAAGCATAGTCTATAGGATAAATAGACTTTCCTTTACAACAACTAGAATATTTCCGCTGTTGAAGAGGGTTCAAAGATGAAGAAGACTATAGTCATACTTTATCTTCCATATAGCGGAAGAAAATGGACAGTGATACCTCGGCCAATGTGTAACATAGCTAAAAGAAATCTTCTATATATAAGATTTTCGGCGATTTTTTGTTCTCGACAATGAATATCCGGCTTGTATTTTTAGACATTGTTTTTGTGGATTCTCGAAAATATAAAATCGTAATTTTCTTCAATATCTAGATGCCGTACTGATCTAACGTACTAATAAAAGAAGGTGGCTGTTTTCTGGCGGTGTTATGCGTATTTTACGACTTGAATATACACGTATGTATATGTAAAATCGGTTTTCGGGTAACGAATGTGATAATGAAGCGAATTATCTTCGTTATCTGAGACACCACTCACGGAATAACGGTTGTCTGACAGATAGTCGGTTAAAAAATAAAAAAATTGAAATTAAATGTCAAAATTAATATAATATAAATTAATAAAATATAATACTTTACTTAAATAATATACATAGCATTGAGAGAGGATTAAGAATAAGAGAAATTATTTGAAGGATTATTTATTACACAACTAGTAGGAAGTAACGCCTAAGGTAAAAATTTATTTCACAAGTAGTAAAACGATAAAATTAATCTTGGTAAGCGATATTTGGTGGAATTCCATCTTCACAATAACACAAATTGATGATATTTGTACAAATATCATCAATTTTTGTACAAATATCATCAATTTGTGTTATTGTAGTAAAACGATAACGATCAAAAATTATAATTGATCGGGGAAGTCATTAGTTTTTGGAAGTTAGCTTCTTAAACTTTTCAAGGAGATGAATATCGGTTTGCTGTTGTTTTCATTTCATAATCATGTCTACATTAAATAATGAACCATCATAAAGTGAAAAATAATTGGAAAACAGATAAATATATAAATTTGTACAGGAAATACGAGGTTGATAAAGTATATTTCTCTTACTTTTTCGTAATTAGAGAGGCAGCAATTCACTATGCTGCGATACAGAGGTAAAGGTTTAATCACCTTTGCCTATGTTCCAACATTAATATTACTGCATTTGTACCTAGTACCTAGAGTTCTTGCGAATCTAATTTTTAACTTGATATATTGCGGATTTATGAATACCATCAGTGATGGAAAAGTAGTTCCAATAGGAGCCTAAAATCATGGGAATCTTTCCAATTCGAGGTTCGCACTACATGACGCCAAAACTTCAAACACACGTATAAAAAATAATAAATTTGTTCATTAGACACATTTGAAAACTATCTTGAAAGTAAGTAAATTCTTAGTATTTCAGCTGTATCTTTCAAGCAATTAGTGCAAGATGCTGACCTTGTCAATTTATTTCGAAGATAATGAGGAGCCGCTCGAAATTTGGTAATGAACGATAAATATTTTTTACTTAAGGTGATGTATTTCGCCTTATAACTTTCAAGTTGAAACTGTATAGTACATGTGAGCATGTTGTATATGGTTGAGTATAAAATAAAGCAATTTATTTGATGTTCATTCAATACTACAGCCTAACCTAAGCTCTAGCAGCCAGTGGAGAGCAATAATATCTATTTCACGCAATGTTCTTAACTTAGAGTCCTGTTCCAACAGTGGATGGTCAAAGACGGAGAACTGAAGGAAAGAGAACAGAGAGGAAGGGCAGGGGTTAGGGTAAGGCGTGGTCATAAGGCCGCCATTGAAAAGGCCTAAGCCACATCCGCTCTCTCCGGCCACCCTCAAGGGTGACTGATTTGTAATCACAGTCCGCCCAAGGGATGTTGAGGGAGAAAGAATTCCCTTAGGATTACTGAGATTGGAGAGGATGAGGTCCGAAGAAATCCTCCGCTTCTGGGCGTGAGGGCCGAGGGCGATAAAAGGGTGTTTGCAGATGGACCGGAGGGCCCGGGCGAAAATGAAGCCCATGTGAAAGGTTTGATTGGAGTGAAAAATGGGATATCAAAAATGATGACTCCCGAAAAAGTCGATTAAGCCGAGGATGTAGAAAGGCGCTTTATCGAGGGTATTTGAGTCTAGGATCGTCGAAGCTGAAATGTAATTGCTCATGCTTTACGTCCAATACTCAAACATTATCTCCGCATGAGATAAACTGATATAAATGAAATTAAAGTAAAATAATTGCAGAAAGACTTGACGAAGAAGCGAATGATAATCTCTAGATTCTACGATGATTCTGTAATCATCTTAATGTAGAATAGAATTACGGGACTGTGATTCCTTTGCATGAAAATTTATAACATCGAACAATTACGTAGTACATCTGAAAGTGAATTGAATATTACATGTCTTCCCTCGCTTAATTACATTAACTGGTGCATTTCATTTTGGCTCCAAGTATACCTGAATGAATCATGTAAATGCTTTCATCAGAAAGATTAAAGAGACACAAGATTTCAATTTCAAAGAAATTGCTCTCTAGTAACACGGAAGTCTCAAAGCTAATATTTAATTGTAGATGGTTCTACACATTTTCATAAAAGGCTACCACTTCTTACCTTTGATTAAGCAGTAAAATTGAAAGATATGCAAAGCCTTTTTAAGTTCCTTCCCAGGGGAACTTAAATCAGCATAAGTTTTAAATGTGCAATCACAATAGTATCTCGAATTGCGAACTGTTCTATCGATGAAATTTTTCCTTACTCCATTCTGACCTAAATACGAATTTAATTTCGAGATTGGAACGGTAGAACCGAAAAGGTACAATGGAAAGTTGGGAATCGAGATAGTAACGAACTTCGAACGGGAACCAATCAAGTCGATGTATCGCAGTATGTTGATACGATTTTTCTAAAATTTAATCGCATACCAAAATGGATTTATGTATTTAGCTGATAATAATTTTAATAAGGTCTTTATTTAGGTAAGAATGATCTGGCCTGTCACCATTCTTATTATTAATTATGCTGTTACTGATTAGCATAGTGATAAATCTTAGTAAAATATTGAGTTTTGTAAGTCGCTTTTAAATCGGGAAACTGGTGCCAGTAAGCTAGGGGAGGCCAAGTTTTCATACTTCACGCGTCAATTACTTCACTTTTATTTGCGATTCGCCACACAAAGTGTGATATTGAGTCATATACCGTTATAATAGGCTACGAACTTGAATGATAAACTAAAATAAATACACTGCCTGTAATTCAGTTGCAGGTTGTTCTGTACGGGTGTTTATGAGTTTATATGTGTAATAATTCATTAGTTTTTCTCTTAGTTAACCCTTATAATAATGTAAATCATCATGTATACGTCAATTATATTCAATCATCATCATGTATTATATATAGGTCAATTTTGCGGACGCACTTATGGTTGGCCATCCCTACAGTAGGCGGTAATAATACTGGCAAACAATATCATTGTATTAATCACAAGCCACCAGTAATATTGAACAGTTGGCTTAGTAATGTTTGAATGTCATCATTATTTAATACACCGAGTCATTTAATCTTAAAGCTCCGAAGAAAAGAACAAATCAAGAAGTAACCCGAATATCTCATGAAAATGGCTGTTATTCAATTCATAGTTTTTAAAACTCGGAGCTGAATCCGGTATACTTTCTAAAACTACATTCCTTGAAGATGGGCAAAGTTTCGGTGTCGTAAAAGAAGACCTAAATTGAACTCGCATTACTTACAGAATTAATCCCGGGGCAAGAATTTTATGGTATCGCCGGATTTTATGGCAAGGAACTCGGTCGAAATGAATTACGGCGGAATCATCATTTTCATTGACTGTTTCTTCTTTGAAGCACTCCTTAAAGCGGAGAAAGAAAAGTCCTCTAGGGAAATGCCCTAATCCTTATTGGAAACTCGAAGCGAGAGAAAGATAAGTATTTTTAAGTCCCTTCTAGCCATTCCCTTTTCCCTCCCCAAGAGGCTTTAAGCCTTTTTTACACGGTTCAACGAGTTTCACAATCCATTGGTTCCGATACCCACGAATCTCATTCAGTCAGGCTATTGGTTAGACGAAGACGTAAAATTGAAACGCTCGGAGGATCGGTTAGATTAATTAAATTCGTGTTCTAATTGTTCCTGCGGACTTAAACAAACGGGCGTTTGAATTGGAGGGAATGGAAAGGATTATCTTTTCCCTTTCTCCCGCAATGATCATCCATCCGCATGAATATGCACAGTGGTGAATAAACGATCGCGAAATAAATGGGAAAAAGTCGAATGCCTGCGGAAAAATTTTAAGTTTTCCTACTGCGCTCGTATTGCGAAGCAACTCTCATGTTTTCCGTCTCATGCAGAAGCAACTTAAATACGTTATCAAAAACGTCACGAGCATCGTATAGATATACACATAGATAACTAAAAATTTACCGCGAAGGAACGCACGCAAAAGAGAGGACAAATTTTATTTATCGATTTACATATTTATTTGAAATATGCAAAATATTTACTCATCAGATGAAAAATAATTCCTTTCCTATTTTGGAGTAATCAAAAGGTTAAAACTAATTATAATGTATATTTTAGTTTCATAATGTATGGTAATTATTGAGAAATGTTTCAAAAAAGATAAAAAAAGATCGAAACCGCCCAACAAAAAGAAAGTATCGAAGAAAGAGCTCCAAAAATAAGCGTTTATATAGCAAAAGAAAAATTATATGTAATGGCAAGCTTTCTATCTCCTCCAAACAAACTCTTTCCAAAAATATCTACTTACGGAGTAATTATGATTTAAGTGTTTCTTAAAATAGATATCTTATTCCAGAAAAATTCTTGTAGTAAGACCAAGCGCTGGCTTCTTTTAGGAAAATAACACATTTTTCCGTTAGTACAAGCCGTTGAAAACTATATAATAGACCTAATAAGGCCTTATCGGTATTGCAGTCCCTGATTCTTCGGTTTCACTTCCTAAGAAACTCGTGCTATAAATGCTAAATTGAACTAAAAACATTTATCAGGGCACAAACATGATTATCTATTTTTTCACGAAAATTTATTCTTCCAAGAGAAAGATATGGGGCCAAAACATTAAAACAATTTCCTTACAGCCCAAGATTATTTAACCCAGCTACCTTTAATTTATAAGAATGAAGAGAGAAATTTGTTTGATGTCTCACTAAATCTATATAGGTACTTATATGGAAGAGATCCTCATATAAATGGAGAGGCTCAGATACACATGATATAATTTCTCATTCTGAGATTAAGGTAACTAATAATTATTTGACGGTGCGTTAAAGAAGCGGTATGACACGGATCCAAAATGACAGAAAAGGCTCTTATTCTCATTGAAAATTCAGAATGTTTTGCTTGGAAAATCTCCCATCCAAATGGTAATCCTTAAAACGTAAGTTTTATCCAAGTTGATTCCGAAGCTAATTTCTCTCTAGATCCCTCAAAATCAACATAGCCATGATAACAGAGAACATCAAATAGACCTTAGAAGGAACTAATGCGTAACTTTAATAATAGAGAAATACCATTTCAAACTTAAACATTTAATATTCTGAGGATAAAGTAAATGATAATTAATTATTAACACCCTGAAGGAGCGACATAACCTAGATAAAAAATAAAATATTTTTTCTCTCTTAGGAATTCAGAATGCATTGTTTGGGAAATCTTGGGGGAATGGTAACTCGTTATCCGTTCATCGATAGATTAGATCTTCAATAGCTCTAGGAAATATTTCTCAGAATTCAACACTATACGTCTATTAAGCTATACATAGCTTAGGTGGCAGCAAACATCGAACAGAGTTTAAATGCAGCTTATTTAAATTGAAGTAGCGAATAAGATAACGTTAAAGGTCCTCGGAAACTTCTAAAACGTGCCACTGATGAAGAGTATCCTAATCTACCTGAGCGCCAGAAATTGCGGCCTCTTTGAGAAAAATCGTCAAAAAAGAGGCATCGACCTTGTGTGTACACTGGAGCGATTCGGTGCTGCTAAAAGAGGTAAGACCTCGGAGTCATCTCGCGGGGCGAACCCAAAGCGATTAGGAGAGCTTTCCATGCAGCATAAATTGCCCGCCTCCCCAAAGCGGGGTATATCCTTTAGCGGCGGATTACCCCAGCAGTTAAGAAGGGCAGGGCGCGCTGTGATAGGCGGAAGGTTCGAAAGAGGCAAGGAAATCGGTTGGGAGTATTCCCCAGTAATTGAGAGCCTTCGGTGCGTGAGAAATCCGGATTTGACCCGAGATCCCTCGTGCAGCGGCCACGCACCCCCGAAAATCCCTCCTCACGGGATACAGAGAGAGTCCCTGGAAAGAGGCTTACTGTCCATTTGAATGCCTTCCGTTTAATTAAACGGCCGTTTGGGGAAAGAGATACGACCGCTTTCACCGATGGCTCTTCCGGCAATTTCCTTCTTTTTCTTCTTAAACACGCTCCGCCCGAACCCTTAAAAAAACCTCCACCCACTGCCCTATTCAAACGTCCCGTCCATTTTCTTTTTTCCTACATTTCCTTTTCGATCGCGGCATTTGAATATCCCTTATTCGTCTTCACATTCCGAAGCGAGCCGGCGATTTCTCTCCAAGAATTTCTGCTGCACAATTTGCGTGTAACTTGCTCTACGGAGTAAATCCTTAAGATCGGGAGAAATACTTGAACTACAAGCGTGCAATCTGGCCGTAATTAAACGGAATGAGGTATCTTCATTTGCATTTGATTCACGTAAATAGCTTAAGCTTCAGACATTCAGCCGCATTTAGGTGGGAGGTTTCTGGCCGCCTCCAATCACATATACGCTCTTTAATGTTCAGAGGCTCACATTTTGACCAGAGAAATTTTGAATCGGGGCTCTCAGATAGCCAAGTAGGCAACGCGTTCGACTTTGGTGAAAGCGGTCCCGGGTTCGATTCCCGGTGGGGGCTCACGTGCGAAATGACCTTAGCTGTCGAAGCACTTTTAACAATACATATACATACATACATAAATTTTGAATCATCTCTATGTATGTTTCTAATATTAATTTTGACATTTTAATGATTTATTTTACCTAATTAGATTGCCTATTTTATGCTAAAGTAGCAAACAGGAAATAATGAAGTTCGTTGGATGAAACCTGTGAATGGAAACGGAAATCTAAATTCAAATTTCTTGGATATATCCCTATTTTTGCTTCCTTCCGAGGTACTACAAGGATTGGAAAAGAATGCTCTGCTAAAAGCGCTAAGTCTCGTGGATTATGCAAAACTCCGGTTCGTAGCGAAAACGGTGCGGAACGACCGGTTTCGTTACGAACCGGAAATCGGGAATCGGAACCGGAAAGCGATCCCGTTGGGATTCCAATTCACCGATCCACCAATTCACCATTCACCAATTCCGATTCACCAATCTCTTCGATATGGTGGATCTCTACAACATCAAGTCCAAATCGGTTTAATTTACAATGATAGTTGATTGAAATATAAGGAAATGACCCATTTAGCGCCATAAGACTATGCTGACAGTGTGAAAACTTTTTACAACTGATTTTTTACCAATCACACCCATTTAACTTTCCTTAATTAAGAGGCAAGTTGGTGACCTACAAATTACTGAGATACCAAACAACTCTCTCTTAAAATGCCGTTCAATATGACCTTGCAGAAATTTTAATCAAGGGCTTACGGCACAGCAAACGCACAAAAACACGAATTGCTGACAAAGGAATTTATATGTATCCTTTGCATCCACAATTCTTAAAAATTTTACAATAATCTTCCAAATCCCACAGCTACTTTAAGTAGTCTAAAATTAGCATTTAGAGTAAAATAAAATTAATTTTCCCCTCTAATTTGAGCTCTATATACTAAGCACATCATACAAATTTGCAATTAATGTTAGAGAAAATGAAAATTTACACTCTAACACAGCAATATATTCTAAATTACATTAAAATTTAACTAAAACCGAGGAATTTAGATCCTGAAAAAATTGTACATGATGACACTGAATGAGATGAATTTCTTCAGATCAATCTCTCTGGATTTCAGCCAATTTAATTAGTGATGATTTCCATTCAGAGAAGGGAAATTCTTTCTTCGAGAGCTGCATTAGTATTCCACCACCACACCCACCCACACAATCGCTGGAGTTGTATATTGCTAGCTAATGAGGAAAGCGAAATATATTGGCCGGAAAAATAGCAGAAGTCGGGGATAATGAAATGAGGGAGAGAAAATAGTTTTTGCGAAGGGGAGTCAAGAGGAGGGAGTGAAGAGTGAGGATGGCAGGAGAAAGAGTGAGAAGGTTCACCTTTTCTCAGAGAGTAATAGAGCCACCAAGAGCAAGAAGCGTGATATGTTGAACTTGTTCCCTCTCCCGAACAAGGGGAAAAGGTGACGCTCAATTTCTCTTTTATTTTCAGTCCCGCTCAATTCGGTGCATTCTGATTAAATAAGCAAGAGCGGGCCGGTGTGTGCAATTCTCCCCACGGAAGAAGGTGCAGCCCACGGCACTTTAAAACCCGGAGCTTCCGAGCCTTTTTTGCTTGTTTTGAAACTAATGAATTCCGACTCTGTCTAGGTCAACAATTCACGTATCGCGAATTAATTTCGGGCTCTACGAAGGAGAGGTGGGCGAAAACATTGCCCGAGTTGCCCATAAGACTGCACGATCACCCTCAAATTCCATTGTTGGCGTCTTCATTTTTTTGTCAGCGGGTAGATCGAATTTGAGCTTAGTACGCCGTGTTTCGTTTTCTCGATAGATTAATAGCAGCATTTTTTCTCGCGCATTGTTATCTTTAAATTCAGAATTAACTTCCCGTGGGAATTGCTCTGCATGAAACACCGGATTTCAATAATCAGTTATTCTACTGAATGAAATTATATCAAAGAACGACGGAAAGCAATCCTTCTCATGATTTGTTTCGCGATTAACCACCAAACGTGCATTTTCTTCTCTTCCTTTGGTGGATTATCTGGCGTTTTAAGTAATCACCTATTTTCCTGCACAAAAAAATTAAGCAGTTCACAAGTCTACATTGACCGATGAAAATCTCTCCGCCTTCACACATGTTAACAGTTATTGTTTCCAAATCTTAAGATGCTAGCAGGAGACAAACTATGATGAATTTCCAGCGAGAAAGTATANAAATTTCAGGTTTTGAGCTTTGATTAACTTCTTCGTTTGCCATACAAACGTTACTGAACGAATTGCTTATTCGTTCCTACGATTCCTTTATGTTTCACAATCCTATTAAGCCATTTCTCTAACACTATAAGCGTACCAAAAGAAAGGAATCATAAGAACATTATCCTCCTGAATAAAAAAATAGCACAGACATAATCGTGATTTCAGTGTTGTAAGCGTTCTATCTACTATTTACTAGTCATATATGAGATTTCCTTATCCTAAGGCAACTTGGCTCAGTCTAGCAAAGACGAAAACTGGATTTTCTACCTGGGTACAGTACAATGGACCATATTGGATTTGGGAGAGAAGTGATCAACCGAGTAAATGAATCTGAATTTGCTCTCCGCGTATGACTCATCGATTTTGAAAAAGCTTCTGACTCAGCTCGAATGAAAGTCATTCCAATGCGCTTTACGATCATAATAACATAACGTAAATTGCGGCGGATAAAGGAGGAAGGGAAAAGGCGCCGTTATCTTATCAAGATCCGAAATATACCATTTAAATAATGTAAATGATGGAAAGGATCTGAAAATTTGAGTAGGAATTCATTTTTTAATATTAATCCCATGTATATTATTTGAAATCACTGTACATAGATATTTACAATATCGTCATTGGTTACGTCAATTTAGCTATTTAGAATAAGAACTTTACGAATTCTATAAGGAACCAGTAACATTTAAAATTATTTGTAAGGATCATAAACTCTCAAATATTTTTGTCGATGAATAAAAAAATTCATAAAGTTCTTATTCTTAAATATTCCCTATTCAATCCCATTTCTGTCGTTTCCTAGTAACTTAACCTGCCTTTTGTAACATCTAACATGTTTTCCTTGGTCTTCCCCTCTGTCTTCTCCCTTACATTCTGCCCTCAATAACTTTCTATAGCAACCATTCTCCTCTCAAAACTTGACCTACCCATTTCTCCTGTCGAGGTTTAACTATTTCTGTTAGAAAACTCTCCTCCTCATCAACCACTTCTAGCTCTTTCGTATTTGTTTTTCTATCAACTAAACTTACTTTTTCCGCTCTATATCACACTATCTCGAAGGCCACCAATCTCTTGACGTCCTACTTCTTTAAGCTCCACGTTTCATACCCATGGAGCAGTAGTCTCTACACCAAGGATTTTCGCAATCCTTTCCTGATTCCTTTATCAATACCTCTAGTTATGACTTTCCTTCGCTTCACGAGATCTTCCTTGGCCAATTTTCTTGTACTCTACTCTTTCTCAAACACTACCAGGAACCTACCGGGAGAACCTACACAAGAACAAAGTCCCGGTCCTCCCAGACGTTTTTTTATGTCCGTTTCTCCTTGAAAATATTCTTAGCCGCACAAATTTTCTTGCAATAACACCCTTATTTCCTCATTACTTTAATTTTTCATTTTTATATTCATTGTTTTCATTCTCGAAAGCTTCTAACCGACGAATGCGATTCAACAGGGACGATAAGAATCCTGAAAGTCGTGGTGGAACCGTCGATTTTCAATTTTTTAATGTAAGACTTCTTCTCTGATCCATATGGTTCCGAGTTTGCTTCATAGGATGAGCGACGATCTTCTAATGAAGAGTATGCAATCAGCCGACGTCACTTCTCGGAATCGTGAGAGAGAGGAAGGATGGGGAGAGTAATCATGTATGGAAGAGAGAGAGGAAAGATACTGCGAAACAGATATCAATGAATCACGGGCGACGGTGGCCTTTAATCATATGCTCTTCTCCATACCACATGTCTTTTGGTCAGGAAAATAAGAGTTGGCGTGAGTAGTGCATCACATTTGCAACATATCTCACGCGAGGAGAGTAACTATATTATTTTCCGCTAATTCTTATTATAGACATAAGAATCAGAGTGAGAAAATAACATAGACATCTATATTTCACCAATAAATACTAAAATTTCTCATTTCCTGAAAACAAAGACGAATATTTGCCTGATTGACTTCGTCTCCTTTTCCTATGTCTTTATGGATAGAGGATTATTTATAATTCATTGACACATAATAGAGAAAAATGGATCTTTCACTAACATTTGTCTCGCAAAGAAACCTATGTTGGTGTTACGAACCAAGTACAAGAAGTAGTTTTTTCCTAACTTGGATGTGCTAATCTTAAATGTGATCATCATTCATCCGCAACTTCAGTTCAGTCGAGATGGTCATTATGATATTTTAAAATTATGTTTTTATAAACGTAATTTTGCAATTTTTTCCAGCATGAAAGCTTTCAAAACCTCAATTTTTCGATAACGTTGGGAATGTTTTCTATACGTTGGGTTTATAATCGCCGAAAATTGTTGATAGTAATTCTTCAAAGCTTCTTTACTTTTCCTTTCATTTGATACACCAATAAAAAGGTTTCTTTGTCAGATTTATCAATTGATGTGATAACCAATAAGTTTCGAGTGATGCAGAATGTTTCATATTTATTACTACTCCTTTTTTAATGCTCCAAAAAGTGTTATTCATAGGGCAATTGAGCAGCACTCACGTACACTTGTTATACTCGTAGCATTTTGGTTCAGTAAGAAAAGCGAGGGCAAAATACTTCACTCCTCATTTTGCCGAATAACCTCATGCCTCCTCCAAAGCTTTCGTAGCTAATGCTAGAGGGCTTGAGAATCAAACCAGCCTTCAGAGTGAAGACGGTACATTCACTATAAATTTCATTGCACGATCAAGCACTCAAAATTTCAGGTTTTGAGCTTTGCTTAACTTCTTCGTTTGCCATACAAACGTTACTGAACGAATTGCTTATTCGTTCCTACGATTCCTTTATGTTTCACAATCCTATTAAGCCATTTCTCTAACACTATAAGCGTACCAAAAGAAAGGAATCATAAGAACATTATCCTCCTGAATAAAAAAATAGCACAGACATAATCGTGATTTCAGTGTTGTAAGCGTTCTATCTACTATTTACTAGTCATATATGAGATTTCCTTATCCTAAGGCAACTTGGCTCAGTCTAGCAAAGACGAAAACTGGATTTTCTACCTGGGTACAGTACAATGGACCATATTGGATTTGGGAGAGAAGTGATCAACCGAGTAAATGAATCTGAATTTGCTCTCCGCGTATGACTCATCGATTTTGAAAAAGCTTCTGACTCAGCTCGAATGAAAGTCATTCCAATGCGCTTTACGATCATAATAACATGACGTAAATTGCGGCGGATAAAAGAGGAAGGGAAAAGGCGCCGTTATCTTATCAAGATCCGAAATATACCATTTAAATAATGTAAATAATAGAAATGATCTGAAAATTTGAGTATGAATTCATTTTCTAATATTTATCCCATGTATATTATTTGCTCACTTATAATATTGATTAATTTTAACCACTTTTCCTTTGAAAAAGTCAGAGTTAGATAAAAGCTCCAAATAGCCGTTGTTTGCGAGCAAACTAACCGTTGAAGAATTCCCACCAGCGGGGGTTGGGGTTCTCCGTGGTCGCGCTTAGCAAGTAGTAGTAGTCAGTTTGAAAAAGTCGATAAAAATTCTTTTGTCAAAATTAACTATCCCACTCTACTGTTATTATCATATCTAAAATACTTATTAAATGAATAGAAATCTCCGATTCCGATACATTTTTCACACCATAGATATTATATATTATCTTAACTTTCGGCCATCGATAATGGCGCTAAATATTATTAAGTCCATATAAACGTCATCTGTTTCAACAAAGCCTGGCACCGAAATCCGGGGGGTAAAAAAGTGGTTTACAAATATGGGGGTTCCACTAGATAAGGATGAAAGAGCAAGCGCAGAATTCCTGTCATAATAAAATGTACAAAGCCGGTCAAACAAAGGGAGAATGTTGAAGATAAGTACTATCAAAAACCACGGGAGGACCCATCGGCCGGAGGAAAAGATCCGTTACAGCGATTGAAACACAAACAATTGGGGGACTTCAAGGGAAATTGTACTTCGTCCAATTCAAAAACGTCAATTCGTTCGACGACGTGAGAGCGAAAACAGAGAAGTGAAAGTTTATTTTCCCGAACCGAAAAAATTTGATCGTAAAATGGTGACAGGATACGAAGAGAAAAAATGGAAAAGGTATGGAAATATTTCAACTTAGTACGGGAGTTTCGCAGATGTTTTACTTCGTTATTTATGAAAAATTGAATTAAGTAAGTTCTGAGAAAGTAATTGATGTCCAAATCTATACGATATGTCCAATCCTATACGAGACAAAATTTTTCTCTCCCTGAAAAAAAGAATTCGATTCCGTAATATGAGGTCAGTGATAAAACGAGTAAAATAAAACCATGAGGTTAGAGGTGCGAACATGAGCGCAAAGATGATCAGAAAAATATGTTATGTTTGCATTTTGTTTTAGTAATAAACTCCATTGTATATATAATTTATAAACAATATTTCACACTGAAATTTGAATCCAAAATTTAAAAGAAGTAAAGAATAGTATGGATTTTGTTTTCCCTTTAACAGTCGAGTTATTTTTTTTAATTGCATCAAAAAATTGTCACGTCTTCTTATTTTACAATTTGAGCGAACGATCATTTTTTATTATGAGTAACAAAACAATTTTGATTGAGATAAGTATTTGTAACATTTATATTTAGTTAATATAACTTACATTTCTCTCTAATTCGGTGTTATATCTGAAGTAGTATGTTCCCAACAATATATTAATCATAAAAGGAATATATACATAAAAAGGCACAGTAAAAAAAACGTATAACTTCGTATTAATTTGATCATCGGTTAAATAGTAACAAAAGATTCAGAAATTCTTCAAAATGCGAAAGTTTCTGAAGCAAGGTGCAGAACAGAAGCCTATATCACCTTCCTTGCAATAAAATCTCGTTTCTTTGCGGATTCTCTTGCCTTTGTCATCTCTTTTTGACCAATAAACAGCAAATTGCCTTTCTGGAAACGCAATGCTATTGAAAAAACAACGAAGAAGGCAAAACGCATTACCTCGTTCATGAAATATAGTCATAAATCTATGATAATTTATTGAAGTAGTATGGAAAATTGACAGCAGAGAACATTACCTCTAATATAGTATAAACACTCGTGCGGAAAACGAAAAAAATGGGATAGTCACACACAAGGTAACTGGTAAAAATGTGTAGCCCGTATTTTATACGGGAAAATAAGTTAAACGGTTAAAAAAAGTACAATTAGAGAGTCTGACGCGGGGGTATTTTGTGAATACGTAAGATGAACTAGAACATTTCCTAGTAGCAGTATTTTTGTCTAAGGTGCTTCGACAGCTTAGATAATTCCCCATGCAGGCATCCACCGAGAATAGAACCCGAGGCACCTCTTACCGAAATGAAACGCGTTGTCCACTTGTTTATCCGGGAGCCTACGAATATTTCTTTCTGTATTTCAATAATTTTACAGAATTACGAAGAATATTCCGCATCATATTCCAAAATTCTAACAGCTTAAGAGTAAAATAATTTCTTTGATCTAGATAAATTATAAATTTAAAAGTAAAAATTTACTTCTAATTCTTTAGTAGATCACTATAAAAGATTAATTTTATCTTTAATAGATCTTACAGCTCTCTGCTAACAGTTCCATTATTCCCCTTAAAGTATATTTTACATTACTACAAACAGACTGATATGTAATAAAACACAATTGGAGAAAATTAATTAATTTATACTAAACCACGTTCAGATAAATTACAAAACACGACCGGTTTCGATGTATGGCATCATCATCAGGTGATTTTTTAATGTGGTTTAGTATAAATTAATTCATTTTCTCCATTTATGTATTATTGATTATGGAGTACCATCAAGTTAAGGCCGAAATTATATCTGCTATTTTAGAAAAATTATATGTATTTTGGTAGAAATTTGTTATCTTGATATCTCGGAGAATACGATTTTCTACTCGCAAACAGAGGCTAAGAAGGCAAGAGAGTGAAAAAGGTTTACTTTTCAAACAAGTCTAAATATCACTAACTGTTAGCTGAATAATATTGACACAATCCACTCTATTTAAGGGTCCTTATCTCATGATAAATTCTCAAATATCTCCGTTGCTTTTCAAAAATAGTATGGCGGCAACATCCTCACAACTTTCCATGACAAGACTCAAGAGGGGTTTGAGAATATTTTATTTTTTATTTTCAGAAAGAGCTCTTTCAGAGTAAAGGATAAGCAGGAGAAATTTAGCGTTTGATTCAGAATCTGAACGTACTAAATAATCATTCGAATTTAGGAAAATGAAAATAGAAAAGAAGCCCATCAACCAAAAATGCAGTTCTACATTTTAGAAAATACGTAAATATGGAAGTTGACAGGGCTACCAAATTTCGCACGAAAGCTTAAAAGTCACACATTCGATACAAAAATTAACAACGGAAGACGTATGTGTCATAAATGAGGAATGATCTCACGATGTCTGCAATCGAAATAAAATACCTTCGATTGATTACGAACAGAACTTAAGTCATTTCCTAATCCATACTTTCAAGCAACTCGAGCAAAGAGCTTTCTTATGACAACATTTCATTTTACTCTTCTCAGCAAGGCAAAGCGTAGAAAACTTTTGCAACAGCTCCATTCGATAGAGCCATTAAGTTCATCTCCAGTTCCGAAACTTACGACCTGAGTACCCGATTGTTCCAGCAACTGATTAAGCCAGGTCTCGGAAGCAGAATTAAGCTTTGTACGCTTTGATTTGCACACGAGGCTGTCAAAGACCTTTCACCGCTCTATCTTCTCATTAAGTTCGATTCCCAACGCACGGCCTTTCAATCAAATTATTCCTGACTATTCACCGAACAGAGGCCTACAGTCGAAATAGAGGGATTCACAAAGCGAACCAATCGACTCATTTAAAATCATAGCCTGCGTTCTGTATCTGGATACTAGAAATTCTTTCCGATCCAATCTAAAGAAAGCTGTAATGTTGAATTTAAATGATTTATTTTTGACTTTCTTTTTATTTATGACTTTCTACTTTACTGTTTCAATTTTACTTTAACTTAATTTGCAGAAAAGTATCTTTAGGTTTATCAATATTATGTATTCATGGATACAATCTCTTGATTTCCAGTATGGACACTAGAGAATAACTAATTATCTTCCAAAGGTGCACTAAATGATATTATTAGTGCAAATCGATCTTGACTGTCGAGGCACTTTTAACAATACTACTGCTATGAAATTGTTAATCAGAATGAGCGTCTTTCTATGAAATTCAACCGACAGGGCTCCGTTCGGAGCCGCGCCGTCATTTGGGTGCAAAGGGTGCACCACACCCGGGAGGCGGGATCTTAAGGGTGGCAAAAGAGGCATAGCCAAGGAGGGCTTTATGGGATGTGCTGGCAATTCTTATACGGTTCTTGCATAGAGACGGAGGCCTCCTTATGTTGCTATTCTGTACTTAGAAAAGATGATCAGAGCCTTCTTCTCCCTATACAATTTATGTCTAAAGAAGAAGTTGATCAGAATCACAAAAAATCAGGATAATAAATAGTATAAATGTAAAATTAATATGTAGAGGCTGTACTTGGTGGAACGCCATGATAACACTAAGGCAAAGAAACACTTTGTATGTTCCACAACTTTGTTTAATTTCGACCGGTTTCGACCAAGGCTGGTCATCATCAGGTACAATACATTGGAAGTACAGCGTATATAAGTGCAGGAGGGAGGGAGGGTCAGGGGGAGGGGGCTTGGAGTGATTGGTCGTGGAGGAGGAATTTAGAGGGGAGGGAGAGAAGGGGAGAGGAGTTAGGGAAGGTGTAGTTGTTGGTTATATTGTTCTTATGGCACAGGATTTCAATTGTTTCCAAGGAATCCATTTTCCTTCCTTTTGGAACGCGATGGATTAATTTTCCTTCGAAGGAGCTGGAATGGCCCGTCTCCCGTAGGTGTTCTGCGAAGGCTGAGGCTGGGGTCCCTAAGCGGAAGCTCCGCTGGTGTTCCGCGATCCTCGTCTTCAAAGCGCGACCGCTTTGCCCACAGTAGGTGGCTGGGCAGTCGCCACAAAAGAGCTGGTATACCCCCGAGAGTTGCGATTCCTCCCTGCTGTCCTTGGCCCGGGACAGAGACCNTTATTATTAAGTAAATTATTATCTGTTTATCTACACTC
Source organism: Ladona fulva (assembly GCA_000376725.2). Classification (NCBI taxonomy): domain Eukaryota; kingdom Metazoa; phylum Arthropoda; class Insecta; order Odonata; family Libellulidae; genus Ladona; species Ladona fulva. The sequence continues at coordinate 1,573,929 of KZ308229.1, read as the reverse complement.
TTTTGTACCTCACGTTTCTTCAGTAACATCTTTTATGAGATACACAAAACTTTTTCAAAACGGAAAATTATAATATTTTGTTGCCATTTTCCTAAATTTTAGTGGCTACAAATATTTTGTTATCATTGCAATGATAATAATTGTAACTTAATTATGAAATAAATGTATATATTCCCAAATACATCTAAATCAATGATTTCTGGACGATTCGGGAAAAGTTTTAGCTCGGGTCGTGCTTGAGGGCTAAATTTTTCTTCTGTTCAGACCGGGTTCGATCATGTACGGGACGGACCTGGGCCGAAAATTTTCAGAGGCTGGGTCAGAGCAGAAAGCTACGCTCATAAAACCTAAATTTACATTTATTTGACGCTTTCTGTATGATACGCTCGACAGATCTGGGAAAGATTATGACGTGAAATTAAAGATTTGCAATCATTTAGAGGAAAAACTTGTGGATTATGAAAGACGATGAAAGGAATATTTGTGCATTGTATTAAATCGGAGAATTTTCCGTCTGTGTATGTCTAAGTACCCTGCACCCCCTAATTCCCTAATCACGTATTGCACGCGGAAAATTTTAATTCTTGAATCGATTCGTTCTAGCATCTATTTCCCTGATCTTCCTCGCAGTATCAGAATGGCCTATTTTTACATTTACATATCTACAGAGGACGCTTTACATCGGCTACATCACCTCTGAACGTGCTTTCTCTAAACTTATTTAGTAATAATATTTTAAACCAATTAAAGATTTTCTGGAACAAAGAATTAATCCTCTTCAGCTTTTGGAATATATCCTCACCATATATATGTCTTTCCTAATTTTCAAATAACTTGCTGCAGGGAAGCGATCATTCTTGAAACCCGAATTAAATTGATCAAGAACCATTTCCGTTTACCAATGAGCCATAACAGGTTAAACAATCAGCATAGAGAATGAAATTTGTAATGGACTTGCTTTTGATGATACTCTACAAGGCATCGCAGTTATGACACCTCGACATTTAGTATGTATAGATTTAAGTTTAATGTTATTCAGTAATTTTGCTTTATCTCCATTCCCTTAAAATGTAAGTATTAATGTTGCAATACATTTTTTATTAGTAACAATAATATTTAGTTACGAAAAATAGATTTCGTATTTACGAATGGCGATGATAATGATACCCAAAAGTTATGCGAACAATTTACTCAAAATGGTAATTTTCTATGTCAACATACGGTACATACATGCATGATAAATCCTTCATCGGCCTTCCTGTGCCACACCCCGAATGGCGGTTTGCAGGGTATTTATGTAAACGTAGATGTAGATCGGATACAATTCTGTCCAATGCAACTTTTTGAGATCTGTTTACGAGAAAATATTTTATCCATCCGACCACTTTCCTGTCGATCACGTAGGCAATTAGCTTTTGAATTAGTTTTACAAGAGACTCTGGGTCAAAAGCCTTCCTGAAATCTAGGAGTACTGCATATCTTCTAACACACTTACCTGCCGATGACCTACCTTTGCAGAACCCGTGTTGGCTATGACTAATTGCTCCCTTTTCAGAAAGAAAGCGCATTATTGAGCTCGCTATAATGTGCTCCATAATTTTACAGAAGATCGAAGTGAGAGAAATTGGTCATTAGTCAATTGGCTTTAGAGTAAGACCTTTCATGGGAACCGGAGTGACGTTTGCTTTTTTCCACTACATTGGGGCCGTGCTCTCATCTACTGATTTACAATAGAAGACGAGAAGAGGGGGAGGAAGCTCATTAGATAAAGTTTTTGTTGCAAGTGAGGGAATACTTTTGGAATCCAGGTCTTAATTAATAGTTACCCCAGCTACGGGTAGGATTGATAATAAAGTCAACGAAAAGCAAGTTCTTTTCTATCCTGTCCCAAAAGACAAATTTTTCCCATAACAAACATTCCCATTTGAAAATAAAATAAGGAAGGATTATTTTATTTGTGAGAATGTAAATTAATCCACATTATATTTAATTAAGACCCATTTGGCCAAGAGTTCTAATCTCTATTTTTTGCGACAAGCGCCCTCCAGCTCAGATAACGCGCAAATCACCCGGTGGCATAACAAAAAGCATTGTTTCCCCACAATCGACACGACGTCATTCGTCGTGTCGCTCGCTAGGGCAGAATTGAGAGGTCAAGAGAGATAAGGGGCGCCGCGGAGTGATTGTGGAGAGCGACCAGAACGGAAATGCTAAAGCAATAGCTGGAGGAGATCAAGTTAGGGAAAACAAAGCGAAGCCTCGCTTTTGATTGTCGGGAAAAACATCTCTCTTTCCATCCCCGTCGCAAGTGACAATCCCCTCATAAAGTAACCATTCGCAGTGGAACAACGCGCTGGGGAGATGGGCACCCCGCGGCAATTATAGGAACCATAGCGCAGAGATTTTCCCGAAACGACTCACCCGTGGGGATTACGCATTCAAAGGGAGAGGAATTTCAGGAAAATTTCATCCTGGAAAAAAAGTCGCTGGCTCTCGGATGTCTATCGTAGCACAGCCGATGCATTAAGAAAATGTTTCAATACTTCATCAACTGCGACTTCCTCTACAAACAGAGGCCTTTGAGGCGATGCCCGTGGGCTTCAATGAACTCGAAAACAGGAAGTATAGTTGGGTCATGTTGATAATTCCCTTCCATTATGACTTCGACACGTAACAGGAAATGAGTTGCTCGAATCGATTGATCGTGAATAATCTTATTCGCGATATAATCACGCACTACTCCTATCATGTTGTAAACGGAGAGAATCTATCTCAATCGGCCTAAAGATTGGGGTAACTTAAGTTCGACTTCTTAATCAACTTAAAGAAAAGGTTTCTTTCAAAATTATTCCGCGTAACCTATAAATTTGGATAAGTTCATGCTCATGATTTATGATAAATCATCATGGATTTTAATAAATAAATCAATAAATAGATTATCCACACACCCTGCACCCGCAGGTTTTTCACGCCCTTATCTTTGTAGGCGTTTTCCGGCAGTAGAAACATTTTTTTCGTGATAAAAAACTCTGTTTTTCTCTTCCACTAAACCTTTCTTTCCTTATTTTATTTCTATCTCCACTGAGCTAGTTAAAAATCTATAGATATCTATAGATATTGTAGTTTATATCAATATCCTGAAATATTTCGTATCTGTACATCAATTTGACAAGGGTTAAATGGAAGATGGGACTCTTGGTCCCAATTTTGCTCAATAAAGACGTATTTTATTGTATTGTATTGAATAGGTTCAATCCTTTATTTATCTAAGTCTAACAGAATGAACTGTTTTAAGAACTGAAATTTTCATCAAGCCCGTACGTAATATTTATCGTCCTTCAATATAGGACATCGTGAGGACGATAAAGCACATACTTTCAGCAAAGAATTTATTTCTCGTTCTATTAATGAAACTCATTAATAGACATTAAAAGGGCAAAATTATAAGGATGCAAGTACGCTTGCGAAATCGGTCGTTTATTAAACTTTACGCAGAGAATTACAAAATTTCAATTTCCGAAACTAATCTTAATTCGAATGTGAATAGCTAATTTAAATATTTATACTTACTCGGAGTACCGGATTGGATCAACATCTGCTGTTATAAACGGATTTAAACACAACGCATTATTTCTAGAGTAACTCGACTTAAAAATGCTAACAATAGAAAGCAAAGCAGATTGAACGGAACAAATCCCATATTCACAACGAAATATTTAACTTCATTTTATTTTACAAGAAATTGTTTCCTATTTATGTAACTTGTGCCATGAAATGGTGCCGATGCTTATTTGAACAACAATGCTGCATTGTTTTAGAGGAAATCAATTTGGAAAATCCTCTAACGAAACGAATATTAATTCGATGGAAATGAAAATCTGGAGCCAGCACGATACAAAAGGAACTGTGTGATTCTTCAGAATATGGATAAGACCATAGATATCGTAGACAGTGAAAGAATGCTAAAATTCTATTTTTTCAGCAAAATAGGTTACTTCTTTCTGTCCTCCCATTGCAAGCTGGAATGAAATTTCCAGTGGACACCAATGAGATGTTTACCCGTGGAATTTTCATTCTGTTCCTAGTTCCGTCGCAACATTAAGAATTTAGTCCGCTACATCCACAGGTAAACCTCGATGCACTGCAGTATTGCAACTCAACGGATATTATGAGCCAAGCTTGCTGGTAACCCTGAAGTGGAGCCCCCTAAATTAGGTCCACCCTATGGTGGTCCACCAATAAGGTAGAACGCACAACTACAACGTGCAACAGTTTTAAATTTTAAGACCAAATCGCAGATCCTTTATCAAGGGATTAAGTATGATGATCTATCTCTTAAAAATAATGGCAGGAGATCTTGACCCTCCCCCTGCCACACGTCATACGGCGGCTCTCACGGTCCTAGTGTAAATATGCAGTTATGAAACATGCATAGTTCGTGTCTACGCAGAAATGGATAATTATGACCCTTTCCGCATAAAACATTTTTACTTATACCAGTATTAGGTTACCGGCTAAATCGAGTAGAAATACCTCACTAGAAACTAAATAAAAAGCTTTCAGTTTTTTTTATTCACCTTACCCTCTACAGTTTTTGAATGAATGCCGGTTTCAATTAGAAAAGATTACTTACTTAAATTCAATTAGGAAAAAGTTACTACTCGCCATATTGGCCCCACTGCATGAACATTGATCAAAAAAATTGAAGAAAATTCATAAATTTTGCTTTGGAAGTGTGTTACTTATACAACTTTTGAAATATCTGTCCTTCTGTCTCACCCTGATAATAGGCATAACTTTCATTTGATCTTTAGTACGGGATATAGGAAAATGAATCTTTCATTTACTTTTGTCACGGTCTTGTTCATGACTTCGACGATTTGAAAGTTACTACGGCTGAAGTGATGCTGAATGATGGCATTCATCTTAGTCGCTCTTTATTGAATGCTACGAAAAGTGTTGTTGTTATCATTTGTGTTACTTGCAATTATTCTACTCATTGCCCTTTAGTTCAAAGGGATAAGAAGCAAGGATAAACTGCCACATTTTGCCTAGTCATTCACATTCCCTCTCCAGATATTTTTATGGCTAATGGAAGAGAAGTTGTGTTTCTAACCAGACAACCTTTAAGAGATCAAAATGAAAAATAAATATCGGAAATAGATCACATAAAAGAGACAATACAAACGCAAAATGCACTAAGGAAAGAAAAGCTAGGTCTAATTTTCTCTTATTTTCTACGTTAACCTTTTCAATATACGCTAATTATATTCGACGAGGTCCCATTCTTCCATCCTAACGCAGAAATGGAGCTGTAATTTTCCTTTTGGAATATGAATGAGTTTGAAATCATATTTTCATCTAATAACACCGGGAAATTTTACTGAAATAGATCAGGGCGGCACTGACTGCCTTTGTCGTCCTGAGTAAAGGAATTTTTGTCACCTTGGTCAGCATCTAAATCTAAGCATCATCAGATCTAGAAATTCTCCAAAAGGGAGAGGGCGATTTAAGACATTTTCCTCGTTAACTCATCCCCGATTAATTTGTAAAACGCCATTTTACCGTGATATAAGCAGTAGATCGTGGAAACGATTCTGAATCTGATTTAACTCAAGATCCTCATCAGATCTTAGGCTAATTGCTGGCACTGCAAAGCCACCCTGGGAGGCGTTCACCTCTCCGCATCCTCCCTGGATCGACGGATACAGGTTAGAGCAGTGTTTCCTAAACTTTTAATGCTACTGCCCACTTGGATCCATACCCCCGCCCCCCAAATATGAAAATCTATGAAAATGAATGTCTGTATGACCATAGCTGAAGAAAGATAAAAAGGAAATTAAACACTGCAATGATTAAAATATCCACTAAATTACTGTATGACAAGTTTCTAATGTTGCATTGATGCCATAAATCCAGAAAAAATCCATTGACGAAGAAAGATGACAGGCAATGGAATAGAATTCTTTTTCGTTTAGCGCCCCACTAGATTGTCCACTTTGGGAATCACTGGGTTAGAGAATCTTCTAACGCACGGAGATTATACAGAATATGCTTGCTACTTTAAAAAGGCATTTCAATAAAAAATAACATAACGTTTTTAATATATTTCCTCTAAAAATTCTAAAATTTCTCTTCTTACACGATCACTGAAGACGAGTAGTACTTCAAGCTTCCGATTTCGTCACTCAACTCCGATATATTTCTATTATTCTTAAAAATGCTATTAAAATGGCAAGACCGATAATTTATTTCCCTAATATCATACGGTAGCTTCAGGTACTTCTTCAAAAATTATGTACAAAATATTATAGAACGGTTTAAACGAGGAATCATCGGTCGTTTTGTTTTCTATTGATTTAAACTTCCATTTTGCGCTCCCATTAGAAACTGTTCACCAGTTGCCCTTCACTCAGTGAGGCCATGAAACGGCTGATATTTTCACCTCATGATCAATAAAATTTTTTCAGCGAAAGTCAGTCAGTTTCTCGGGACGCAAATATTATATTAGAATACATAACCTTTGGAAAGGTCAAATATTATTTGTAATGATATTCAATACCCAATAGTTAAACTAGGAGAAGGGGTGGGGATTTATTTTGCCCATGTAATTAAAATTGAACTCCTTAAAATGTCTAACACCCAAAAGAATGAGAAGTAATAGCATCAGTAATTTTATTATTTTGAAATGCTTCGAAAGCTAAGGTAATTTTGCAAGTGATCCCCCTACGGGAATCGAATCTGAAACCACTTTCACCGAAATCGAACGCGTTACCCATTTGGAACCCATTGAGAAGATTCATAAACTAAGGATCTCCAATGAGGTCACATCATTGGAATATGAATAAAAACATACTATTACATGAATCATTCTCCTCCAGGATTTTCCGCGGTATCCGTAACAATAACATTTTTTATCTTGAAAATCGCATACATATATCTGGAGAGAAGAGCGAAATCTCCGAAACCTTCCTCTCCACCAAGGGCTCCCCGATGGAATCCAATACCACTGAGATCCTTAACTAACGTCCGTTTCGTCTCTCATCCGATAGCTGCTAAGCACAACGACTGGAAATTGAAAAACGACCCATTCTGAGGAGAAGGTTCGTAATTCCGCCGATGGTGCAGTCCTTGATCGTGTAGAGTATCCGTAAAAGGCGCTCGTCTCCTTTACCTATTTTGGAGTGAAACATCATTCGCACGTACACCGACGCCCTCCAGAATCCAAAGGAGATTAGGTAGAGAGATGCAGTTCTTCCGTTTGTTCCCCGCCGCTCGGGAAATTCCCCATCGAAGGCCAGGAGGCAAAAATAAAGAAGCGCTCGCAGACCCGTATTTCCAAAAGGAATTTCCTTCGCTCGTATTTTTGTATCGCCATTAAGGACGGCATAAACCAGATCGGCATGCCAAAGACTTTATATATCTCTTTGAGTTCGCTATTCGGGGACTTGTATTAAGAAACCATCATCACACTCTGAATGATATTAGCAACTAACTTGGGAGGGCTAAATCTGTAGACATCTTTACGTGCTGGAAAATTTTAGAAATACTTTAGGGAAAATGTTTTTGTGGACTTTTTAACATCTAGGACATATTATTTACAATATTGGTTTCAATGCCAACCAACCAGCTATTAAACGACTAAATAACCTTCGTTTAAATATTATACTGAAAACGTTTCCTGAGAAATGAAATATTCTTCCGGCGTATACTATGAGACACTTAATATTTATGTCTTCGGAAGTCGATGAACGCCGGAAGCAATTCCATAGGCTAAGTAAGACGCCCAGAAATTTAATAAACATAGGCCCTTTATTATAATGTATACTTAAAATGGACTTTAACTAATGTTCACTTTAGGGCCCAGTATTACTATATAATGCTTTGTTGAAGTTAAAGCAGACATTATAGTTAATCTCCGTGATAATCAATCATTTACCTAAGAGAATAGCTATAATCTACATTTTAAATTTTGCAAAACATTATAATAGTTGGCTCGAAAATGAATATTAATTACAGTCCATCTGAAGTATACATTATAACATGGGGCTATAGAATATAAAAGATGAAAGCAATGAGTTACCAAAAAGGGAGCATCGCTTACATTCCGTTGCTGTTTATTTAGACAATTTTATTTTCGCCTGTAGAAAATAATTTTCTAAACTTTTTCATTCTTGTCTTTAATATTAACACCTCAGCTCCATGATTCAGATGATAATATATTTCTCTAATTTAATTTCCAATTTTATTTTAATTGTTTTATTATATCACTTAGATTATGAAACTGCTGAGAACTCTTGCAGGATTTTTTCAAGACCGTCAACATTCTGTTCCTCGCTTTTTTGAATGCGGGTAAAAGTGAATCATTTTAATCAAAATTTTAGAAACTTTTCGGCGGAATGTATAATGCTTGCTTAATGTGATTGTACAGTAACCCAATGGTTTCGCTTCAACCACCATTCTGAAGGAAATAACTTGGTGATTTTTACATTGCTTGATAAATTCATTCATGAATCTTCCGTATGTTTATAATTTAATACGTATAAATTACTGCCATTTTGTTTCTCTTGAAAATAATGTTACTTAGCTTTGAAGAAACGCAACAGTATGATTAAATTTTTCATTTTCGAAAATGATTTGGAAATTAGGAAAATTTCTGTTTCTTTAGGTGATCATACTGTTAAAAAAGCGACAGGTGGAATTATGTTGATTTCTATGGGTAAAGGAGTTGAACTCGTATTTCGTATTCCTGATAACTTTCTGAAAACGTTTTAGGAAAGTTTTCTTGTAAATTTAGAGGTAGATTGCTTGCTTTCCTGGAAGTTTCTGCTCCACGCCATGTGAGTGGTGAAATTAATTTTCATAGAATATATAATTCGTTGTGAGCTGGATTAAAAATTACTTCCTTAATTTGGCCGATGCTTGTATTTTCTGTTCTATAGGCTGAAGTACTTCGTGAGTAAAATATATTTCGGAAATTAGGAATTACAAGGATTTAAGGATATTCCTGAAGTAGGAATTATTTTAATTTTAACGACTTGATGGCTTTCCACGAAGTACTACGAGAGCAAGTCGATTATATAGCATCTTGTGATCTGATTTAACAGCATTCTCTGGTGGGTTGGCATGGTTTTAAGTCGATTATTCAAAATTAGTGTTTCCTTAAGTATTCAGGGATCATTTAAGCGTTCATTATCTATTGCATGCTGTGTGCAGATTGTTTAGGATACGCCATAGTATATAACAACTTGAGCAATGAAGGAAAAATTCAACTGGATGAATTCCTTATTCATTCAATATCGTCTTAGTTTCTATTGATGGAAGTGCTTGACTGTATTGATGCTCTTCCTTGGTAAACGTATCAATCAATGTAGGAAGGGCCAATTTTTATTTTCTTCGTTTTTATATGAACTCAACAGTACAGTCGCACGTATCTATAAATAAGAAAACAATACAAACTCGCGTTCCTATAAACAGCGAGAAAGTATAATAAGTTCTACGATTTGTTTATAAATAAATCGAAGAAAAGGGAATCTCCTGTAGATTGTATACGACACCCTGTTTTCATTTTTACCTCAACGGGTATATATCGAAATTTTATCCCTATTAACACACTTTCCCTTGCCGATATTTAATAATTAAATACTTTATTAATTAACGTCTTCGCATATTCCTTGCATTTTGAGTTTAATCCTTTAATAAGGTACCCAACGAACGAATTTTATTATCCAGTCCATCAATGAAATCGGGAGTTTACAGCTTCCAAAAATCTTGATCATTTAGAGCGTATGATGACTTCATTTAATTGAAAGATATCCCTATCAAAGAAACAAAACCGGACTAGAAATAAGGCCATGTGGAGCTCGCATCTCTTTGGTGCCACAGATGGAAAGTTTATCAGAAGAAGGAATTAAGTGAAAAGGGAGTCGAATCACGTGCCCAGCGATCCTACCAGGACACCCTAGACCGCACTCACACACACACATGCATCCTCTTTCTTCCACTAGAAGCCCATCATGTCCAGGAATAAAAGCCTCGCGGAGCCGCTCATCTTCTCACCTTCCATAATTCCAGCCTCGTCCTCATCTCAAAATCTCAAAAGGAGAAACGACTTACCCTCCGTGGGATCGAACTACACGATCTGAGAATGCAAAGCGACCCCTCTTCTACACCAAGGAGTTAAGGCCCGCGTTAGTTCGACCGACTTTCCGCAGAGGTCTACACCTCCCAGAGGGCCCGACGGTCCCATTTTACGGTGCGGCTTTTCTTTCGCGGCACGTGAGCTGAGTCACGTAGATGGGGTTTGAGGATTGTCTGCGTAATCATCGTCGCGTCGACCCTCTAGCACCTGGCGCCAGCCAACCAAACCCCACGTGAATGGCGCCTCAAATTGGAATCGGATTAGGTCGCCTTACGCCCGGCGATGGGAGTGCGGAAAGCCATGCTTTGAAACTAAATACGAGGTGGAATAGGGCGCCATGTGCAATGCGACGCAGGATTGAAAAGTGCAAGAAGAATAGCAACTCTTTCTGGGCACATTTCTAATGCAACGAGAGACCGCTGAAGAAACCAATTTCGGATTTTAATGAATTCGGAATGGTAATGTCACAATTTTCTGGGAAGGAGTAGTGTTTCCTCGTGGAAAAAAGTGTGCAGGAGATTCTCACATAATTTCTTCTCAGTACATCCTTAGAATGCACAAATATATGCGTAATACTCCACGAGATCCTTGCTTTCTGCAGATCAATAATCCCGAAATCCACCGTGAGTTTATAGAGTAAAAACTTATACCCTTCACTGGGGAGATTTCTCGGCGATTATCACCAATTAAAAACGGATGAAAATTAAAAAATGCAGTTTACACTTCGCCTATGCTAATAGGTGGGTGAGACCTGCAACAGGTAGAGAAGCTATGATGACTCAAGGACCGAAGCAACATCCCTGTTTCCGTTCCGATAAGTTTTTGACAAAAAGACAGACAAATAAGGACCATGATTACTGGAGGTTGTTTGGTTTAGTAATAATTATCAGTTGTATGTATGGCCCATTTTTAAATACGACTTTCTGAAACTCTCTCTCTCTTTCAATCCAAACTCATTTACAACATTTTGTTTCAACTTTAAATTTTCAATTAATATACAATACTATGATATAGAAATACACAACAATACAATATATTTCTTGCGTAATTTGGTTTCTTAAATGATACCCTACGAGCGTTAAAATTTATGAAATGGGTGTGGCTTGGAAACAATAGGTCGAATCTTAAGTATACACTTACTAGTAAAAGCCCCCATCAAGCATGACGGGACTTATATAATGGATTTTTTCAAGACCGTCAACATTCTGTTCCTCGCTTTTTTGAATGCGGGTAAAAGTGAATCATTTTAATCAAAATTTTAGAAACTTTTCGGCGGAATGTATAATGCTTGCTTAATGTGATTGTACAGTAACCCAATGGTTTCGCTTCAACCACCATTCTGAAGGAAATAACTTGGTGATTTTTACATTGCTTGATAAATTCATTCATGAATCTTCCGTATGTTTATAATTTAATACGNTTCGGATCTATATCAATATTTCACGACTGAAATAAGAATCTACGATCATTTTCCTTTCTTTTGACACTTCTCTTGATTTCGTAGGACCATTGCTTCCAATATAATTTTGTAAAAGAAAAAACCTCTACAGGTAACGAAAACCTATTTTACGTACATTTCTTATGGAAAAGTATACTAACTGATTATCCCGGTGCATTTACATGGGATATCTTATGAAATCAATGTTCAACAATTGCTTTGGTCGTCAAAGGGATGGATTGTTTATTTCCCAAAAAATTACGAATGTTCCGTCTATTTATCAAAGTTCTCGCAATTTCGAATTTATATGAATGATTCACGACTAAAATAATATACTATGATCATTTTCCTTTCTTGTGACACGTCTCAATTTCGTAGAACCATCGTTCATAATTTAATTTTGTAAAAGAAACGACCTCTGCTAGTCATGAAAACGTTATTTACCTACATCTCTTATGGAAACGAATTTTGTGCTCCTAGGTTCGAACCCAGTCCTTAACAGAGATGAAAATAGATTTCCTGAGGGGGATTCAGCATCGTAGAAACACAAATCAGTTTGTTTCAGATCTATAAGTCAAGCCGTTTCAGAGATAAATTGGGGGACGGACAGACAGACGGACGGACAGACATTTGCTTTTTATATTATACTATACTACTACTACACTAAGTACTAAATCTACTTAAATATTACTACTTACTATTGGCACACCTAAATGATACTCACTAGTTAAATGATTAATTTTATTTGATCATATTTTTGAACAAAATAGCTGCAGGACCTAACTAGCCGCCATCTAGTAAAAAATTTTTAGAAATAATGTTCCTCGACGTAAATTACAATTTCAGCCCTTCCTTTAGCATCGTTTAACTCTCACGTTAATATTTTATGGTTCATTAGGAAGCACATTAATGGCTTTTACAAATAAATGGTACCCAGCATAGCAATTTATCATCGGGTACGATTTACCCCAAAATTATCCAGACACTCTCAATCGCAGAATTAAATGTTCAACATTAATTATAATTATATAACGCTATAAAAATCCCTTAATATATATTAACGGGCGGTTATAGCTGGGGTTACCATATTCAGATGCGAACTTATCAAATTCTGAAGCGAGTAAAACCCGGATGTTTCCTTAAATCTTAGTCTGATTTAGTTTCATGTGCTGTTAAGACACTATGAAAGTTTACAGCGTCACTACTTGATGAAAGTTTGTGTTGAAATGATTTATATCAAGGAAATTACGTGATATCTTACGTATTCTATCTATTATTAGGTATTCTTTCTCCGGGTTTTTCCGAAATTACGGGTCAACAAAAAATTGATCTGGATCATGTGTTAAAACCGGGAGAGTCCCGGTTGAAACGGGATATGACGTAAGCCCAGTTATAACCAGTAGGCCCCTTTAACCTAGTAAACGGGGCTTCGACCCCTCCAGTTCCAACCTTCGAGTTCCGCCCCTCCAGGGGGTCATCATTCGGAGGGATATCAGTTATTACATTCGATGTAAAAAAATTTTACACTAAATATCCAATGAATTTCGCACATTTCTAACGCCGTACTTCTGCTAAATCTGTTAATCAGTTTCTAATAGGAAACAGCGTTGGAAATAATAGGAACGTAATGTTTTCACTTTTCCCTTCTCTGGACTACAACCTTGTCGTGGTGGAAGGGCTTGCATGTTCCTATGACCTAGAGAGAGTAACTGGCGGGAACTATGTTCCTGGTAGGGTCACCCATGTCAGGATGGTCAATAGGTAGGGGCCAGACGAAAGGTAGTCCACGCAGTGTCTGTACCTCAGTGAGGCAGCTGCAAAGGCGTCTGTACCCCAGTGGGGCGGCCATTATGGGTGATGGTGGTGTCACGTTAAGAGAAAGGTTGAGGAAGGCAACGGGAAACTACCTCGACTACCACACTTATCCCAAGCAATCATGATGTGCAAATATAAGAATATTGTAAGTGGCGGATGGTTTGATGGGGAGTGGCCAGAGGATTTCACTAAGACAATCCTGATTCCTTTACAGAAAAAGAATAATGCTTCTGATTGTGAGTGTCGGGATTATCGTACAATCAGTTGTATCAGTTTATCGTATTATCAGTTGTAATACAATATCTCACGCGGTAAAGGTTATTCTAAGAGTATTGAATAGAAGAATTGAAGGAAAAATTAAGAGGCAAATAGAAGACCAGTTCAGATTAATTCCGAATTTAAAAAGAGGATCGCGAAGGAGCAATATCCCTCCCCCTGATGACTTTACAGTATTTACCGGTAATGGGTCTGGGATGTGACAAGGAATGAAAATCCGATTGTGATGTTTTTCTATGATCATTATACATCTACTGCATCTATCACAAAAAACGGCATTTTAAAGTCAATTAAAGATGAATTTATTTGGATATCCCCTGAAGCCACTCTCCCTCTTAGTAAGTTTGAATATCCGCCCATGCTCTATACCTTCAAAGAATTTATTTCTTAAAAAATTATTCTGAACGCATAATTATAATTAACACAACGTTAACGCCAACATCTCTATTTAACTACATCTCGTTAGCTTATCTGATGCTCTGGGCGAAAAGTTACCAGAAGTAGCTATCTGTTTCAGAGATTATGCATTCTATACGATGCTTCAATTTTAACGTATTGCGGAGACCATAAAACTCAATCACAAACCGAGATCGCTGATTGCGCCGAATTATACTCTTCCGAGGGTCATATCCCCCTTTAAACGTTATCTGCTGCCTCGACAAAAATTCTACCATAGAATCCCTTCCTCGATTTTCTGTGATGGGGGAATAAAAAGGGGTACACAAAAGAGAAAGATGATTGGTTCCAGGAGGAAGACCGTTGGGAAGGCGCGAAAGATACGATTTTGGAGCATGGAAAACAAAGGCACGTATTTTTGAGAGCAGGAAGTAAATTAGGCAACACGGTCTTGGGGAGCCTAATTAAAGAAGGATGAGAGGAAAGCGGGGCGGGGCCGGGGGATGGAACGGAAACACGAAACAAACGAAAAAGATGCAGCGAGGGTAAGGAAGGCGTCGGGTGTCCCTATTATTGGAAGTGAGAGCAGAATACAAATCGGCCGGAGATAAAAGAAGGGGTGAGGAAAACCGTGTGGTAGACAGTCCCGGGGGAGGCAGTTAGGAGAGAGGTTGGAAGCTATAGAAAAGAACGTACTTGACTCTGATGACGCAAGGAAAAGGGACTGTTATTGCTCTTTGGGTCGTCTTCTTATCGCGACTAACAACCGAATCACGTGGATGAATGGTTCACGGCGTTGTTTCTGAGCGATTTTTCACACCGTTTTCGTCAGGACACAGCCATCTCCATCGCAACGGTTTCCCTGCCAGCCACCCATTGTTTCGGAGGTGACGAAATTCGTTAGCGAAAAATTAGCAGTAAGTAAAAAGGTTCTATAATAGTAACCTTCTAGTAAAAACTTCTAGTATCCTTTCGTCATGAATAAAAACAAATAAATTTGTAAATAAACAGTGAATAAAACTAAAGAAGAATTTATGAATGTAAGAACCTAAGTGGCATCATAGGAAAAATCTACATATATAATACATAAATATAAAGCAGTCGTATAGTGGAAGGAAACAATCTCCGGAACCTTTTAAAAAAGTGTTTCAACAGCTACGGTAATTTCGCACGTAGGCCCCCACTGGGAATCGAACCAGGGGCCGCCGAACGCGAATCTTCTTACTCGTAATAAAGACATTTATACGTTTAATTTGTGATTGTTAGATTAGACGATAGCTTTCCGTGTACTATATTTACAATTAGCATCAAACTAAGAAAGTACAAAAATGTATTGAAGACCTGCAAGCATCTTATCGGCACGTAGCGGATATTTAAGGAGACAACTAATATATTTTACATTAACAAACGATTAGAGAAGTAGTTAAGACATCTATCAATGTCACATTTAAGAAGAATTAAACTAAAAATACCAAATTATCGATACAGCTGACGAAGCATTGCGTAGCGATTATCGACGCCAAGATTGATTACATGCGATTCGTAAGAAAACTTTCACTTCCTGCACGAGACACGGTTTCAAAGAATTTCCGGAATCCGAGACTTTCACTGATTGATCAACATGTTTGCTCTTTCACAAAGTTAATGCAATTTAATCCCGAAATGGCTATAGAATTAATGGTCGTTATCTAATTTTTGATCTCAGAAGTCTTACAGGCTATCTCAAATTAAATTAAAAACTACTGAAAAGACAACAATTTTGTTAGTTTCACTGACTACAGTAAGACAGCAGTTTACTGTTTGACAGTAAAAATTAAAATCCGCTACTTAAAATGTCAGCCGAATCGGGTTGCCATTGACTGAAAATAAGTGATGACTGTTAAGAATAGTAATAACATAAATTGTATAAGTCAATTGCGAAACGTTATGAAGAGAACTTTAATTAAATTCCCAAGGAGAAACGGTCATGAAAAAGCCTGACGGAACCGGGACTCGAACCCGGGTCTCCCAATTGCCGGTTGGTTGCTCTATTCATTGAGTTACCCCACCAGAATACTGTTAGATCAATGGATAGAGCAACCAACCTGCAATTGGGAAACCCAGGTTCGAGTCCGCGTTCCGTCAGACTTTTTTCATGTCCGTTTCTCTTTGGGAATTTTCCTAAGTGCACGCCTTATCGTACCAAGAACATAAAATCTTTTTCCTTGTGTTTATTTAAATTGTTAAATTAATCCTAAAATCACCGTGATTTATTCCAGCATCATTGAAAAAATGCCACTTTAAATAAAATTGAAAAAAATCGTAAGAATTTGTCAATCTCATTCCCTTTGCGGTTGGAATCAGATATCCCTAAGCGCACCTTTCTCAGAGGATCTCTCTGTGATCTTCCTAACTTATAAAGACGGAATATGTTTAATTAGTGGAGACACCCTCAGATAAAGCTCCCTTCCCCAAATTTCCATTCTGATGTAAGGGAAATAGAGAGGGAACAACTCAAAGGGAAACGAGATTCGCGGAAACCTTCTACGTGAGGTAGAAAGAGGTGCGTTATGAACGATAAAGGAGTTCCAGCAAGAGATAAAGATATATTACCTTTCTCAAAGGGAATTCCGATAAAGGCGGAAATTAGATGAGCAACGGAAAAAAATGAGTATTTCGAGTTAATTCCATTCTGAGTTCCTTTTTTCCTCCCCTCTGACTTTTATGTCACCTTCTTCCTTTTTTAATACCCCCTTTCACTTTTATCCACCTTCTTTCGCTTTCCCCTTCCCTCCTTTCACTTGTCACTTCCTCCTTTCACTTTTCTACATTTTTTCTCTTTCACTTTTTCACTGCCTTCTTTTCTTCATTTTTCCCTTCCTTCAGGATCGCTTCAATACTGGGATGGATCTCTAATTTGAGAAAAAAATTTTCAAAAATAATCCCTTCCGTCAACTCCTTTTCCTCTCCCTCGTTTCCTCCTAATTAAAGTTTCTTGCTCGAAACAACTCCCGCGAGCGTTGCCAAGAGACGAGTGTCCGATTTCCGTCGAAATATGCGAGTTGAACCAAAAAAATGAAGGTTAATGAGCGAGATGTCTGAACAAAAAGAAGAGGAAGGGGAGCCTGTAGAAGAGACGTTAATTGATCCGATAGATTCTGCTGAATTTTAATTAAGATCCCCACTCCGTAGCAGGACCGAACTCGCGAACCTTGAAATCAGTTTTTTCTCTCTTCGTTTCCTGGGGGCATGAGAGGGAGTGATTGTAAATCATTGCGGAGGTGTTGTTTAGAATCGATGTTCTTGCAAACTCCCGCGTGCAAGTGACGTGTTATTTTCGCGCCCTTCCGGAAGATAGCTCTGGTTTATCGGAGAGAAAATCAAAATTTGGCCGATGAAAAAAAGAGGGATCTCGTTTCGAGTCGATGTGCTTCCGTGTGAAGGACACGTTACCCATCGATTAACGCCAACTTCACTTTCATTGTCTGGAGAACAGATGCTAGGGAGATAAAATCAATTAGTTTTTGCGTGAATTTTCGACATTACTTCCGTCGCCTTTTGGAAAATCTCTCCAATATTTCTTCCATATATTCTTCTACAGGAAGGAGCGTTGGTCTACTTAAAAGTATCAGGATTATACGTGTAGTGTTGAATATACGAGATAAAAAAATTCGAAAATAACATTTACATAATCAAATAAAAGCAAATTCAAATACGCACACAGTTACTTAGAACAGCATTCAATGCTAAAATTGAAAAAATAGTAATTTTAGCTACCGTTAAGCTTTCGAAGCAAATTTCTTTCGATGTAGTGTATCCATATAATTTTCATAAAGAATGCAGGTAAAAGTTGAGTATGTTGAGCATATTTTTTCAATTTTGCGTACATGGCAAATCCAGCAGATTTTTCTCATCTATTTTCTTGTATTGTTATTATTAGGTCCTTATTTAAATTTTAATTTTTTTAAATATTTCTAGTCGTGTCTATTTAGCTACTGTCTTCCAGTATACATTTTACAATAACAGAATTTGTTAGATACCTGGAAAATATAGCAAAATCATACGATAATGCACTAGTTTACTCCTTTACTAGCACCAAGTTTACTTCTAGATATGCTTAAACTGCACAGCATTCTCGGATTATTTAACAATAGTCATGATACACTGATATTTCTCTTTTGTAAATTATCTTATAATATATCTTATGAATCAGCAATGTAGGGTGATTCATTTTCTAAATCAGTGGTATCAAAACTTATCGAAAAGGTCTCTAAAATTCACATAAACTCCTAAATTAGTATATAGGTACTCATTCATTATTCGTAAAAATAAGATTTCCTTGCTCATGAAGGAATGCTCGAGAGAGTTTCTATTTACAAGACAACGGAAAGCGAAAATATATCCAACCATCAAAAAACCTATTGCATGGGATTAGAAAAGGTATTAACATGGAGGATCCTTGTTTTAATTGAGTAACTTGTTAGTGAGGAAAATTGTCTTCAATCAATTTTCTTTAATCATTTTGTAAGCTGACATTTAGAGCCCCTAATATACATTAAGATGTAGAATGTCTACTTGATATATTGAAAACAGTAATAAATGTAAATATCGAGAGGATGGTGAGACCGGAAAAATGAGATGATTTTGGAGGAATAAATGTGTGAAATGGATAACAAGGAATCACTGAGAAGGCAAGCAAAAGAATTATAACAATTTCTATGTCAAATACAGGAAATCATTAGACTGGAGGCCTATCGAATCGATAAACATGTAAAACGCATCATCATTGGGGAAATTGAGGTTTTTCATTATCTTCAATATTTGATAAGCAGGAAATTCTGCTTCTGCTAAGGAAATCATTCCCAAAATACTAGAGCGATAATTTAAACCTTGTTATTGAGTATCTAGCTGTAGATACTACAATCGTTCAAGGATGAGGAAAGGCTATGAAAGTAATTAATATATCCTTTAAATTTACCTTATGAATGGTATCATCTACAACTGTACCCAAAATTCTTCTCTGCAGAATCCTTATCACAAGGCTTCGGAGAGTTGATGGAAAACTTCTTATTACCTTTAAACTTCTGATCTTTCCTTGTTACGGAAATGAATTGTAGGAGGAACTCGGCGATATAGGAGTACTCAGAGGTGCCTATAATGTACATATGGCTTATGAGAAACACCAGAGTAAATTTAAAGACCCAATTATAATTGCTATTACCATTAATATCATTATATAATGAAATCCTAGACTGTTAAACAAATAGTCTTAAGATAAATTATTTAATCAATTGCATCAATAAAATCTAAAGACAAAGTGAAATTTGTAGCATGAAGAATTAAATACCAATTTCAAATACCACTTCCACATTATCTCAACATAGGACACGTAATTCTCTATGAATTTAAAATGTATTGCATATTTCTTTGAGAACCCTCCTATATACCGTTTTCGTCGTTTGAAAAGCTAAAATACGGCATTTCACTCTATGGGTTCGGGTGTCTTCTCTGGGTCATTGACGACTGTCAGACAGTATCCTCGTTGTCATTGGCAGCTTTATCAAACATTCTTCTTCTTACAATTAGAGAACTGCAGTGGTCTCCCGGATAGTCTAGTGGTTGGCGCGTTCGTCTCTGATAGCGGTCTCGGGTTCGATTCCCGCTGAAACCTCAAGTACAATTTAACCTAACCAGTCAAGGTTATTCAATTTTAATAATGCCACTACTAATACTAACAAGATTTACATCCACGCCAGTGGCACTAAATGTAATATCCGAATTCTTACTCTATCAGTAAGACCTATTTCAGTAAGTATATCTAATTTAGAAGTTCATTTCTTGGACTAAAGATTCCAGTATTTCGAATTCAAAAGAAATTGCTAGTTGTTATAAAACGATCTTATTTTAGGATGAGAGCAGCATAATGCGTGGGGCTTCAAAGTATAAACATGTATGGTAAATGGACGGCAATGGATAACTTATGCAAGGACGCGGATCTGCGTTACACTGATTGATACTGTGGCATCTCCCATATATTAGCGAGACATTATGCATACGAATGGTTTCCGATCACATCTCCGATTCGAGGCCGTGATACCGCATCTGGATATTTTCAACGCATGCATATGTGAACAGGCGGTGAGAAAGTAGATCGAGGAAAGATGAATAATGACTAGAATCGGCTGCACGGATTTTATTTTTACACCCATCGTAAACAGGGAACTAGAATTTAAGACAGACATTAAAAACTCACTTCCGCGGGTTTAAATCATTGCAGGGAAATGTTATTGGCGAAAAATTACACAATTTTTAGTACACGTGACTTAAAATGATATCTAATGTTTTCAAAAGACTGCGGCAAAAACAACAGAAACCCAGCATATTATTTCACTGATAGAATGTTCACAACTGCTTCTCCTAACCGAAAAGGACATTCTTCATAGCGTACTGGTGAAAGAAAAGTGGATAAAACCGAATCCTTTATGCCTGGTGAGCATTTTGCATCGCCTCGTTGTAAAGCTTTCCTCTCCAAATATTCTACATCTAAATATGTGCCCTGAGAGCAAGCAATAAGGGGAGCAAGCACCATGTCTATTTTCCTGATCTGTCAATGATGCGTGGAAAAACTTTGAATAAGCTAGTTCTCTCATATGTTTGCCTATGTTTTCTTGCGGTAATTTATTTATGTGAAAGGGCGGGCGCAAATTTCTACCACGTCTTCAGAGAACGTATCATTTCCGAATGTATTAAATTTCAACTTAATCCCCTTTCTTCTAACGATTTCCATTCTTGGTCAAGGGGTATATCGCGCTTATCGGATTTTCCTAGCACTCTTAAGAAAACGCATGGTTGACGCTGTGACTCGTCTACTTGAGGAATGCAACGCTTGACGACAGGAATCCATTCACTGCAGGCATCCTCAGGATCAGAGATGGTGAACCATTTGTGGCAACAGAGTCACTTATTATAAATATAAAGGATTCGCATATGCCACTACGGTGTCAACTCATAGGGTGAGATGCCGATACTCGTATTTAATCACGTTAACCGATGGGTTGAAATGTTGTAATTCACGTAAATAATAATCTTTAACTATCGTAAATAATAAACAAATCCACATTTTTCAACTAACAAAGGTAGTGCTGTCAGAGTTCCGTGTGCCAAAAAAATTCTCTTGCGTGCCTTAGGTCCCTGCTCAAGATTAATGTTAAATTAAATATTTCTTTCAGGCGGAATAATGCACGCAACAATTTTACATTTTTCCTTAACCAAAACTGGTTGAAAATGTGAAATATACTCTCACCGCATACAATGAAAGAAATAACTTTGAATATTCGTAAAACACAACCCCTTATGATACAATTATAGTAAAGCTACAATTTATCTTCTATTTATCTTCTTAAGCTGTTGATAAAATTATTCACCTTAGTTAACACCACCACATCTAAAAAGTTTAATTCTAGGCAAATTTGTTATAAGTATTAATTGAGAAAATGTATGTACGACAATGATAAATTAGAATGTTTTCAAAACAATGGATCCGAAATAAAATTGATAATTATCGCCCTTGAGGCTACATTTTTTATACATAACCATATGAGTTGTGAAATAAAAGAATTTAACAAATGAGAACCTACAAATAGTGAAACTTTCTTTCAACGTCTCTCCTATTTTCTCAAAAGCACTACATTTTATATACGGATAGAATAATGTAAATACTACAACGGATTTTAATTTTTAAATGAATATCACATACACTTGCATAGGCAATGCGTGAAGGAAGTATTAGGCGCTCAACTTTCCAGATATGACAAACGATGCATGAAAGGCTAATGAAAAAATATCGCATAATTATAACTAACAAAAAAGTACCGAGTTATAAAAAATCCCAAATACTAAGAATAAGTGTCACTTCCTTAAATTTAGCGCAAAGAATTTATTTATATTTACAAGTCGTTCGGAGATTTCTCTCAAACGATGTTGATGGGAATATCAATCTATCAATAAGTTGATGAAATGATATCACGTTCAAGCCCCAACTGAAATCCGAGTTTCCAAAATATTCATTTTCAACAGTTACCATAGAAAAAATATAATTTCTTAAAATCTAAAAGTGACCCGAACCAACACGTTTTTGCTAAGTTGCTAAGCAAGTGATACACCCCGGGGCGAAAATTTCCAGAAAATAAGGAAGAAATTTGGTGCTGCTTCCGCTCGCGAAAATGATAGTCATCGATCAAGATAAGTGAAGCTCTGACACACGTCATAAATATGGAGAGCGACGGGAGAAGCAACAGAAATATCTTCCCATGATTCACTGCCGCAAAAATTGGAGTCGACTTCCCTGGAAGCAATCGAGTAATTGAATTTTCGCCAACTTTCGGAAAGGAACGAAAAAACAAAACTAATTTCTTTCGAATTTTCCGTCGATTGAAAAACTCCCAGTCATTCCTCTCACTACAATACAGGCTCATGACGAATCACTCCCTCAATTATGTACAACATATCAGCATCTAAAGCAAAATGAAACGTAATATATAAAATTTGCTAAATTTTAAGGGAAGGGTATCTTCCAAAAGAAATACATGCAGGACTGATTTTCATCATTTGAATTCACTCGTTAGTTTTCACTAATGGCACACTATTCAGTAAAGTCGAAACATTACCGCTTTACTAGAACATGCATTCTCCATACGTCTTGAAGGAAATCAATGACAAATATTAAACGGGTTCGTATCGGAAGAAAAAAGTACTTTCTAATAGCTCTTTTATGTATTATCAAATTCTAGTAAAAAGGAAAATTTTCATGAAATTTGCCATCACCGCTTTCGCAAAATGAGACCCCTAAAATGCAGTTCTAACCTAAGAATAGCTGTTTGTTATTAAGGTTTAAGATCACTGCAGTTATCCCTTAACATAAACTATGCTGCAATATTCATTCAATTCATCAAGGCGATTGATATGAAAACAATAATTGAGTAACAGTATTCAATAACATTGAGTTATATGTATTTCATTTCATTTCCCCTCCTGAAATCTTCGAATTTTACAGAGAATGCCAATACAGTTCGTGATTTTTATATTATCATTTTGAGTAACCTTCCACCAAATGATTACTCATCTCCCGAACTTCGATTGTAAAATGAATTTGAAATAAAGAAAAATAATCGTTATATAATTTCATGGAGAGCTTAGAAAATATACTGAAGATGGATTAACTTTTCATCTACCGTAAACCAGGGCCCTTGGTACTTGAGCCCTGGGGGGTTACTTGGACCCAAAGCAAAAAAAGGCTGGAAATGGCCAAAAGAAAGACATTTTGCAGTACAAGTGGTGTCATATAGACAGGAAAATCGTTTCACCGAAACTTATTAAAAGGGGGTGATTTTTATCGCCATGAAGATACTTCTCACAATTTGTTTGCCAAAAATTATACAAATTCCAAGACATCATTATTTCACATATGATTCCATATAGTGTTTTCGATCATTTCATAGCCTCAGAATGTCTCTAAAGAGTTATATTTCCAGACCCTATGTCCTACTTAGGCCCACTACATATTTACATTGTTTAGTCAATGGAAAAAGGAGCTTCGGTTCAAGTAGCCCCAACCTGGGGGCTTCTACGACCCAATATAAAAAACAAAAATTTTATTAAAATCAGCGAAAAATTTTGTTCAAAAAAGCTTTTAAATCATCGAAAAATAACTAAAAACATATTTAAAATTTTGTTATCAGCACAGGTTATGGAATTTAGGTATTGTTTTGTTCGGAAAGTCCAAAAAATTAGAAATTTTGGGTCCAAGTAACCGCAAGTAACCCCGGTTTTCGGTATCTTCGTCAATCAATGCATTTCTCAATGAGAATTTAATGTCTGCTTAAGGTAAACTAATACCATCATAAGTTCTAAAAAAAAGGAAATGCCTAAAATAGGAAATCTGTGATGCAATTCAGTTAGCCCACTTTAGAGGAATGGGGAGTTAAAATCCTTGATAGCGGAAGGGTCAAGATAACTTGCTTGGAACTAAATGTAGCGAGCAAATAGGATAGCAATGTATGAAGAGCTCTTTATCTCGAGGAAAGTCCAATTCCGTTATCATAAGAGCAGCGGAATGAAACTGAGTGAAAGGCACGAGCTGACTCATTGATTTAAGCGAAACATAATTCAAAGCGTTGCATCGTCTTAGAATCTATTATAAGTGCAAAAAAGTCATGATTTTATAATGATTAGAATCACATCCAATCTAAAATTAACTCAATGAAAGCTAATTACCAAATTTGCAATACACTTGTGTTTGAGACAATGCCTGGAGATTGAACCAGAAAGGTATATCGGTATTGATTACAAAATATTTGATGCACTGATGGTTTTTAGACATGAATAAATTGATTTATTGTAAGGGGGTACTCAATTTGTATAAGCAATGAAAATAAAGTTTTAGGAATGCGCAAAAGAAAAGCAGCAGACTAATATATTTATAATGTAAATGTAGAGACTTAGTTGGCTTATTAACCCCCCGCAGATAATTAAGCTTTGCTCGAACCAGTGAAATACATTATACTTCCTTCTGGTTTTAGAACCTCAAACGATGAGATTTGGATTACAAATTATATCGTTCAGTCTTTAATTAAATTTACGATTTGCATTTATGGGGCATTTAATTAATAGGCTTTTACGCCTATTCCTCTTAGAGTATAAAGCACGAAATCTAGCATTCTTGAACTACGAGTATAAATTATTAGACAAAATACCGTCAAAATACTCATATTTTCTTGAGAAAATTGGCATCATATACTTGCCAAACTATAGATCGAATCCTGCTTAAGCATCGATATCTCTCATTATAGAATTGAAAATTGGTGAGCTTGTGGAGATAAAGATTAACAAATGTGGTGGTTTAAAAGCGATGAATGGGAAAAGTTCACTACTAAAGGAGGTGGCGTTTATAAACGTAAAATATCATTGGTTTAGGAATATCCTCCCAGAATGGCATTTCCTTTGAAGCACGAATTTCAAAAATATAAGCATTAATTGCACATGTATTACGTATTGCTGCAAGCAAGTGGGGGAAATGGCACGGAAGGCTGTCTCCTTGGCTTTCGAGATTTTTACGATTGTGCTACGGGCGTTCATGCCAAGCTATCATGCATTTCCCAATTTACTTTGGAAGGATAACGCATATCTACAATTTCCATCCTCCGTCTTGAACGCCCCTGAGTGCTATCGTATCCAAGTTAGGAAACCACAGCCTCGGCATATCTCATGAATGTGCTATGTCACGCCGTAAACACGAACGAGAGATCATCGTAAACAGTAAACAAACGCCTATCGGCGATTGACTGCGCGTCTACGCATAGCGATCCAAATATATCTCTGGATGAACCTTTGGTAGAAATCAAGAGGCAGTTATGAGAGTAAAAGGGATTTGGGAGAGAAAAGGCCAAGAAATCAGAACTGAGACGTGGCCATCAATCTTGCGGGCTGCCATGAAACTATGAAAGGGAAAGAAAGGGGTAAGACATGGGACTTAGGAGACGGAGAAGGAAATTGGGGGGAAAAGAACTTCGGGGAGGGTTGAGGGGGCACGTGAAATTCAGCAGCAATCGCTCAATAATTTAATCCTATTGCTCCAATGGAATATAAGACGACGAAATATTCGTCTTCACGCGTCGGTCATCTATGACTACTTTTATCGTACCTACTTCCTATGTTTTATGGGCAATTATTTATTTATGCCCTTTAATTTAATTCTTCAGTTTTGCGTATCATGTACTAGCGTCATTTTGTGGCCTTTTAACAAATATTTCATCGAAGAAAAATTCTTAATTTGAAACACTACCATCGAAGAATTCTAAATTTGATATGGGTTAGTTCATAAATATAGACAGTAAGATTTATTTCAATTATGAAAGATGAATGACTTGATTTACTTGCTGTGTGTACCAAATTACGTACACCTTTACATCTTAACCTTCACACTGTACCTGACATGCATGCGGTGTATACATATACCTAATGACGATGCTAAGTATCGAGGCATTATGTGCAAATGTGCATAATGTGCAATCCTCTCTCATCATGGAGCGGTGCACAAGTCTGTAACCATGACGGATTTCGTTAAGCTAATATATCCTTTGATAACCATCGTGATAGAATTTTTCGTAATTTTTGCTTAATTTCTCCTTACAAAAGAAATAAAAATACAAAAACTTCCTTTGTATTCTGAGAGCAAATTTATGTTTTCTTCTATTCCTATATTTTCATTTCGTATCCAACCTTTATCATGTCCGAGAAAGCATGGTTACCGTAAAGCTGACGACCTGATTGTTTTGCCTCCATATTGAATATATACGCAGTTCAAAAGCCATTCCAATAAGAAATCAAAGCACAGACTTCAGCATACTTCAGGCAAACCAAACACTGTTTAAGAAATGGCAACGTAGTGCAGAATGCTTGAGGGCTAGAAAAGAAACTTAAGAAATTACATTCTCATTACAAATTGATAGTAGCGGAAAATCTCGTTGAATATGCAAAAGATACTTAATTATGATCTACCAACGATTTCACAGTAACCCTTCGACAGCGGAGAGAGTTGCCTCCTGAAAAATGGTTACGCTACCACGACCACGGCTTTAGCAAAATAAAAAACCGTAGTCATACCACCTCTAACAAGAAAATAAGTCTTATTTTATAAGATAATCGTTGTTCTAGCGAAGATATTTTACATTGGGAATAATTAATGAAAAGATAGACCTCCATACAAGCCAAATACTCAGCTTCCTCAAGAAAATCACATCGCGCAAAATAGAAAGGTGTCGTGACAAAACGCACGTAATTATAACTGCCGCTATTGCGAGACTACTAAGCATGAAAATGAATACACGAAGCGAAAAATTCATTCTCCCCCTAAACATAATTCGGAAACTTCCTAGTTTCTCACGTAATTAAGGACACGCCACTTTCCTCTAAATGCTTAAAATGAAAAGATTGGCATGCCAGCCGAACCCCATGCCAAAGACTTTCACGACAACTGATCACGTTCATATATTCCTTTTTAATTAAATAATAAGATCGTTCACAACTAAATAAGTATTGAATTCCTTTGAAGTCCACCAATCTTGGGGGTTTTATTAAAAAATTCATGTCCTTGAAATAATACAAAAATATTTATCACGGTCGATGCTCCATGTGCTCATAATTAAATGGGTTTATCTCTTTCATGCATGGATGCTCGAATTGGGATGGCGATACAATTTTGACCTCTGACATTCACGATCGCATTTGGCCTTCGGGGCTCCGTAGATTATTAAAATTTTATGTTGTAGTTGGATATAAACCCATGCAATTTTTCCAACTTTCTTCCGACAGTAATTACAACTAAATAAATAATTTATTAGGTTATACTGAGAGTCTAAAAAACAGAAGTCGGTGACAAAAAAAGAATTTGGAAAAAAAGTCATGGGAATATCTGGAGAAGTGGTTCTTAACCTCTGCAACTGGTGGCATAACTTGAATACTTAAATCAGTCCAAAGGGAAAGCGAACGAGAAAAGACAAGCTCGGGTATAGAATTCGGAACTTTGCCTTTTTATGGGCGATTGCTCTAACCAACTGAGCATCTTTCAGAAGTCTCTCCTTTTTCCGGAAAACTTCGCAAGCCAAGCGAGAGATGACCTTGACTGAGCGGCACCAACCACCGCCACAGTCCTCACTGAGGCAATGGCGACCGGAAATCATTCCGAAAACTTGAGTGAGACTTTTATGCGAAGTAACACAATTGATAGTAGCATCCGCCCGGAAGAAGATAGATTCGGATTCAATTCCTGATCACCACAGACTTTTGCACATCCGTTTATTTTGTGGCTTTCCTGAGCGCACACCAATATGTTTTAAATTTATTTCCTATCAATTCAGTCAATAAAAACAAGCTCTAAACTGGAAAATGGAAACTGGTCTCTCGGTGCTGAAAAAAATGTTTTAGTATTGAAATTGAATTTAAAAATTATTGAAAATCAGAACAAACATGAAATCACACATTCTCATGTTGCTCTGGTACAACTTTGTGGATTGTAATCTAAAACTACTCACAAAAGCAGTGATTCGTATTTTTCACAGCTTACATAAACCTGTGAAAGAAAAACAAACATCTCTTTGGATAGTTCTACTTTTTTAAACAATGTAACAATAAATTCCTTTTTGACGATTGCCACTCGGCAAATATCTCTGAACAGAAATAGGAATTTGAAATATCTTGCCGCAATTTTCATGTAGATTAAAAACCAATTCCAAAACTACTCCGAAAACCAAATTATTAAACAATCTTTAATTTGTCTATTTCCACGACTTACATAGACACAACTATGCGATGAATGGCAGATTTTTATCAAAACACCACCCATCTCCTGAAAATAGTTGCTCCCAGGGTCAAGAACCACAGACCTTGAGCTAAAGTTAAGGTGATATAAATTGAATCACCTTGCATGTAATTATTTGGCGCGATTTATCATAAGATACGGCAACTCTGGACACCCTGTCTAGGAAGAGGAAAGATGAATGATAGATAGAAAGCAGTGAAAGGAGGTTTGGGAAGGAGATACGTTGAGAAAGACGTCTTCCGAGGAAGGCGCATTCTGAAAAGCGATTACCCCCACTGACCCCTTCCGACCTAAAGCGCCCCCAACACAAAGCGCTCTTGGATCGAGATAGAAACCTCAGACTTCCGTTCCTTCTGAGTTTGGAATCAATCCTGAGGGACGAAAGGACGTCCAACGACTGGACACTGAAGTGATTAATAGCGACGAGATGAAATGAGTCGGTCAGTGGACGTCATCCTCTACTCGCAACACGCAAACGCGCACTAGCGTAGACTTGTCACAAGCTGACTCATTTTCCGATTTCCAACGTAGATAATTTCTGTGGGCGTGTCCGAAGAGTTTCAAATCATAGCGGTATCATATTTTCAATCAAAGGTGCGATTCCGGAAGAACAAAATTGTACGATGCGAACTGAGAAAATCAATTCCATGACTTGCATTGCGCTAAGTTATTCGCAGAAATGAAATTTCGTTAATATCTACTAATAAATCATATTTCTAATTCAATTATTATCTGCTACTACTACTATTATTATTTTAAAGTATTTCGATTACTTTGGTCATTTTGCGCATATAGGCGCCCTCCAAGAATAGTACGCGGGACCGTTTTCACCAAAGGCGAACGCGCAGTCCTTTTGGCTATCCAGGAGTCTTCACGTGTTACCACCTTACTTTAAATAATATATATTATTGCAATCTATGTGCTTTACAGGTCCTTCGTTGAACGCAAAATAGAATTAAATTTAAAATAACTTAATTTTCATGTCCTATTGGATTACGGGGACCTAATGACACGTTCGCTTTGGAACTGTTCGAATTTTAAGTTTTTGTTTTATTTTTCATTCCATCGGCGAAAAATCGAAGAATTCCTCATCTAACTTTCAAAGATTACCGTTATTAAACAAATGTTATGATTTCTATGGGAACTTTCTCCGAATATTGCAATAAACTAAAACAAAAAAGTTCAACCATAATTTACTTTCTATTCTAACCAAGTACTTATCTTCACGGAAAAGCTATTCAAAATTCAAATAAATCTAACCTAAGCCAAAAAATTAAAACAACACACGAAAACATACCAAACGTGTAGTTGTGCTCTATGCTATGGGTTTGACGGGCTTCAGACCCCCCACCTTCCCCCAAAGACTATATACGCAATCTGTAAATCCACTAGAAATTAAA
>KZ308229.1:1463109-1534252 GCA_000376725.2 Ladona fulva | reverse complement strand
AAGATGAACAAACATATGCATTCATGCAACTAAAAACAGATTCACAAAATATCATCTGCCTTTAATCACAAGGTTGAAGAATAAGAATTGCCAAGCAACAAAAAATATCTTAAGTTTACCACAGAAATTTTTCATAATAAAATGGGTTTCCATTTGTCTAAAACTAGAAACAATAATTATAAATAATAAAAAATGATAATCACATCTTAAACAATAGAAAACAAAATTTATGTCATTTCATGCAATAAATTGTGAATATGATACAACATCAGACTTATTTTCAAATATATATTTGAAAGACTGAATCATGCATGACTATTACAAACCCAAATAATAAAAACAATAATTTAATATCAGTTTTGTAGAAACAGCAAGGAAGATATTTCATTCAAGCACATAATCATTAAACTAAAACATGAGCGACTTTAAATACAAAAGAATGTCATGAGGAGATGGGAAACGATGAGTTGGCACTGCAACGTTTAATAATAACATAATATAAACAAACTAATTTTTAATTTAGATCCACTTCAAAGATAATTTTTGTATATAGTGCCAAGTTATTAATATGAAACTGAAAATGGAAAGGAATTTACATAAATGTATGTTTTTGATACAAAGAGTTGTTTTCTCAGATAGATGTTGAATCTTTCTGTAAAACTTGGGTCAAAAAATTAACAAATGTGTAAGGATATTTTTTTTCATTATCTTTCCTTATTTTGTTACTTTCATATGATTTTCGTAATGATGACATTGCACTGTTTGTAATTTAGAGGGTAGCCTTACCACAGGAGCATCCTTCAAGGCTACCTAATGTTTCCTACTATTGTTTTGTTTTCTGTACTACTTATAATAAAGGAAGTAATAAACTTCATTCATCTAAATCTATTACAATTGAAATTTTCAGAGAAATATACTCAAAGTGACTCAAATCATCTACAATGGGAATTATTTCATAGTACTTCAAGACATGGTAAGAGAAGAGACACGTAAAAGATAAAAATAGCCTCCCAAATTTTAGCTAAGTATAATGGACTAGAATAACACAGTAAGCAAAAATCCAACAATAAAGTATAACATTCAACTAAGCATCAATAAATTATGACAGCAGACAAACCTTCGTGACAAGTAAAAAAGTGCAATTATATAATGATAAATGAATACCAAAAATGAAAATCAAACTTTCCAAAAACTATTCATCTGTTTATTGAATGTACATAGGAGTAATTAATATCAATGAATCCATACTCATCAGCATCACATCCTAATCAAGAAATGCAAGAATCTAGCTGAGTCAATTGATATGATAATTCAACCTTTAATAAGATGGTGACATGACTCTAAATCAATATTCAACTGAGTTATGGTCTAAAAACCAGTCAGATTTTGATGAACCAGATTTGCCTGTCCCAATTAAACCGGCCAAATCCCTAACAAACAATATATCACAAAATTTACATCAATAATGATAAGAAATATTGTATTACCAACAAAATATAATAGTTTTAAAAAATTTCCCCACACAGTGTTGGAAAACAGCAGTCATTAAAGAAATGATGAAAAGAGAAATGGTAACGAGATGAGCCTCCAAGGTCTTATTACCAGTACCTAGGGTGCTTGAATGAGAATTTTCAAACCGAAAATGAGCAAGTAAATTAACACAGACATTCATGTTAATTTCCATCAGCAAATTCATCATAAAAACTCCCCTATTTTTTCTGTACAAATGTGAATGATGAAAAAGGTTGGGATGAACTGTGTCATGAGAGCAACAGAATGAAGTCGACAATAACTGAAATTCTGACCTTCAAGAGATTGAAATAAGGATCTCTGCTCTCATCATTCTTTCTACATTAGCTTAATTTTTCTTATTAAAATAATAAGATTGCATTGCTTCAATTTCTAGTGAAAAATCCAGTCTTTATGAAAATTCATTATCTTAAAAATGTACATTTACACCCAATCTGACTCAATTCTCCTTTCAATAGCTCAAATACAACAATTTCGTTTTTAGTTGTCTCTTTGTGTTAGATACCGGTGGTTGACTTTTTTGATGCAGTGTTTTCTCCTGGTACATATAATTTTTGATGTATCACCTTGAGCGATTGAACCATAAATTATACTGCATAGTGATTCTCAAGAGTTGCTCTCAT
Organism: Ladona fulva; assembly: GCA_000376725.2. NCBI lineage: Eukaryota > Metazoa > Arthropoda > Insecta > Odonata > Libellulidae > Ladona > Ladona fulva. Next base: position 1,532,099 of record KZ308229.1, on the reverse strand, counting down.
AAGGGAAACATTCCAAATTTCCAACATTTTTTTCTTTTTTGAGTGAAATTATAGCATTAAAGTATTTTAAAAACCTTACTAGAGTTGTCAAAAAAAAGTTAACAAGTTTGGAAATATCACTGAATTGCTGGAGGAATGATAAATGGTGAAATGAATTAATCTACTCCCAAATGCATCATAATGACTGATTCCTGGGTGATTTAATAATTGTACGAGCTCAGGTAGGGTTTGAGAGTGAATTTAAGTCAATCGCATTGTTTAAATTCGCCANACAAATGTGAATGATGAAAAAGGTTGGGATGAACTGTGTCATGAGAGCAACAGAATGAAGTCGACAATAACTGAAATTCTGACCTTCAAGAGATTGAAATAAGGATCTCTGCTCTCATCATTCTTTCTACATTAGCTTAATTTTTCTTATTAAAATAATAAGATTGCATTGCTTCAATTTCTAGTGAAAAATCCAGTCTTTATGAAAATTCATTATCTTAAAAATGTACATTTACACCCAATCTGACTCAATTCTCCTTTCAATAGCTCAAATACAACAATTTCAAATTATCTCAATTACCATCTTTGACTTACACATTAACACAGCACCTCCATCATACACACTGTTCAGGCCAAGCTCTCTCAATGTATCAGGAACATGATATTTTTTAGCTGATTTTAATGCCTTAAAATAAAATTACTATAATTGTATACTTTGTTATATATATATATATATGCAGAATTTCTATTACAAAAGAGCTGATAAAAGAGCTACATCAGTAGAGGCCACAACATTATTCGTAAAAAGCAATTAAATAGGAAAGAATACCTCACTAAGAGTAAAAATATTAGAAATTAGCACAAATAATGAAGAATTCGAATTAACATACAGCCTATGGAGTGTAATCATGAATGTAGTTTTAAAATATGAAGACTATACTCATTTTAAACAATGGCTACTGATAATTTGCTGGACATCATGCCTTTGTACTCTGAAGATGAAAATCCCAAGTAAAAATTTAACATCTATTTGAACAACATTGAATACTGTTAAATGTTTTTGTATTATGCTACTTAATCCAGTAATCAGAGCAAGTAAAATTTCCAGTGTGTTATTTGAAAATCACACTTTAAGAACAACATCAGGGGTAGCCAGCATACCTTACACTGCAATCAACTTCTATAATACTTTTTCAATACCATTCTTTTTGGTAATTCACGATATATTTAATTTCTTTGAATATATCAAAATAATAAAATCCTAGCAGATGATCTTACATTGATAGCTTATACACGGAATGAATATTTGAAGTGATTTTTTGAGCCTCAATAGAATGAACCTGAAAGTTACAAGCCTTTTGAGGAAAATAAAAATTCCATACAAAGTATACAAAATTATTATTATTATTTTCCATGCAAAAATTACTAGGAGGAAAATTTCAGATATATGAATTTATAAGTAATATTATTTTGACTTACACCCATGGTAAATCCCTGTGTATGTTTTACATATAATAGAGAAATGTTAGAAGATGAACAAACATATGCATTCATGCAACTAAAAACAGATTCACAAAATATCATCTGCCTTTAATCACAAGGTTGAAGAATAAGAATTGCCAAGCAACAAAAAATATCTTAAGTTTACCACAGAAATTTTTCATAATAAAATGGGTTTCCATTTGTCTAAAACTAGAAACAATAATTATAAATAATAAAAAATGATAATCACATCTTAAACAATAGAAAACAAAATTTATGTCATTTCATGCAATAAATTGTGAATATGATACAACATCAGACTTATTTTCAAATATATATTTGAAAGACTGAATCATGCATGACTATTACAAACCCAAATAATAAAAACAATAATTTAATATCAGTTTTGTAGAAACAGCAAGGAAGATATTTCATTCAAGCACATAATCATTAAACTAAAACATGAGCGACTTTAAATACAAAAGAATGTCATGAGGAGATGGGAAACGATGAGTTGGCACTGCAACGTTTAATAATAACATAATATAAACAAACTAATTTTTAATTTAGATCCACTTCAAAGATAATTTTTGTATATAGTGCCAAGTTATTAATATGAAACTGAAAATGGAAAGGAATTTACATAAATGTATGTTTTTGATACAAAGAGTTGTTTTCTCAGATAGATGTTGAATCTTTCTGTAAAACTTGGGTCAAAAAATTAACAAATGTGTAAGGATATTTTTTTTCATTATCTTTCCTTATTTTGTTACTTTCATATGATTTTCGTAATGATGACATTGCACTGTTTGTAATTTAGAGGGTAGCCTTACCACAGGAGCATCCTTCAAGGCTACCTAATGTTTCCTACTATTGTTTTGTTTTCTGTACTACTTATAATAAAGGAAGTAATAAACTTCATTCATCTAAATCTATTACAATTGAAATTTTCAGAGAAATATACTCAAAGTGACTCAAATCATCTACAATGGGAATTATTTCATAGTACTTCAAGACATGGTAAGAGAAGAGACACGTAAAAGATAAAAATAGCCTCCCAAATTTTAGCTAAGTATAATGGACTAGAATAACACAGTAAGCAAAAATCCAACAATAAAGTATAACATTCAACTAAGCATCAATAAATTATGACAGCAGACAAACCTTCGTGACAAGTAAAAAAGTGCAATTATATAATGATAAATGAATACCAAAAATGAAAATCAAACTTTCCAAAAACTATTCATCTGTTTATTGAATGTACATAGGAGTAATTAATATCAATGAATCCATACTCATCAGCATCACATCCTAATCAAGAAATGCAAGAATCTAGCTGAGTCAATTGATATGATAATTCAACCTTTAATAAGATGGTGACATGACTCTAAATCAATATTCAACTGAGTTATGGTCTAAAAACCAGTCAGATTTTGATGAACCAGATTTGCCTGTCCCAATTAAACCGGCCAAATCCCTAACAAACAATATATCACAAAATTTACATCAATAATGATAAGAAATATTGTATTACCAACAAAATATAATAGTTTTAAAAAATTTCCCCACACAGTGTTGGAAAACAGCAGTCATTAAAGAAATGATGAAAAGAGAAATGGTAACGAGATGAGCCTCCAAGGTCTTATTACCAGTACCTAGGGTGCTTGAATGAGAATTTTCAAACCGAAAATGAGCAAGTAAATTAACACAGACATTCATGTTAATTTCCATCAGCAAATTCATCATAAAAACTCCCCTATTTTTTCTGTACAAATGTGAATGATGAAAAAGGTTGGGATGAACTGTGTCATGAGAGCAACAGAATGAAGTCGACAATAACTGAAATTCTGACCTTCAAGAGATTGAAATAAGGATCTCTGCTCTCATCATTCTTTCTACATTAGCTTAATTTTTCTTATTAAAATAATAAGATTGCATTGCTTCAATTTCTAGTGAAAAATCCAGTCTTTATGAAAATTCATTATCTTAAAAATGTACATTTACACCCAATCTGACTCAATTCTCCTTTCAATAGCTCAAATACAACAATTTCAAATATCTCAATTACCATCTTTGACTTACACATTAACACAGCACCTCCATCATACACACTGTTCAGGCCAAGCTCTCTCAATGTATCAGTCTCTCAACTTACCTAGCTTATTACACATTGGAGATTGGTACCCTCAAATCATTAGGAAACTCTCATTCAAACTTTTCAGTCATTTTACAGAAATTATCACGGAATTCTGAATGGCACTACTAAATCCTCTCTATGTTCCACTTTGAGATCACTCAAGGCTTTGGTAGCCTTTTCGAGAGCACCAGAAATCTGAAATTAAAGACATAATTCTATGAATAACAAATAAACAATTAACAAAATGACACCAAAAGAGACATCACAAGTGGGATATCTTCTTTCTAATTACATGAATTAGAATGGAATTACAGTAATTGAATTACATGGAAAAATAGTCCTATGTTATGTATGTATGATTGAAAACTAGATGGGGAAGGCAAATAATCTGATAACTGAACACTAAAATATCATATACCGGCATTATATTTGATTCAATACAAAAAACTAAACTAAAACTTCAAAAAAAAACTAAAACCAAATACAGACACATTTTCATGCCACAAATTTTCCAGTTTAAGTTCATCAAGGAAAAATTATGAACAAAATGTACAAGAGCAAAAGTAGTTGAATATTTCGCCAGTAAAAAGAGTTTTTCAAAAAATGTATAACATAGTTGTAAGTTAAACAATCTAATATAAGTTTTGAATAACAACGAATTCTAACATTAAATTTCATCACAAAGATAAGAACTACCCTACTAAGTACCAAATGGAAAGTAATTTTTAATATATAAGGGCTCATTAACCTGAACAGATCAAAATATTCCACAATAAAATATACTTTTCAATGCTTTCATATTAACTACAGTAGAATAATTCGTAAAAAAGACAAAGATAAAACTATATCAGCATGTGTTACATGGTAAGGTAAGGACCCCCTTGAAATTTTGCAATTTTTTATTTGGTAACATGAACGACTAGAGTCACAGCTTCCTTTCCTTTAAATATTAGTTCTGAAGATTTGTCGTCAATCCTAAGACACGAACTCAGCTAAAAGAATAACATACAGGCTTTGCGACTGAAAAATTATTACTTCATCGAAATTCTGAAGTTCAGCCATCAGCAATCGCTGATAAACATAACGTTGTCGGCGTAGTAATAAAAATTTGAGAAAGTTTTCCAAGGAAAAGTTACTCGCACATACAAGGTTCAGAACCGGCTTGTGGATGGTGGATACGGGTTATAATTACGTAAATGGGTTGTCTTACTCCTCAACATTTTCTACTTTAGCCACTCCATCTACGTGCTCCATATACATAATTTGACGTTTATGCTAAATTCGTTACTGCAATCGCTATTAACTAGGTCTTTTATTTCTATCGCAGTCAACTTTACCCACATACATCTAAACTACTTGTCTCAAAAATTTAATAACGAACCATAATTATGTTTAATGAAATGCAAAAGTAAACAAAGCCCGCGCTAGCGCCTTGCGCTGATTGATAGGTGATTTAAGATGTTTAAGGTGTTTCATACACTTCATACATCAATTTCAACCAATGCCGGTTCATTACATATCAAGAAAAACAAAAAAATAATACAGTCATTAATTTATTATTATAGTAATCTGGGGCAGAATCGCCACCTTAACAACCGGGATTACGCAAAATTTTCTGTTTATCGAAGAGACCTAAATGACTTTTTCATATCGTAATTCATGGATAACAATTTAATTGCTAGATTTGCTACGCTCTGTGGCAGTTGTCTCTGTTTGTTTGCAACATGAAAGAGGCTCTTCTATTTCTTGATAATCTGCCTTCATGGATCCCTTTAACAACCTCTTATGGCCGCAAAACACGCTTTCATAATTATTTCACCAGTGGTGGCAATAATTCATTCTTACATTTAACGAACGACGAACTTAAAATTTGCCTAATTGCAAAACAAAAATGTGCAGTAGCCAATGTTTTGTTGAACTCAATTGAAAAAAGAAGCCTAATTCATAACAATGAGAGCCTAACCCAAAAATTTTACATGCCTATGAAATTTTTTTCAATTTGGTAAAGAGAGAGCTCTTTCGGTATCATAACCTGAAGAAATCAAACTATATAACAAACCATTAAATGGGGATATGACTTGCATGAGCTCTGATCATACTAGTCATTCTAAAACATATTTTGATTTAAGTCGAACACGATTCCCACTTGCTATCCGTGAGCACAATATAATTTTAAATAACAAATAAAAATTGTTATTATGGAATACCTACTACAGTGATGAATAACTAAATAATGCTAAATGAATTTATCCTGTTTGTTGGTCTCATGGTATTCTATAGTTTTGTTTCTTATTACTCAATTATTGAAATCATTTAATTGATCCCATTGATATCTTACATCACTTAAACATTATTCCAGTCATCTAATTCTTGTTAACCCTAGCTGTGAGAGAGAATATCAACCACCAGTAAAATGGTACAAGCAACAACTTGGCACTATCAAAATACTCTCTTCACCTTTAATTTCTGATTCCAAAATATGCAAGAGATGTGACTTACAACTCATAGTAAAAGTGCTAAGATATGAGTAGCAAATCGCTAATGACATTTAAATCGCTGAATAGTTCACATTTCAAAGCACTTTCCCGTTAATAAATTTTTGAAATGTTGAGCTTTTAACTGTTATTTGATAACTGTCACAGCCTTCAGCCAAGAGCAAAGAATAAGAAAAATTAAAGATCTTAATAAACAACAGGAAATTGTTTCAATATAAAATAGATATCAACTCATTAGTAAAAAGAGTACAAGAAATTTCAAGATTTAATGTGCTACACAAGAGAGATCCTTCTCAGAAAATTTTCAAGTTCTTTCCATGACAAGGCATAATATTAACATGATCGATTTTAAGAAAAGTACTACTGTAGCGAGAAGGGCATAAAACTAAGCTAATTTACAAGTAAAAGTTAAAAAACGAAACATTTCAACTGCTTGTCTCTGTAGCTGTATTGACAGTTATCAGGGTAGATTTCATGTATGTTTAAGCTGATGTTTGCTACTGATATTACACACTGTTAGCAAACAGTAGTTTTTTCTGATAATGACAAAGATAAGTCATTCAATATGAGAAGAAAATGGTAGTCTCAAGTTTTGAGTTTCTCAGATGTCAATTAAGTCCTTAAACCACATGATAAAAATATAATACTATAAAACTGAGCAACAAAAAAATGTTTCAAAGTGTAGGTTTACAAAAAAACTTACAATTGCAAGATCTTCCGGATTAGGATGGTCTTCTGCTAGGACTTTCTCAGGAGCTGGGATGTCTGAGAGCAAACAGAGATGCAATCGTCCACTGGGAGATGTTGAGGATCCACCTAATGTTGATGGGGCCAAGAGATTCCCGGCACCGGCTCCACCGACTCCCACAGCATTTTCGCTTCGTTTGAAGCGAAGGTTGATATTGGCTCCCATTGCACCTAACCGCTGCGTATAATGCCTCATCCGTTCCAGATACTCGTGCTGTTCTAGATTATGGGAATCTAGTGCAGCCACATCAATAACGTTCCTACATTGGATGAATCATTAATGATTGTGAATCAAAATAAAAGTTGCTGTCTGTACTTGAAACTGTAACAAATACACTTACGTGGCTGTTTCCTGAAGTATACGATTGAGTGCTGATTGCTCATCACTTTTCTTTGGTAAAGAGTTGGGATACTGAGCAATAAAATCATCACTGAAACGTAAACGGTTTTCTTTGAGTAATGTTTGCCTTTTTCAGTCAAAACATAACCAGATAGAAAATCTCCATTCAGTATACTAACCAAAGGAAGACCTACCATTGATGAATTACCCAATTTAAAAGTTTGCTGATTCTTACCTATGCACCCTTTGAATAGCAGTGTTATTACTAACTGGATCAACAAGCAGATGGGTCCTTTCGTTAACTTCGCCAGACTATGAGGATACAGAAGTATAAATTAATTTTTTGCTTCGAAGTATAAAAAACATTTGTCATGCTTGAAATCTTAGGCGCAGGTGAAAACAAGCATAATAGTAATGTTCCAAAATAATAAAATCTTAATTAAACATTTTAACTGTAAAATACCGAGTGAATTACATATTTTCTCGTAATGAAGCATTTCATTATCACTGGAATGAGATATGTAAAGTACTAAGCTGAATTGATCTACGTCAAAGTTACTTTACTTCAGCATATAACTAACCTGTGAATTTAAGTCCTCCTTACAACTATAACAACACCCCATCTTGAAATTATTCTCTTTATTTTCTCCAGCCTGTACCTCTCCTTCCTTAGGAGACGTTGGAAATCATATGATTCAATCGTCAACTGTCTGTGGGTCACTGCATACTACGTATGTTTTTGTAATTTTATAAATGAGATCCGATTGTGATAATTTCCTCTACAGATTAAGAATTATAACATAATATTATTTTAATACCTTATTTGTAATTTTAAGTAAGTTAAACGATCCTAAAACTGCATCAAGAGACACCAATTCATTCAGTAAAGGAAGTACTTTTACCGTTCCTGCTAGTAAACATGAGAAAACCTGCGAGGTTGTGGGGGTGTATTTTGAATCGTTATTTATCTTCTAATAACAAGGAATTCTATTCCTTGTTATCAGTGAAAAATATTTTAGCTAATGAGCACACTGAAGAAAAAATCGCTGTTCAGGTTAGTGTACCCTAGGAGAGGTACTGTTCCAATGTAATATTTAAACGCTCAAGTCTACTATACTTCTTAAATAGTTACCTTATCACTAAATTTGTCGAGAAAACAAAATTTATTTATTACAGGGATGGGTCAAAGCCTTAAGGAATATGAAAACTAATGTATTTTTCGATATTGATGATGGTTCATGTGTCAACAAACTTCAAGTAGTTTTGTCCAAAAATCGAAAACCTCATAATTTAACTTTCGGTTCATCGGTGAAAGTCGAAGGAGTTATTCAGCCTAATCCTCAGAATATTGGAAAGCCTGAACTTAAAGCTGACAATGTCGAAGTAGTAGGCCCCTGTGATATTGAAAAGGGTTACCCATTTGCTCCGAGGTAAACTGCAATGACACGAGAATAATATGAGAAAACTTTGATAATTCTTTACTATATAATTTTATTTCCGTATTTATTTTTTACAGAAAGTCTTATTCTGCAGATTACATTCGTCAATTTTTACACATGAGATCGAGAACTAGTACGTTTGCTTCACTTCTTAGAATCAGACATTCTGCCTCTCTTGCTGTGCATAATTTCTTCGATTCTAAAGGCTTTCTTCTAGTACATACGCCAATATTGACATCTAATGACTGTGAAGGCGCGGGAGAAGTATTTCGAGTAAACCCTCATAATGAAAATTTGCTCGTCGAAATGATGAAACTTGGAGTTGCGAAGGATGAAGCATTTTTCGATACCAAGGCATTTTTAACTGTGTCAGGTCAGCTACATGCCGAATGTATTTCAAGGTAAAGTTCATATTTTGTATTACGTTTCATGCTACCACATGAGAAAGAAATTTTGATTCTTTTTTGACAGGGGAATCAGCAAAGTGTATACCTTTGGCCCAACCTTTAGAGCTGAGAATTCACGATCTAGATTACACCTTTCGGAGTTTTACATGATTGAACCAGAAATTGCGTTTGTTGATGACTTAAATGAAATACTCATTTTAATGGAAGATTTTGTCAAGAGCCTTACAACTTCCTTAATGGACATCAGCGGAGAGGATATAGAATTCTTGTATAAAAGGCATGAATCGAGGCAAATGGTAGGGATCTATTGTCATTTTTATTTTGTCGTTCTGTCACCTTTTCCATTAACAGCAGGCTATCATATTTTTAGGAAGAAATTTCAAAAATTTTAAGGAACCCATTCATCACTATGACTTACGATGAAGCATTTAGCGTAATTTGTAAACATGCTCATAAGTTCAAGTCCATTCCAAGGAAAGAAGAAGGTCTGAACAAAGAACAAGAATTGTTTCTGGTGGAACAAAACGGGGGTTCTCCTGTTTTTATTATTAACTGGCCTAAAGAAATGAAACCTTTTTACATGAAGGAGATGGAAAGCGATTCAGATAAGGTTGGAAAAACGATTGCAAAATGCATCCTCAGATTAAATAACTTTAGATTTAATGAGAACGTTTTTTTAAAGGTGTTGGCTGTAGATTTACTAGCTCCTGGAATTGGAGAACTTTGTGGAGGCAGTCTTAGAGAGTCAGATCCAACTGAGCTCACAAGGCGATTGCAAACTCTTGGTTTAGAGCAGCAAATGAAGTGGTACACTGAAATGAGACAATTTGGAAATGTGCCAACTGGTGGATTTGGGATGGGTTTTGAGAGATTTCTGCAAATGTTGCTTCCTATACCCAGTATTAAAGATGTTATTCCATTCCCTAGGTGGGCTCATAACTGTAGAATGTAATGAAATTGGAAGGAGCAGAAACGTGAATAAAGCTTTTGTAGTAATGACAGTTTTTAGTAAATCCAGTTGAGTTTAATTCACTCCTCAATTCTCCCTTACTGATTAGAAAAGAATTGCTTTGCACCCATTTATTGAAAGTAAGCACAGTGAAACCCTATCATAAAGGAGTTGAAGCTATGATCTTAGCAATTTAAGGTAGAGAAAAAAAGTATATTAAAAGCAGTGAAAAGTAAGAATGTTGAAGGAATGCTACATGAATCATTTCATTTGACATTCTCAGGTTAATACACAATAATTTTGAAAGAAACTAGATGGCTAGAAAATGATTCAGTATGTGGTATAGAACACTATTTTTTATGTAAAGAACAATCTAATTGCTATTTGTGAGACTTAAGATATGTAGTAGGAGGTGTGATTAATAATTATGCTGGAATATCTTATAACTCAGGGTACCAGCCTTGCGTAATCAATTGCAAACTTTTGCTTTTCATCCTTTTAACTAAGCCTTTACTAATATGTAGTTGATAGAGATATATAAAAACTTCTTTATTTAGGATTAAAGGAAAGGAAGGTACCTTAGTAGATTGAAAACCTACGTAAATCGCAAAGGAATAACAAGTGTGAAAAACAGCGACACGACTGGGACACAAACCCAGGTCTCCCACTAGGTATTCTAACCACTGAACTACCGTGTCGCATCTCTCAGTGTGAGAGAGACGCGGTATGGTAGTTCAGTGGTTAGAATACCTAGTGGGAGACCTGGGTTCGTGTTGCTGTTTTTCACACTTGTTATTCCTTTGGGATTTCCTTTATTTAGCTTTACTTAAGTCCCTGTAACTAAAAAAAAGGAAGTGATTTAGTAAAATAGTGAACTTCAGGAAGACTTCAATTTATCAAGAAACCCAAATTTTATTAATTTGTCTTGTTCATGTTTTAACACATTGTTTACTTTTCCAAGTTATCCAATTTAATGTAATACGTATAAAAAAATGAGTTTTCCTGAAAAATGGTTGACAGGTTTTGAAATTGGTGGCTAAATCTTTTCAAAATAAGCTTAAAATTGATGAAGTAACTCAAATTGGCAACATTTCAGTTAGGACCTCAATAGCAGCCGGAAACACTTGAATGTCACTACTGTCAGCAGTAAACTCATTCCGTGCAAGGAAGCGATTATTTTGCACCCATGATTTGTTTTAATGTAAAGTAAAGCCCTTAGGCAGGTTTTCCTTTACAGTTGTAGAAGAGGAAATGAATGAAAATTGAGCAGCGCAACACTCAAATCTGAGTGTGCTTCTTTCAGATAGTTTATTTACCAAAGTTATTGGACATCAGGGTTAAAAGCGATAAGATCAAGGCAAAAGAATAAATAACCAACATATTACTTTGCAATATCTACCTTTATTTCTTTTCTTCCCCCTTTATTACAGCACACAGCAGAAAGGTAGAACAACATAAGGAAAACTTACTTCACTGGTATGAATGCAATAAATTGAAACAAAAGTTGACTCAGTACAACTAATAAAACTAAGCAACCATCCACTCACTCCCCTGTATTAATTAGTTTCTAAACACAAAGCAAAAGAAACAAGTGAGTTTTTATATATCGGAGTATAGTCTCTTGCATATTCAATGTCCCTAAAACTTGTATAGCTGAAGTTTTTGATACTTAGTACCTAAAGAACACCCAATAGTTATTAAACCTACACCATGGTAATGCTCCACAGAGAAAGACTGTGCAGTGGGAGTAGTGTTTCTATTGAATCAGGGCCATTAATGGCTAGCTGTCCTCACTTTCAATGGGAAACATTCACAAAAAAGTAAATACTACATCAATATTGACAAACAATTTGCTTCAATATTTCTTTATTGATATACAACACTGAAGCCATGAGGGAGTAATGATTCAAATAAAGACACGGAACTCATCAAACCTTCTGTTTTTATGTAACAAAAATATTTTTTCTTCAAAATGTTCATATTTACAAATAATACATACATATAAAGTGGTCTCATTCACTCTTTATCATGGACTCACACAAGAAACTAAAACTTTTTCAAAATAAAAACACAAATTAATGCCTCAGCTGAGATGAAATGCCTCCATTGCAACAAATAAAAATGTATAGCCACTTAACATCCATCTGTACTCACACACATTCACACTTTAACACTATAACCTCTCTTCCTCCATCACAGTTTATAATCTTGAGCACTCATGTATTCACTTAAAAAGCACTCGCATTCAAATATATACACACTATAGGTGTAAGGTGGATCACAGTATCACAGAAGAATCCTCTTCGAGAGGAAGAAGTCGAATCATGGCAAACGATACCTTGCACAGTGAATGATACAATAAAAATTAACAGGATATTTAGTAATTGAAAACTGATCAAAAAACATGTATCTGTCAAGCACAACTCATTCAAAACAGGGCTCCCCGAAGAAATCGTCCAGTAACTCATGTAAACAACCATTCCAAAATTCTGACAAACAATCGACAGAACGCACTTGTTCTCGTAGTGCTCTAATACAAAAATACCTTAATATGTGCAAGAAACACTGATGTGATCAGTGAAGGGAAGCATATATGTCGTTGCAAATACACTGGTTACATGATGGAACAGAGTCCAGACAACTCTGTACCTTTCATTACAGGAGGCAGCTCTGTTAGCTTGCGACCAATCAACCTTGGTTTCAATCTCAGAGTGCCAACACCTGGAGGAGGTGGTGCACCTGCAAGCAGAGGCTCATCCTCCTCTTCATCAACCCTCTTACTAGTTGCAAGATCATTCGTACCACCCTTATCTTTTTCGCCTTCAGACTCATCAACCCCAGGAGGAGAAACCTCTTTAGATTCTGATGTACCTACAGAACTTGGAGGAGGATTAGGAACAAGTGGCTTTGATATATTAATCTTTATTCGACCAGCTACAGGAGCACCCACAGATGGGGCATCCTCTAATTCCACATTACCATCAATTGAACAAGCCACCACATTCAGAGTGGTGTCAACCACTTTCGAAAGTGGTTCAACAAGTTCTGCCTCCATCTCTTCATCTTGTTTGTCATCAATTGCATTTTCCTCACTTTCCATTGGCTCTTCCTTTACAATGACTTGGCTTTCCTCTTCATTACTCACCCCAGGTTCAACCTTTACTTCCACTTCCATCTTTTCCATTTCTCCCTCTATTGTTTTCATTGGCTCATCCTCTTCCTTAGGTTCTTCCTTGATCTTCACAAGTAGATCTTCTGCAGGTGTATCTTCAGGGTCTAGAAAAACACGCTCGCATTAATAAACAAAAAAACCAGAAAACTTCTACACAAAATATCTACCCATTTCTTTCATGAAACAGGATTTTCAAATAACATAACAAAATATGTGATAGTAACCATTATTACTTCATTTAGAATGAATTTGAAAAGGAAACTTTCCATTATGTGCACATCAAATGTTTAACATTCCACTCTTTTGAGGATCCTTACAGCAGTTGAAATTGATGATTACACAATCTTTATAAAAATGTATTAACTGACAAACATAATTAACAATTTTGAAATCACATTAAATCGTTTTAATCTCTGAAATCCAAACACGCTTAAAACTACTTTTGAATAACTAATGCCCTAAATTGGTCAAATACAGAATTCAATAAATCAAATCTCTGCTCTGTGTAACTAAGTCCTTTTTCCTACAGGGCATGCTCGAATAACATTCATAATTTAACTGTGGACTACATGAAATGTTTCTTAGTTCAAATTCCACTCTCATTAGCAAATGAAATAATGAGCATAGCCTGAAATGTTCGAATGGCAGCACCATAGTTTCCCATTTAAAATCTTGATTTTTTTAAATATGTGCAATTTTACTTTACTGACGTTAAGAAATATTTAATATCACAAGAAACCATTGTGTCCAGCCAAACCAGTTTCGAAGTTCTGCCTTAAAACAATAGAAGTGATTAAAAATTAAAATATAATGAAGTTAGGAGAAGTTATGTTATCAAAAGACTGCTAGCTCACTTTCCTAAGCAGCAGTATAGTGAATCTAATATATGTTAAATCTGTTTGAAATAAACAGTTCCTAAAATTTCTTTCTTTCAATTTAGGACAAGTGATATTTTGTCCAACTGAGCAGCTGAAAATATGGCAGGAAAAGTCTAAATAAGTCTATCAAGGATTTCAAGAAGGTAACAAACAAAGAGCTAATCAGAACAGAGTATTGTAATGCATTTAATCAATAGCCCATACTCTCAGATAATTGTTGAACTGGAAAATAATCATGTAGGAAATAGGAAATGTATTTCATTTACTTATCCAACTTCTGTTATGAAAAAAATAGTGATTTAGAATAACGTATGTAAAGTGACTTTTAAATTGATATTATGCACTAAATCAGTCACTCACAAACATTAAATTTATGATTTGGCAATTTTATAGATTATTAAATACAGCATGAATGAAAATATTTAAACAAATTAAAGAGATAAACGATGTGATTATAATGTATGATATAATTTATATTAACATCTAATATTATAATGGAAGGTAAGAATATCTCCAAGAGAAATACAGTTTTGATATAAGAAGAAAATCACCAAAAATATATAAGTATAGCAAAAATGGAATTTGAAGACACCATCCTTAAATCCACTTTCAATTAGCTCTTTCATGGAACAGTACATGGAAGTTATTCCTCTGATTTGCACAAAAGAAAAAAGAATTCAAGGCAGTGTCACTTCCAAAATGATTAAAATTCTGAGTAGACACACTGACTCAGAAATATTAAGCATAAAACCATAAGTTCAATAGACCTATCCTATCATGACACTTTGACATTTGGTGGTGTAGTGTCATGAACTTAGAGACTAAATTTACACTTAAGTCAAAGTATCTATTTTAAGATATGATTTAGCAGAAAATTTTCCATCTCTTTTCCACTAAGAGAAATATCTGTTATACAAGTAATAATTAAAAAATTAAACTACATACTATCATCACACATATATTTTGATTTTAAAAATTTAACAAACTTTAGTTAATTTTTCCTTCTCAATTGCTAAGCACCTAGAGCCAAAATGATATTTTATAGAGTTTTGTATAGTATCAACATTTCACATATCATGTAACAAGAAATTGTGAATGTTAATGTTCCCTAAATTTCTGATATATAACCAATTATGTGTACTTGATGTTGAAGTGAAATGAAATGTTGAGATTTCCCACTTAAAAGTGTAAATTGTTGCAATTTTTTAGTTAACTCATTTATGGGAACAGTAAGTATAGCAGACATCAACTTCTAGTCAGTAAGATATCCAAGATGCCAAAGAATCTACATCCTCCTACATAAACATTGATACATTTACTCAGCAGCCTCATTTCTCTGGATCAGTGTGAGTAAAGTATATGTAATCAAATTAAAATAGTTGCATGTTTCCCACCAAGTGAAAACAATTATTTAGTCCAAATGATCATTTCAATATATAAATATTTCCAAAAATTTGTGGAAAAAGCTCATACATCATTCTGAATTACTAGGAAATCTGCATGTGTGATATGATAAAATTGCAAAAGATTCTATTTTAACTGTTAAAATGGGTTGAACAGAAATTCAGTATATTGAGCAAAATTATCTCGTATAAATATACTGTAATAATCCATATATACCTAAATACATATTAAACATTAAAATCATTATGATTCATATGATTGAAATGAAATTCTTAGCTTTTTCTGAAATTTAGAGGAAGTTTATAAAAATTCTAAAGACACTTCTATTGGTCTTCTTAAATAAGTTAAGAATTAATTTAGTGGGAATACTTGGACACAAAAATCTTTTTCAAGCCAATTTAAGCAAAAACAGGCCACACCAGATTCAGTTTTCCAGTGCAGATGAAGGAGCAATGTGTGGGACACAATTGAGATACATTTATACATTCAGCTCTAAATATTCAAATTCATCGCACCAATTACATATAGATTCTCTTGATATAAATAATTTTTTACACGAACAAACACATGGATAAGTAGTAGGAATTTGCTGCTTGAATATCTTCTTGAGTTATGAACTTACCTTCAAGGATAATTAAATAAATAAAACATTAACTTCAGACATCAGTAGGGTAGTATTACAATTTACTAGATGATATGACAACTGTCATCAATCATGAAGGAAGTTAAGCCTCTCTTGGTTTTAATATACTAGTTCTTTACTGCTGTAACTTAAAGACTATACGAGTAAGACAATAATCAAATGACAGGTCTGCTGCAATATCCAACAAAGCTTGGTTATCCTTTGATTGCTCTTATTAAGAAGGTGGGTTATTTACTTGCTTCTATCACAAAATTATTACAATGACAACTAAAGTATCTATCCACAAAAATCTCAGGAATAGAGTTCAAACCATAACATAATTATGAGGGATGTTGGTATCAGAAGTCAATGGAATTTCCATAGCATCCTCAGTAAGCATAGTTTTCATTAAAATATGACTTAAAAACGAGTACTTAGGAGCAATACAATGAGACTGTTAAAATATTTACTACCTTGTACAATACTAACAAAGAACATACCCCAGATATAGGCAAGGAACTATTTCCTAACAATAAGTCTTGCTGACTTCTCATTAGAGAGGTAGTTAACTTAATAGAATGAAATAATAGCTTAGTACATCAAACCATTATCTTCTTAGTTACTTAAATTTGCAGCTGCGATAAAAATATTAGTGTTTAGTGAGGTATAATACAACCACCTAAAAATTAACATTTGAAATAAACAAAATTTCGTATAAACTCATCATATGTAGACCATACTACTACATAACATAAAAGATGCAACTTGACAAAGAATAACAAATATATCATGCAGCATGAGCAACATGGACTTATGGAATCAAGGGGAAATTTTCATGGTTAATTTGTCAAGAAACAATAGTATGGTTATAATATACTCAAAAGAGAACTTCAGGGTTTGAGAATCTTGCTAAAATCCACATGTGATTTTAATATGTATGGATGATTTTTGCAGTATGAATGCTCAAATCTATTAACTTCAATTATACTAAATCAAAGGAAATCTTTAAGTATTTTGAATGAATTTTTGTAAAAGTGATAAAACGGCATCAAATCCTACTGATGTGAAAAGAATTGTAGTTTTAAAGACACAAAACATGAGTTATCAAGCTTACCTCCAAGAGGAAGAAAGTTGGAAGGACATATTTCTGTTCCAATGTTATATTAAAAGTTGTATGACATAATAATGCCATGATTAGAAACAATGCTTACAATTTAGTAATCATAATTTCCACTTTCAAACCACTTCCAAACCTTTCAAATCTTCACAGATAAAAGACCAAATAAGTTGCTTCTTATCATAAGTTACGATTCCAACTTCAATAGTTATCTTGGAATAGCCAACAATTTGCAAAAGTTTCACCAAAAATATATATCATACAAATCAAGGGTCATTTGTTTGTCAATTTGAAATGGAACACCAGAGTAGATGTTTTCAGTCTTTATTTAAGCCCAAAGATCACAATAAAGGTATCACAAATATTACATTATGTACAAAGATAATACACTTAAATTATTATACAATATCTAGCAATAAATATAATCTTGCAGTGGAAGGAAAAGATGGTTTTAAAGCTTCTCAAGAAATCAGATTATAACTAGGAATATAGGAACTGAATGAATGGTGTCTAGCTACTTTATAGAAGAGGCAACCTATCAGCTGAAGTATTTTGATTACAGAAACATGGAAAATTCCTTTAACTTAGGACCAAAATATCTTTCAGAAAAAAATAAAATAAAAAATCTGCAGCATTCAAACAATGAAAATCATTATACAGGCAATTCATCAGTAACATTCATCTAATTATTTCATAAAAAGCTAGTCACGCTTCACATTTAAAAAAATGAAAACAGTAGTAAAATTTACAAAAGATATTACCATATTTCTAAGCATTTCATCATGATAAATTCCATGACTTTAAGTCAAATTTATATTATTTATTTACTTAATCTTCTCAGCTGACCACCGTTAAAAACTAATAAATAAATGATGATATTATTAAAGATAATTTTAATAGGATAATACACTGAATTGGAGTAGAGGAACTTTTCAAACTTCACCTTTTCCTTAGCCAAAGCAATCATACCATCAATAAATGCAATGCTGGAAGTTATCACTAACATGAATGTGGTAATCACTAATAGCTATCATTAATTAACTAGTAGGAGTATATTGGGCTTTTATGTTAAAAACTAAATAAGGGGTTAATATTAGTGGTCATGTAATGAAGATAATCATTGTAGTTAATGCAAATAATGATTGGAAATCAATGATATCACAGGATCACATCAACAATAAAAATATATTTGAATGCAAGGTTATTCCATCTAAACATTAGAGTTAATAGTAATATTTGGTTAAATTCATGAAATCATCTTCATTTTAGAAGACAGCTTTCTTCATATTATAAGGGAAGTCATAAAATAGATGCAATTGTTTATATGAGATGAATAAAAAAGTGCAAAAACTACAGGAAATAATTAGTTCAATACCAATAAATAATCTTGAAGCAAGTTAGTATATTTGAAATTACTAAAATGACTTAGATAATAACTAACCCCTTGAATAGGGATTATGTTTTTCTTAACCAGTCATTTGGTAGGGAGGGGTGTTTACCGAGGTTGTTTATTGATGCATGCAATATAGGTTTCAACTATAGGCGGCATCCTATTTGTGAATATATCAAGAGTGCATCTCTAGAAACATCCCATTTTAGGAGTTGTCATTTACCCTTTATGTTCTCATTGTTCTTTGTTCTAGATGGATGGAGGCTAAAAATTTGAGCCACTAACCATCTCCTCAGTAAATCAATTTAATTAGATTACTACTGCACCTACATATATTTGTGGATTATCAATAATAATTAATGACATTTATACAAACCACCATAAATATGGTATGTAAGTTACTTACAAGGTGAAGTTAATTACTTACAATAGTGATATATATATAGAAAAAAATTAGCTAAATGTTTAGCCACCAAGGCTTAAAAAGCCATCAAAATACTAATATGCAAACTGTTAATGTATGTCAACGATTAGAGATAATCTATAGATAAAATATGTAGCTAAATAAACCCCACAAACTCATGCTTAAGGAAATATATAAAAGATAGCATAATATAAAAAAACTGCACAATATGAATAATAAAATGTGAGATTTGAAATCTGAAATAATATCCTCTTATCACCTACCAAATTCTTGAAATTCAATTCAATAAATTTCACTGAGTATTGGTAAATATACAAAAGAAGAACTTTTACGTTGTTTGTTACTTTGAATTTAGAGCCAGGAGTAACTATTGTAATAACTTGGTATAAAACTCTGAGTTGAAACAAGAGAATCAAAATCTTTTGTGAAACTTTTTACTACTTCTCTAAAATGGTAACTCACTGCAGGTCTACCTAAGTAAATTACAAAATTGCCAACTATTCATCCTCAGTTCTAAAATGAATGCACCTCCTTTGGCTACATACATTAATAACAATTGAATATGTATAAACTTCAAAATCATCACAGTAACTGCTACAATTTAGACAAAGCTTAAAGTAAATTTTATAGCCTAGCTCACTTTAGGAGATCTCTGATGCAATAACAAAAATTGGGGAAACAAATTCTGGTAAAAGCCACTTCAAAAATTCATTTTTCCCCATACATGATACCCAACAGTAATAAATTAGAGATTTAGAGTTATAGTGCAAGTAACCCAAACTGCAAGCTCAGAGTAAATGTAAATACTTTCATTCAAACTATGGTCCAACATACTACAAACTGTCATTTAATCTCCCAAACAAATAAATGGTGTGAATTCATTACTGTAAAGTCCATAAAGTAATAACAGCATATTTCAATTTATACAGATGTCTTAATTCCTGAGATACTGGTACTTCTCAGCTTAACCAACTTTCTCCTATAAGATATCTCATGTTATTTCAGATTGATCTGCAGAAACTTCTGAGTAGAAAATAATTGCTTCTATGCTCTCAAATGAAATGCTTGTTTCCATATAAGCAGGGGTCACGGAACAGCATAAGGTATTTGATTTTAAGTTAAGAATCATCTATTACATTCTAGAGCATCCACAAATAATATTACTATACCCTTCCTTCTATAACTAATTGAATGAAAACCACACCTGAGCAAATGACATGGAAAAGAAAAGTAGCATGTTACTACTAATGGGTAAACCATGCAAAATAATAATGACAGTATTATTTCCAGAAAAGCCAAAATATTGTGCAGTTTTTTCATGAGTACTAGTAAGATTATAATTTGTTCTTTTTAAGTTTCTGAATACAACCTATGTATTTATAAGGTTAGCTTAAATGTAATATGAAGTAAATATTAGGTACTAGATGCCATGACCCAAATAACAAAAGCTCTAAGAGAGAAGTACAGGTTAATTTATCCAATTTCAGCAGTCATGCAGCAGCAATATAAAAATCAAATGAAATTATCTCAGAAAATATTTTGTGAATTACTGTCTTTATACCTCACACCATAGCTTTAAAAGAGGATACTTTGTAAATATTTTTTTATTTGAAAGGATAGGAGCACCAGCCTTTTAGATTACTCAATATGCACATTTACTAATACTTATTATATTATTTAAACAGCTTTAAGAAAGTTATTTAATTTTTCAATACTGAAACAAAATAAGAAAAGATGGGTTAAATGAGTTAACTCCGGTTTATTCAATTTAGTTTAAATAAAAAAGTAGAATAACGTCTACAACACAGATTGAATTTTAGCCCTAAATTTTAGGAAATAAGTGCTTGTTAAAAACTGATAAATATAATAATTTTATTTCAAAGAACAAAATGATCATACTACAGAAATAGCCAAAATGGCACAAGTATTTAGGGTGCTATATTCAGAGGTGTTTGTGAGCATAAGTATGAAATAAATAGATGTTTATAATTTGGTCAATTTTGACCTAGTATTGAACTGCAGAACTTGCTTAAATTGGAAAAACACCTGTACTCAAAGGATAGAAAATTACTACTGACTGTCTGCCTGATGTAATACTACGAAAAGAAACAGCAGAAACTTCATACAGTTAAGCCATTTATAGTTAATATCTAAATGAATAAAGATATTTTAGAATAGGAGCACATGAAAAACATTGCTAAATCTAAATTTTGTTAATAAGGTCCCAAGAAAACCCCAAAAGTTGCAAAAACTGCATTTCCCACTTCACTTGCCTTTCAACTACAGTATACTATTTAAAATGCAAGTTCTTCCAAGAATGTAGTTATTAACCAAAACCTGAGGGATGCATATCAGAAGAATGAAAAATCTTTCTGATAACAAATAACCAAAGCCAATAGAAATTCCACTGTAAATCATTTCACAGCAGCAATGTAAAGAAAATATACCAAATATCTTCAGAAATAATTACAAACAAAATAAGGAGGCCTTTGCTGTATCTACTGCTGTTTCTCTAATAATATAAAGCTAAAAGATGTGAAGTACTTAAATGAATAAAACATGAAATAAAACAGTGAAAGGGTGATAAGTTTGAATTTGGAGGGTTTAGTAGTATTGGTACACTGAAAAATTTTTAAGCTTACTGGAGAAGATAAACTAGGGCCCTCTTCTATTTTTGAATTCCAAAAATATGCTTTACCTTTAGCAATCTCTGCATCTGCAGCTTCTGGCTTCTTATCCTCACTATTTGTAGATTCGGCATCAGCATTCTTTTCACCATCTTGCTCTTTCTTCTCTTCTTCCTTTTCCTTAACTGCATCCTCATCACCACTTTTTTCTTTATCCTCACTATCATCTTGGGCTTCAGCATTTTCATTTGATTCATCCATTGCAGCCTCCAAAGAAGCCTTTAGAAGAAAACACACCAGGTGAAACAACATCTCGAAAGGAATCATACAGCACAAAACACACATACTGAGCATGCACACATGCTATGAGCTATTTTATATACTAGAAATATATAATTCACACACACACACACACAGTGAACATTTTTATAATTTTTATGCTATCTGACAGGATGCGTAATATTGGAATGGGAATGATGAGTTTTGAAAGCCAACAAGCTGGGATTAAAGCATGCTGATTTTCATTTATTACTTGCATCTTCCTTATTCAATGATTATAATTCAATTCACAAAAAAATTCCCTAATTCCATACTCTATTAGACTACAGATTTTGCAAAGGTAAAATTAAGCCAGTAAAAAATATAAACTTTCCTTTGTTCTTTGGTATGACTTGCTTTTTCTAAATACATGAATTGAAGGATATTACAATCTGAAACCTGAGAACTACAGATATGAATGGCAGCTTTAAACAAATGTAAAATTTACTTCTGAGATAATATTTACATATACTTATCTAGGATTAGATATAAGAGACTTAATTAGTCTTAATCTTCCCCTGAAATAAATGAGTTATTATTATTATATTTCTTATATACATTTCACTTATCTGGATCTAGCCTTTGAAACATACTTTTGGCTTAGATATGATCCTAAAGAAATAATCTTATGAAAATACTTGGTATTAGTAGTAAATTGACAATTACCTTGTAGTCCTCATAACATAATGGATGATAGGTGAAGCCATCTACTCTTACTGCATCCCTTAGGTGCCATTCTTCCTTCTCCTCATTGTAAAATTGCTCAAAGCCTTCTCTGCAAACAGCACAGTGCTGATCTTCTGCCTTTTCTCCAGCAGGAACACTGGCAATAGTAGTTTCTTCATTTCCTGCTCCTTGAGTAGCATTACCGCCTGTGTTAGTTCCAGCAGCACCGGCTCGATCATCCTTACTTTCTGCCACACCTTGCGTCTCAAACCAACTTTGAGCTGAACAACATAAAAGAGACTTCCACAATGATTTTTGTACATACAAAATAGAGGTATTAATACATTATTTTCTAATATTCACACTTGAATTGTTTTCTGTAAGTGCTTACAATTTTAATTTTCAAATTTGTAGCCAAAGAATCAATGCAATGGACCATCAGGCCCCAAAGTATTAAGATGAGGTAAATATAAATTCATGTGAGTTGGACACAGGATTCAAAAAAAGGCTAATGGAAAACCTATTAATCAATAATGAGTAAAAAAAATATATACATATACTTTTTTGAAGTCTCATTTTTCAATGAGGTACACTAGAAAGAATGACAAGTTTTGATGAATATATTTAGAATCCTAAACATATACCAATATACCAAACATTAACAGAGAAAGTAATCTTTATGTTGTATTTAACAGCTCTCTTAATACATAGTTGCAGTGCAACTTGAAAATAGAATTTCATCACATTAAAGTGTTCTGTATAAATAAAGAACTTCAACGCCTTTCGTAAATTATGGGCTGCACTTGAATTTAAAGTAAATATTGGAGGATATGTTTCCTAAACATAATCACTGTATTTATAAACAGAACTTAAATTTTCAAACATTAATTTGTAAAACTAAACAACTACAAACCTCTTTCTTCGAGATCTTCCATTTCCTCAAACTGTATCCAATCTGACACATCGTAATACCACTTCCTACTTTGAGCTTTGCGTGCACTATCCCTGTCACGACGATTTTGTCGGAAATGCCAATCCAAATGCTGGCTGTATTTCATTGTCTGTTCAGGGGGGAATCTCACACCACAAGAACTACACTGGATACCAGTGTATATAGCAGATATAACACTTGCATTTCGCCTGAAAGGAAAAATTCAGGTTATTATTACAATGTAGGAGCAAGTTTCAAAACGAGGCATCATCCATCTGGAGGGTACCAATAGAAATACAACATACATAAAGAGACATGCCTTGCTTCTATACAAAACCCTTAAAAATAACTCACGATTTAAGGCATTCTGGTGAGAAATCGGCCTTATAACTAGCTTTGGTGTCTTCTTTTTTGTTAGCTTCTGTTGCTGTACTGTCAGCCTGTGGCAAGATACCAGTGGCAACCAAACGTTGGAACAGTGCTTCAACATTGATTTCACCAAGTCCTGGCAATGTTTTTCCTAAACCATTAGAAGTGTCAGCAACTGCTTTATTGGAAGGATGAAAGAGAATTACATTTCAACATACCTTACAATTCATCACAAATCATCAAAGTAGAAAACTGAAAAGGGAAATTTTTTTCTCAGTATTACCAATTATACATGAGAAAATTCTTACCGGCTGTCTCAGATGTGCCAGCATCAGATTCCTTTTTGGCAGCTTCAGTTGATGAGTCCTGTTGGACTTGGTAACTAAATCCAGAGGCTGGAGCCACTGCGACAGGCATAAGACTAGTGAGGAGTTCCAAAGGCAATTGTGATCCCTCTGCAGATAGAAAATAACAAGTGACATTAGCATGAGAAAAATACTTAAGTATTGTGCATAGCTCAACCTCTGACACATAGTAAAAAAAATCTAAACTAAGGTAAATTATGTTTAACATTATTTGATAATCAGTAACCCTTAATTCTCATTATATGTTACATATTTGTTTACAGGTTGACAGTGAAACACAATATGGTGTTGACCTAAACATGGGGAAGGTAACATGAACGGTATAAAGCCTAACATGTGATGCATATGTTCAAATGACTGTCAAGTTTAAATTATATACGCTTTTATGTTTATCTAAGCTTGATTTCTTTACACAACAGTAAGTGCAGAAACAGTAAATTTTAACTTATTGTTCTTGGATTTATTTATCCATGTTACATAAATTAAACTAAAATGATACTGAAAAATTAAGAACATGTACCTAAATTTTCCCCATTTTATGAACATTTAATTCTTTAAGAAAAAGCTCTTCCAAACAGAGGTAAAATGAATCTGAAGTACTTACGAGGCAAAGCAGACGCTCCACGGCTGGCTGCAGCATTTTGAGACTGCTGAGCATTAGGCAAGAATGGTTGGTTGTTTGAAACGTCATTATTTCCATGACGCAGGTGAGGTGGCAAATTACTCCTATTAGGAGATGATCTACGACTGTGCCGCATATCATCATACATCCTTCTATTGACATGCTGCATTCTTCCTCTTGATGCAGATCCTTCAGAAAACATAAGGAATGCATGTAAGAATAATAACCTTTCATATTAGAAAATTAAGTAACCATCAATATATATTACCTATCATGGGCATAGCAGGCTCATGCCCAGTGAACTTGTGAGCAACTGGAAGAGTTTTAGATATGTTTTCTGCTTCTGGCAAAGTTGAATCAAATGGTACACGCCTATGATCTGGAGGGATTTCTTCAGTAATAGGCCTTGGTGCATCATCCACTGGAACATTTGCTTGAGTCATTGCTGGCCCCTGAGAAGATGGTGGTATGGGAGAAGGAAGCCTGCCTCCCTCCATGCCAGCTATAGACACATAACCAGGAACAACACCACGAGGTAATGCAGAAAATCTTATAAAATGCTTTCGATCGCGAACTATTATGGGCATAGGAAGTCCACCAAACTCCACTCGAAATTGACTGCAAAATAAAAGTTAAATTAAGAATAAAGCATAGGCAGGAACTGACACAAAGTGTAAAAATAAGAGCAGCAAACTTACCGGCCATTAATGACAACATAACGAAGGGCATGAGTGAAACGTAGTGTGTGAGGCCTTCCTTCAATTTCAAAACATTGTGGCTTGGCATCCAGGAATATTGGCACCATATCTCTGGCATCTATGATCAGATTTATTTTTCCAGCAACTAGATCTGTTCTTCGCTCAGTGCCAATACGTACCTGGAAATACGACATGAAATGGCTAATAAGTAGGACTGTCAAAATAATTATTCTCCAATCTTTTTAAATACATAAGAGCCAGTATTATTTAACAACCAAATATAAAAATTTGATACAACATTTTGGGCTTACACTTTCAAGTTTCAGGTATGAAAATGAACTCTTTATTAATAAAAATTATAGAAAATACAATCTGAAATATTTTGATTTCGAAGTAAAAAATTGAATGGATAAGTTACAAACCATATGGTTGCAAGAAATAAAAAAAACTGAAGTAGGGTTTCAACAATTTCATATTAGAATAAAACATTGCTATTAATAACAGACCTCATTAGCAATGTTAAGTGATAAAAAGCTACTTCCAGAGTAGTTTTCTTAAATGGTAACACATTAATAATGGAACTTCTGTAAATAGTGAGAAGATATACTTACTTGAGGAGGTGGGCCAGCCAACTCTACATAGTGCCTACGGCCATCATCAAGATCAACAGAAATAGGAGGTCCTCCAAAATGGCACTCATACCATCGACCATTTATGCATAACTCCCTAGTAGGTGCACCCAGACGGACAGAATGAGGTCTACCACTTACTAGCACTTCTCTTGGACCTTCTCCAAAAGAGCAAATTATTCCCTCTGGTCCACCATCAAAGGTAACTCTACGACTGCCTCCCTAAAGTAATTAAACAATGCAGTATTTGAACACCTAATTTATTATATCACATTCAAGGATTACTTCTCATAAAGGAAATACTTTTCCATGTACATCTAAATCATCTTCTGGCGCAGAAACAAAGGATATTTAAAGGGTTTTAATCAGAAAATGAATGTGATGCAAAAAAGACTGTCATTTAGAAGGACATATCTCTTAAGCATTCTTGTACAAAGAAATCTTCTAAACAGCCTCCATCAGATCATAGTCACAGCAATGAGCTTGATACAAAGCAAGATTTTGAAGGCAGTAGTTGTAATTACTGCAAAGTAGGGTCTTGAGATAACAATTATAATTGCATAAAGAATAGTGTAAGCTTACCTGGAAACACAATTCACGTGGATCGTCCCAGCGCATCATGATGATAGCTGCATCTCCATAAAACCTAATTTCTCTTGGAACACCATCAATATTGATAGTCTTCATTCGATCATTTTCCATAGCAGCCAATTCTGCACGGTCTGGAGGAGGCAATTCACGAAGACGGAAACGACTGTGGCCTGCTGCATGATGAGGAAGAGGACCTCCGTAACGCTCGGATGGATGAGGATATACACCTTCATCATCTCTAAACGGAGGAACACCCATGGGTGGTGGATGAGCCCATCGTGGCCCTGGTCCTACAAATCCTGCACTAGTAGGAGGTGCACCACCTGGAAACTCCCTTCTGATGGGCAAAAGATCACCTGCAGTTTTAGGTCCCACACCTGCACTTTGAGAATATGGAGGTCCATGACTTGGGTGATGACCCCATTGGGACCCAGGACCTTCCCACCTTCGGCCACCATGTGATGGCTGTCCTTCATCCCTTGTCCAAGGTGGAGTTGCTCCACCAGGAACTACAGATGGATGAATATGAGATGGCTGATGGGGTACTTCAGGCATCAAATTGGAGCGACCCTTTTCTAGGGAAGATGGAGGCAAACCACCCACAAGAGCTGCCACAGGAGGCTGGATTCTCTCATCAATATCACCATGCATTCCAAGCAATGGTTTTTCGTGGACAGGAGAGAAATTTCGCCCTAGAATGGGAACATCACCTCCCTCCATTCCATGAGGTCGTCCATCTTTCCCTCTTCCACATGCCCTTAAGTCTTCCTCTTTGTTCTCTCCTTCCCTCCTCTTCAGAAGATCTTCGTCACCTTTCCTTTTTTCTATCAGTTCCCACTGATCTATGGGACTTTCTCCTCCACTGTCCCAACTATCTCTTTCTTGCTCATCTTCTCTTCTTTGGGCTTCCCTCAACTTCTGTATTTCATTCAAGTGAATTACCTAAATAAAAGAATTAAAATGATTAACTGACAAAGGTCATAAGTTAACATAGGTGCGAGAGTACTGAACCTATTATTACATAAAATAGGAATGCTGCTTAAAATTGATTAGAACATGAATGGAAGCAAATATAAGGAACTTATTTCAAACAATAATTTACTTAATTTCTTGCATTGCATTTTGGTTACTATGTGGAGAGCTAATTCACACCAAGACAAACTTCTTGAAAAATGGCCTACTTAACATTTTTCATCTAATTTTTGGTGAACAATATATTTAAACTATATTTTGTTTTTCACATTAAAATATTATGACATGGGAAAAATGTATTATTTTTTAGGTGGCCATAAACTGAAGACTTAAGCATACAAATATGCATAGATCTTAAAGATACACAAACATCTACAACTGCTACGAACAACTGAGAAATACTATTAAAAGCCGTAAAAAAGGGAAAATGCTGATATTTTGGGAAATGGCAGTTAACAGAACAACTATTAAACAGAATAAGTCATAAACGAATAGTTTCTCCAAAGAATTGCTTAAGTGTCCACAGCACCTTGTGCAAGCAATCAAGATAAATGTATTTTTCCCATTCCCACAATTATGTGGAAATGAAAGGTTAACAGAGAACAAAATAATTTTCTACATCACTGCAGCGAGTATGAGAAAATATTAGAACTTTAGACCTGAGTTTTGACACCATAATCAGGAATGATCAGATAAAACCTCACCAATGTCACTTTGTAACTAAAGAAAATGACTTACTTGTTTCAGCAACGTGTTGTACTGCGCAAATGACATTGTGCCATTCTTCAGTTGTTCATCTGCTTGTGCTACTATTATGTTTATATTGAAGGATGATGGATTTGCCCCCAATTCTGCTCCTGCACCAGTAAGTGCGTCTTCATCATCTTCATCTACTACTATAGGAAGTTGATCTTCTTCTTCCAATCCAGGTAGACGCTTGCTTGGTGAGCCTGCTGGTCTCATATCAGTGTCGCCTATATGAAATTAATGAATTTCACTCAAATCTCTCAGATAAAAGCAATAAAATCACAAAAAAAATCAAACAAATTATTATTTTTCCTTAGTTGAAGAGATACTGGATAAAATATACTTTCCACAGTTGTTACCCTTTGTCTGAGAATATTTGGTAGGACTCGATATCCTCTTCTATAAGTGTAATAATAAAATTTCCAGAGAGAGAATAATGCTAACCTGGCAGCCTGCGGTATCCTCCTTGTCTACCATGGCGGCCAAAGGTTCCCCTCATTGGACCCATTGGCCCACCTCTAGTGGGGCCCCTATGGAAATTTCTACCACCTCTTTCTCCGGCACCCGCAAGAGAAGCACGATCCTCTCCTTCATATGCTTTCCAGGATGGTTTTAGAGGTGATTTGTAAGTATCTGGATTTACTTCCTTATATTTGGCCCAAAGCTTTGCACGGTCAGCAACCATGTCATCTTCAATGCCCTTCTTCTTTCTGTCCATATTTTCCTCCATACTCACTGGTACCATCTCTTCATCTTCACTTACAGTAACAGTGGGTACTGGGACAGCTCTTGTTAGAGGCAGTGGAGGGAGAGGAGGAGGTGGAACTGTATCCCTTTTAGAAGGAGGTGAATTTGTAGTTGCAGAAGAGGCTACTGATGCAACTGGGTCTACCCCAGAAACTGGAGCAACATTTGCTGTGGATGTTGGCAATGTAACAGGAGCCATGCTTGATAGCTGTCTGAGATCAACATCTTCATTTCCAAAGAGCCTGTAAGTAAATGAGAGCAATTGCAATCACCAATACCTAAATTTTCTTCTGAAAGAAATTTTCTCACAAAAGACTTTAATATTATTTCAGTTTATTCTTATCTATAGTTATTTATTATTACCTAGGCAGTTGCTAAAATGTTGACATATGTATTATAATTTTATATATCACTCATAGAAATCTAAATGATGCTCCTGTCTACAAAGTAGATTTCAACAAGAAAAAAATCCATCCTTTCTAAAGAAATACTTCATCTAATCTGATGCTTCGAGTCCCAAAAACTAGTTTGGAAATCAATTGAATGTTTGCAACATTTTCTATCTATAATACTAAACAAGTAAAAGTAGCTTGCAAACTGCAAGCTTAATATACGATAGGTTTGGTAAGACACATATACACACCCTGTCATACGCTGCTGGATATTTACGGGGTCTTACAGATCCTACATCAATGTATATACGTGTTTTATCTTCGCATTTTACTATTCCTATAGTTTCAAGAATAATTCATTTCAAAAAGTGCACCAAATTAAAAATGCGCAACAGAACCGTGCCGTCGGCTGCTTTAGAAAAAAATGACAATCTGTTTACGTCAAAAGGGACCGCTTTTCACCCATCCCAAAGGTTTGAAAGGGACGGTATCTCTGGGAGACCGCGATAAATGTGTGGAGCAGATGTGTAATCTGCTTCAGATAAGCAATTAAATCCCTTTAATTTCCCTGGTCCCTGGGATTTACGATACGATCATTTTGGGAGCAGTCTTTTCAGTACGCGGAAGAGAATCACTTCCTGCACTTGCAGTTAAAATTTCAATTCCCTAGCTTTACGGGAAGTACCTGAAAACTATTTCCGAAAAATGTAAGAAAAACCGTTCAATGTATTCTTATGGGAAAATAGCCATTTTTGGGGCCTCCTAGAATCGAACCCATGATGCCTAGGATGGATGTCTGCTTTTTTCCATAGTGTCCAAACCTAGGGCTTTACGGGAAAAAAATCGCTGGCTCTGTGAGGCTATTCCTTCCACCTCATCTTTAGTATCCTATATACGTATATATATCCGGAGAAGCATCTATATAAAGAGATAATATAACTATTCATTTTTCTCGATAACTAATGGTCTGAACACAAATAAGATACAAGCATATTATTCATCTGAAAAACAAGGTATACAAAAATACATCATACTATTAATAATTAAATTAAATTACCCATAGATTTGAAGAAGTGAATGAAACTTCAAAGTTTCTACTAGCAAGGGTTACTGAACAAATAGTTTTGGACAGGCATTTTTGGAAACATTTAGGACATTGTCATATTAAATATTCAAAGTTTTTGCCACGCTCATTCATTCACTTCATGATTCATGGGTGTCACTATCCCAAATCTTCAGCAAAATCCTGTTTATTTCTTTACTCAGACATATTTGAATACATTGGTGTACACAGCTCCTCTCAAATCAGACCAAGATGCATGAACATTCAGTCTCATACTTTCAGGGCCCATGCCAAATCAAGGGCTGCATGAAACATGCCTCCATGCCTATGAGCAAACAAGGAAAAGCTGGTGTACATGCAAATGGATCACATTATGAACATTTATAGTAATAGCCTCAAAAAAACTTCAAGGTAATTCCCTAAATATGTTTGTAAGGCAACCCTTACTCATTGGTACTTTTTCATTGCTCTCAAGTACAAAATATGGGTAAATTTATGACTCAGATTTTCAAAGCTGGGATAAAAAATTTTTTCAAAAGTTATCCTTGGTTAGAATAATAATGTAGTCACTAGCTCCATAAACCATCAAAACTTGGTTAGACTACAGCTGACTCAAACCCCTTTCATAGGATGTACATTTAATTTTATTTTGATTATTAGTAGCCTTTTTTTAATTGCCAAAATTAATAAGAAACGATGATCCTATGAAATGAAGACCTACTAAAATATGGAAAATTGAATAATAAATCTTATTTTGGTCATGGAATATCTATTTAGCTCAAAATGGTAAGAATTCAGACAATACTTTGGAATTTTGAGGTTATTTACAACACATCCATTTGACAACCAAGGTGATTCTTACAGCTAGGCTAGTAGACTGTCTCATAAGGCCTAGTGCATACATACAATTCTTCTACGACTAAATAGTTAAGTTGTGCATGTTTCACAATTTTACCTTGATTAAACTGTTTAGCTGTGAAAGGTATGCATACAATTAATAGCAGTTGTGAGATATCAGTTAGTTTGCACCAGTCATCTCTCAGCATATCATACAACAGAAAAGCACCTGTTTGTCTTTTGCTTTGGTGGACAAGAAAAGAGAAAGGAAATACAGTGTGCATCCATAATCAGAGACAGATTAACTTAAGAAAAATTTCACATTCTACATTACAATCTGAGGACATATCCAGACAAGTTTTTGAAGGTTTACAGAATGAAATAACACAGTTTAAATGAAATAATGATCTCTTTCATATTTTCTTTAATGATCTCTTTCAATGATTTTTAATACAGCACAGGTCTCTTTTCTATACTGTCAATAAGTAACTCAATGTTGTTAGTGATACCTCCCACCATTTGATAATGTTGTCTGTGCACCTTCCACACTGAAATGAAATGCGAGACTGATGTTCCCTGCACAACTTTTCAGTCAACTGTATGCAAGCTCCAATATAAAGACATGGACATTGAGTTGTTAACCAACAGTTATGTGATACTTTAGTAAAAAGGTGAGTGATTCAGTTTTATGATTTTTTTGTCACACAACTATTGTATCGGTTGTATGCACACCTCCATAAGGTTCCAATAGACTTTTCACATCCAACTAAAGAGTCAAACAAATAAAAATTGTATGTATGCACTAGGCCTAAAAATGCACATGGAATTTTGACTCATGAAAAGCAAATGGTAATGAGATGATAATCGCTTTGAAGGGGAGGCAATTCCTTGTGATACCGGAATTTTAAATTACCACAAACAAATCACAAGGACAATTTTAAAACCAATTAAAGTGTTTCTTATTCAGAAGGATTTTCAAAGTAAGACATACATTGCTTAGTCACAATAAAGGAGGCAATAACACATTACTAATTAGTGCAAGAGAAGGAATTTGTTTCAGGTGACTTTTACCAGAAATGAGGTTCTGAAGGACATTAACTATATAATATTCAATAAAGTTTACTTTGTCATTATATGGATTTTATTTGGGATTAATCTAATATTTATCATGTTAAATTTTAATAAGATAGATATCTGTAAATAACTATGGTACAGATAAGTTGTTTATTGAATTATTATACACGTACAATTCAATTATTATAAGTTCCATCATTGTGGACGGGGGAAATTTACTAAGTGCAAAGTAGATACTCATGGTCATTTATATTAAATATATTGTGTGGGTGTGTATGAATGTACAATCGCTTATATCTCATGTTCATGAAATGTTCCAATAAGAAATGCATGTAAACCTCAGGAAAATGGATAAGGGTGACTTTGCACAAGATGGTGTGCGACCCAGGAAAATCCCAAGGAAGAATGGACTTGAAAAAAATAGTCTGACGGGACCGGGAATCGAACCCGGGTGCCCACAAAGTCTCCCGAATGGCTTGGAGAAATGTTCTGCCAGGATAGCTCAACAGACAGAGCACCCAACCGGCAATTGGGAGACCCGGGTTCAATTCCCGGTCCCGTCACTCTTTTCAAGTCCATTCTTCCTTGGGTTCATTTCATCAGTTACCAGCTTTCCTTTTTTTGCAAAATTGAATTAGAAAAAATATTTGTAGAAAATCAAGACCAGCCGTGGTGGTGGAGTGGTTAGTGTGCTAACATGCACTCCAACCCCAAGGTCTCAGGTTCAAATCCCAGCTAGTCGGTTTTTTCCGGTTAGGGAATGATCGTATGTGTTCATTCTATGTTATTGTTTGAATCCTACCAATGTAATAGTAAGTAGATGTTTGTGGGGGCATTGGAATATAAATAAAAAACAAATAAAGATAAGCACCTAAAAAACGGAAAATAAAGGGATTTTTATCTTGGTAGTGTATCATTGATCACTTTTCTGAATTTCGAGAATTTTGTTAAATATGCAAAACTTTTGCTATTGTAAGCATCTCTGACAGCTCATGTGATTGTTGAATCCATACTTTTGCATTATTCCTTAAGAATAAATTGAAGTTTTTTTGGAAGGACAGATCAACAGACAGAGAAACAGCCTGTGAGCATCCAGAAGCAAGATTATAAGGAAATAACAGGTGAGAAATATTGACACAACTGGGACTCAAACCCAGATCTTCCACTTTCCAGGTAGGTAATTTAACCACTGAACTGCCATGCCACATCTCTTCCACACATTTCAGAAATGCTTTTTGTAAACTAAGTGAGTAGCCTCCAGATAGTTGCACAAACTACCACCAGATGGTTCACACAGAGAGATAGAACTAACAAAGGCTATCTTATTGCATAAACCCCTCAAAGGAAATCAGAAGGATTAAGGAAAGGCATTTGACTTAGCACTGAAAAGCTGAGTGGCTGAATCCAAATAAATATCAATATAAGACTCTCAAAATCGCAACATGACTGGGACTATTATACTGACCCTTACCATATAATTTAGCAATAATAATACTGCATTCTGATAATTTGTCTAATGAACGTTATTACATAACTTTTTGGACTGGTGATCCACAGTTATTTTGAGTTAAAAAATATATTACTTTCGCTATTTTGTGATTCCTGCACAACTGCATTTGTAATTATGACAGTAACTATAATTTACACAAAAATAATTTGTACTATATTGCGGTCAATTGCAGCTATTTCAATAATTTTAAACTATCCCACGCAATGAAGGGGTTAAGTGATTTGGATTTTTTTCAGGGATAATTTTGCAGAGAATATATTAGAATTCCGTCAAATTAGTATGTGACTCTACATAATGGAATCTCAATGCATGATCATATCTCATTTTACTGACAACTACATGACTGAAGAAATAAATTCATTGCGTTAGATATGCCTGTATCAAATGAATGCAACAACTACAAATGACAGAAAAGCTACAATTCTTACATTCTCCACCAAACAAAAAAAAGAATAAAATTAAATCTTATGTGCATCTTATAACACATTAGCAGCTGGTCAATCTTTTCAACACCAGAAGGATGGTACCAATTGGCATCACTTGTGATGAATGTGCTAATTACTTTTACAAAAATCTCCCCATTAAGACCATCTTGATCCCACAGATTTTCCAGGTTCTGGGGACCTGATCTGCTCAAACAAAATAGCGGCCCAAGAAGGCAGCTCAATTTCAATTTGTCCTTAGACTTTGCATCTCTTGTTTGTGCACATTTTTGCACAATTTCACCAATCTTGATATTTTTATTACTTTCAGTTAACTAGAATATTTTTTAACATAATATTGAAAAAATCTAATGGAAATTTTACAATTTTTATTCCCCTAGAAGCTGGAAGCCAGAGACATTATGTGGGCGGGCGTCAAAACACTATGTGAAGGCTCAAGGGTACACTGCTTAGATATATCCTCTTTGTCCATCAAAAGAGTATCTTTTGAACTAGTTGCATATTCAGTGTCTGAATTGCTAATAAATTGCTGGTTGGAGGCATCGCGCTCCAATTCCCATGTGGAAGAATTTCACTGTGTGAATCATATAGCTTGATCTGAAAGTCCTGCGTAAGTAGAGCAGCTGTTTCTATGTCCCTTTCAAAACATAAATTAACCACATAATGATGAAAATAAATTTTTTTAAATCACTATGTAGCGATACCTCACGGTTCTAGTAGTAACTCACAGTATGTGTTGGCGATTGATGTGATAATTTGTAATCTTCACCACCAGAAGCAAATTAACTCACAGTATAAAGATAAATCCTAATTTATTAATGAAAATTATACCTAAAATGTAGGCAATTGAGAATTAAGGAAATAGTTTTTCTCATTACGAAGAAGGAATAGTTATCAGTATGTAATAAAGCATCAGGAAAATACGTAGTGATAGGCATCATAAAACAACATAGGAAAAATAAAATTATGTATAACTTTTCAGCAATAATGTGCATATCTTTCTGAGTGTCCATAGAGCACGGAAAACAGAAATGAAAAGAGGAAATTTTCAATAGTTAACAAAATGAAAAATGCAAAAATGGGAACTTTGGAAAATTCACTTCAAATCGAGTCACTCTCTCTTGAGAAAAGTGTCTTACTACAGCAAAAAAGGCAATTAACATGATTTTTTGCTGAGGTCAAGAACATTCGTAATTTCAGCTACTGAAAAGAAGGGTCCATCAAGCCAAACCAGAGAAAATTTGCAGTTGGAAGTTGGCTGGGGTGTAAAAACACCTGAGAGTCATGGCAAGTTCAATACTTATTACTACAATTAATACTGAATATGTTTAATTGCAGAAAACATTATGATTAGATTTCACAATAAGTAATATTCTAGCCAAAGTTGTAAAATTTTTAGCAGTCAATGTATCATTTGCTCTGCATTTATAACTGGTTGATTTAGCTGAACACAGCAAAAACAACAAAGTTAATTCTTAAAATAATGTATATAAATAACAGAAAATAAAAATCAAAGGATGTTGTCTTGCCCAATAATTAGGTTAATAAAAACATAAAAATCACTAAGTACAACTGTAAGACCTAAATCTGATACTTACACATCAAACATCTCAGCTTTGCTTTTCTTTGTTGGTGGATGTTCACCTTTTTCCAAAGAAGGCCTTTTCTTTCCATGAGGTGGAGATCTAGATATATGTCTTAAATCAACATCCTTATTAATGATATCTCCATCACCAGAAGTTTCTGAAAGGGTAGGGTTTTCAAATTATTTTCCAAACAAGTCATAAGATTAATAGGTAGCTTGTATATCTCTACAAACCTTTGCCACCAAAGATCAAATTATATTTCCTGATAACAAAATATTGTGGGTTAGGGTTATTGGAAAATAATATCAAGTTTGAAAAGAGTTTCATAAATTTGAATAGCTTTATTTTCAGTTTCCATTTATAAAATGGCAATTTAAGGGAAAGAATCAACAATATTCTTGATGCCACTTCAAAGCCAAGCACCAAACAACAACTGGATATCCAATCCTTACTTTTAGTTCGCTCCTCTCCATGCAAGCTGTCTTTGGAAGGTAACAATTTCTTGCTCTCTTCATCCTTTCCCTCTTTCTCCATCAAGCCATCAAAAACAGCCAAACGAGGTAACTTCTCAGCAGGACCTCCCACCGTTGTCTGGCAATGTCTTAGGTCAACATCTCCCATCATTTTCGACACTAATGCAGTACCAGATGAAGATTCGGTTGTAGGCATCTGCTTCAGAGAGGAATTGGGTGAAGGTTCAGAGGGAAAACCACAGGGCGAAGGGCTACGGCTACTCTCCTGGTTGCGTCGAATGTAGTTTCGAGACCGGCTATTCTTCAGTCCTTTAAAGGTGCGATTCTCACTTTCATCATCCCTTATCCCCATACTCCCTTTCTCTGGCTGACCAGTAGAAAGGGAGGGAGATTTCCGGGGTGACAGTCTCTGCCCAGGACCATCTTTTTTTCGATCGCGCTTGCGCTTTGAATCAGGGCTACCCTTTGCGGATGTTGGTGGGCTTTTGGAACTAGAACCTTTAAAAAGAGAATCCTTCTTCCTACCATCCTTTTTCTCCAACATTGTGTCATGTGGTTTCCCCAACATTTTTCTACCATGTTCAGAGCGAGGCGGCCTATGATTATCAGACTTTAAAGGAGAAGGCGGATGAGATGAAACTTCAGCAGTATTAGACTTCCTAGGACTAGTATCATTTCTGTTATCATTTCCTTTCCTACCAATTAAGTTCTTTTCATCTTTTGCAGTTTTAGAAATTGTCTCAGAGACTTTATTGTTCTTAGAGAGTGCCTCCTCAGTTTTTATAACATTTATAGCTGGTTTTCCCTTGTTATTTACCTGACCATTAGTACCTTTCTTAGTTTTAGAAGGAATTAAGGGTTTATGTTGGGGATATTGAGACTTAGCGGTGGTGGAGGAAATAGGTAGGAAGTTAGGTTTTCTCTTTGTCTCAGCAATAACAGGATTTTGTATTATGGTCATGGTTGAATGAGGGTTGAGACCGGCAGAAGTGGTAGAAACAGATGAAGTGGATATATCAGGGTGGGTTGGCATTTCAGAGGCAATTTTATTCAAGCGAGGATCTTTTGTTCCAAGTCTAGGGTCTTTATTTAAAGAGGAAACAACGGGATTTTTATCAACTATTTTGGACTTAGCAATCTCAGACATAATATGTGGTGCAGTATTGCTACCACTGTAATTGAAGTTTCCACTCTCAGATCCTTGTTGTCTGTTCAGTCGTGGATCCCGGGCTGACTTCGAATCTAGATTTGTCTTGGATGTTTTATCTACTTCTTCAGCTGCAGGAGTCTGCAAGGAGAAAAAATGTATCATTAACATATATTCCAAGTTAGTATAAGATTGTTGAAGAAAAGCAAACTTCTTTCTTGAAGAAGATAGTTCCCCAGTATTACACATGACCTACCTGAGCAACTGACTTGTTTGAGACTGCCTTCTTTTTCTGGTCCACGGGCGACTTGTTAGAAGTATTCCTAATGGTATTGTCTTCCATTTTCTGATTTGAAGGTAACAAATTCTGCAAAAAAAAAAAGTAAATTTAAAAACAAAGAAAAAAACTTTAATTTAATATCTAATCATGAAGCAAAGTAAAAACCTCCAAAAGCCATCAAATATTCCTAACAACTTTGAGCATTTAATGAACATTGGGAGCATAAGTCGTTTAGAATAGTTTATGGCTTCTAGAAGGTGTTACTTCGCTACATTATTATAGCTATCAGTAACCAGTAACTTTGTCAGAGCCTTTTATCATTAATCTCTGTGTCACACTGAAGATGACTTCAAGTGTCAAAACTGGTCAGCAGTAAAATCCAAGAATTGCGAGAACAAAGTATTTTCATTTCTTTCTCCATGGCATTCCACCAAAAAAGGCTAAATCATATTTATTACATTCTTAGTGCCAGTAGGGCAATATTAGCTAGATTACACTAAAAATAAATATGTGACAGAAGAATTAATGTGATACAAAATATATTTATGGAAAGAATAAAAATATATTTAAGGTCATAAGAAAATCTCATTTTGTAGGCACCATATAACAGTAATGAGTTTCTATTTCCACTAATTGAAACCAGTCACAATGAACAACTGAGGTGGAAATAACTGATTCAGTATTTCCATAACATAACTAACTTTCACCAACTTCCATCAACTGAACAAGACAAAGATCTTTTCTGCTTATCAAATCATACTATAATTAAGTCACAATGCAAAGAGTAGGTACTGATGACTGATTTAGAATAGGGGGGGGGACGTTATTTCTGTTGGAATGTTGAGCACACACTTTAGACGAGTAAGAAACCAGTAGCCTGCACTTGAGTGGTCTAAATTCAAGAAATGTTCCATAGTAGTAGTATAAAAAACTAATTTTGTAACTCAGAAAACATAGATATTATATTTTATTTGACGTAGCCATTGATACAAAAACTCTTCACTCCATACCTTCAATGGTCACATGTGAAGTCTCAGAAGGCCAATACAGTTAATTACAATTTTAATTAATATTCTGTTAGAGACCTAATGAATATAAATTGCTGCAATATTTCCAGGAATGGGAGCTTGAAATGAGCAGTAAAAATTAATACCAGCCTTTCCAAAAATGGAACTTTCACTCCCTTTCACCCACATCTGTGCTTGCTTTCCCTTAAAAGTGTTTTTCAATTTCTCTGTAAGATTAAATGCCTCTCAACTTCACTTAAGAAATCCTTTTCAGCTTTATGAAGCTTAATCGTGCAACTGCTAAGTCATTAATGAAAAAAGAAAAATTTTCCTCTGCCCTAATTCTGAGATTTCAACATGTACCCTATCTAAAAATCATATGAAGAAAATATTTATCAACAGAAGTCCAAGTTGAACTAAATCCATGAGACCTGGTGGATGGCAAGCTTATGATTTCAGCGACATTACAAATATTATTTAAAATCAAGGGGATTGATCTTTCAATTGCATGCCACAAGTGAAACTACCAGACTGCACCTATGTTGCATTATGCAACATGCAAATAGTACATGAAAATTTTATGTAAATGCATACCAAAAATAACTTGTAAACCTACCACAAGAGCCTCTTATATAACATAAACCATAGTATGAGATAGCACATTGGGTATAATAAGACAAAAATCCTCATTAAAATAATATGAATGTATTTGGCAGCTACCTGAAATCAATAGTAGAGTTGCACACCTTAAAAGAAAATTGAGATGGGGCATGGACGTGTTTCAGATATCTTATATCTTCAGACATTTTTTTCTCATACAATTAATGATCATTAACATCAGAGCCAAAAGGAATCCACTTTGACTCAGAGCAAGGTTAAGAACACAGATAAAACAAATGAGAAGATTATCCTTTTCTCCAAATGTAAAGGATTGGTTAAAGCAAATTGTAATAATCTATGCAGTGAAAACATGCACCACATATTTTTAGGCAAGTTTTTTTTACATGAACGGTACAAGCATCAGAAAAAGTTGAAGGGATCTAGAGAAAATAGTGCATTAGGGAATATATCCAAAGTGACTCTTTAAACTGGGATATGACAATCAAAGAATTGCTATCTCCATTTCTTGCTACATACAATATTTCTACATTTTATCTTAACTATAGGAATAGAACAATACTCCTTTGTCATTGATCTTTCATATTGTTTCACATGGTAATATACTTTATTTCTAAAGGTTTTTCAAATTGAAGGGCAATATTATTTCATTAATGTATACTTGTCACTTTCCAATGACAAAAAAAGAAATAATTCATTAGATAATGTATACATTAGCATGTGCATAAGCAACTTTAGCAGATAATTTTCCAAAGGAGAGTAAGATGAATGACATTGTACGTAATATTAAGATATAAACGGAGTCTATTAAAATTTCCACTACAACAGAAACATACAAACTCTGACCTCCAGTGGACTGAATTTGCTCTTAGAAAGAGTTAAGGGATGCAGATAAGTCTGTAAGTAAAATGTGAATTAAAAATCTTTACTTAAAGGGAATTATTGCACTGACATTTAAATAATAGACATCCCTATTCTATATCAGTTCCCTTTACACATCAAACTCATAATTACTTGTGATGTCTAATGCTTTCCTATCACATAACTCATTTGCTGTTCACAACCAGGTAATATTATCATTTATAGCTGCTTCTTAAGATGCAAACATATTGACTGAGAATTATGACTAAGTGAACCAACCAGAGAGGATGACTCAACCCCTCTACCCTCCTTGAGGAACAACAAGTCATATATGCTAGGGAAGCAATAAACTTTCATAATGATTTCATGACTGATCAATTTTGAGAACATTTAGAACTTACAAAGATGAACATCATTTACAGACCCAAGTCTACAATGAAGTGGCTCATTTGATGCAATGAAAAATCAATTACAGTTGAGAAGCATCTCAATAACTAGTTGCCATTATACAATGGTGACAAGAGATTGATAAAGACAGAGCTTTCTACCAGACCAGCAGCACATAATTTGATAAGAGATATACAGTTGATAGGGGCATGGTTGGTGCACAACACCACAGACTAAGTATACATTGGGACATGCTGGATATTAACTTACCAGTCTGTGAATTTGCTTTGCTTAGGTTGTAATTGACAGGTACAGAGAAGATGTCAACTATATCCTACACCAGGTCCTCTCATAGCAACTATCAATGTTAGAGGAGGAGTTGGCCAGAATGATGGTAATAATGGCCAGGTTAACCCAACAGGGAACCCAAGAATTCTGTACTTGTCCCCTCACTTCCTTCACAGCCATTCACATAGGTTAATGTACACCTAGAAGTTATCTTTATCTTTACACTAACAAGAAAACTATGTTCAAACTGAAGTAAAACTCAGGTATTAAAATGTCTCTTACTAGGAAAGAATCATTTAAAATGCTAATAGAAAATATAAAATATAAAAATCATGAAAACTTTTGAAGATGAAAACAGGATGTGTTTAAATTCACTGCAACTTGCCATTAAGATAGGAGAATGGTAGATGAATAATACAGGAAGGGTTTGGTTGTCCAAGGAGATGGAGATTTACACATTCACTTAAGCAGATCTTGATTTCACTCTATCTTAATTATCATCCCATGAATCATGGCATACTGTCTGTATACACTTTTTTTTGGTTAGGCAAGGAAGAAGTGTTGATTACCAAAAGAAAAAAGCTTAACTATATCAATCGTATGTTTTCATCAAATAAACCAATTAACAGGTTTCCGATCACTTTCGAGCCCTCATTGTACTGATTGGCAAATACTGGGTATGAAGCATGGAGAGCCTTAGTAGAAGTAAAATATCATTTGAAAGACAAATTTTTAAATCCCAGTTTCATAGACTGTTAGTTGGTTAAGTACCTGTATTTTAAAATTTCTTTCAAATCTCACCCTTTCTCAGTCAGACCAGCAAGTATTCAATCTACCTTTTCAATTAATGAGTATGAAAAGCACAGATGCCAATACCATTTAATCTAAGTTATTTTGCCATTGAAAAACTCATGATAAGTGCCAGCATATGGTACCAAACCAGACTTCTGTGTGGCAGGTGTTATAACCTTATAAGAACCCCAAAATTCACACTATATTGCTTATTTGCAGCCTCTAATGACAATAACAAATAATAAACTTTGGAATGCATGATAAAGGAATACTTCAAGTCTTAAATTATTGAATCAATGCAAAAATATAAGAACCAATACAATTGGTTGGAAGTTAACTTCAACCTTAACAGAAGATGGGTATTAATCAATAGCAGCTAAAATGACCATATAATTTCATTTTTAACAGCATTTGAATCAATGCTTAAAGTGAGCTGACAGATTGTTAGGACATAGCATAGTTTTTAGTAAAATTGAAAATATACGTTCACAAACATTTAAACTAAGGATGAAAGCTGACAAATAATAGTTATAATAATTACTATCCATGAGCTAACATCATAAGTAAAAAACATAGATGGCTGTTGAGCGAAATTTAAATTTTGTCTATCATACAAAATCTTGAGGTTGCTTCTCAGGTTTGAATAACCAAATTCCCTAGGAAACAAAAAATTAAACTTTTTGCAGGTGAATTAAGACCACAAATTATTGATTAGAATGGCTTTTATAGTTTTATGAGTAAGCAGAGGATGATGCAATAAAGTATGCAAGTCAATCCATGCCAGATGGATTCCATTGCGAAATGATCAATGTTTGCACACCTTTAACTCATGAAACTCGGCAATTTTTAAGCAAGTGGCTTGAGTAATCTGACCTCAAAAGCAGAAGACACTGTCGCAAGAAAATCACTCAAACATGGCAAGCAAGAACAATTCCCAAAAATACTAATATAAAAAAAACCACAATCAGTGGCATACATGAGTGAACAGGAAATGAACTATGTTAGCCTAATTTCCTTTCCTGGAGGAAAGAAACTAGGCTAACATTTCAAACACTCTTTAGAGATGGAGAAAGGGCCACCAAGGATCCATAAGCAATGCATTTTGTGCAAAAGAATTTATAAAAAGTCTGAAACTAGCCATAGATATACCCTGCTTGGCTTGTGACCGAGAATAAAAAGAATTCTGGAAATGAATTTTATTATGAGCCCCAACCATCCTTAGCTGTTTAGCACACACAGAATCGCCGAAATTATCAGCATACATACGTCATAATTTTAAGAAGTAAATTTGGGCTAACATCTCTGACACGCCCGGATATGTCTGTAATCCAAAATCTCAGAAATTGAGACACGCCAAGGCTCAATAAATGACATGTTTAAAGCTCTCTTCTCCACTATGCACAAATCATGCTCATCTTTTTCCGTACTGGACTCCGAACTTCTGTTTTAGTTACTAGAGGTCATAAACAGATCTTGTAGATTGTATTATATTGATTTTAAGAATGAATTGCCTAAGAATAGAAATATTTTGGCCCATCTATGAAGTGACTAATTTCAGTGAGTTTACAAACATTTGCAGGTAGTCTGATAATTGTAATTTTCATGGTATGGTCCTTTCTTGCATGGTTTTTTGACGACAAAAGAGACAGTTCATTTTTAGGGAAAACTTAATGCATATAAATGCAAAATTATAGCAATAATTTATATCTGACCAGAAAACTCATTTTTCGTATTATAGCAACAGAACTTCCTTGCTACTGAACGAAAATGTACGGTACTTCTAGATAAAGTACATATAACAAGTATTATGCTTTATTTTGGTTTTCAAGTTGGTTTTCTTCTACAAAATATAAATATATTGAAATCTTTTTATTTACCAAATTCCTTTGCGCAAATTTAGGTGGTATAGGATGTTAACCCTAAGATTTACACCATAATCTCTCTTGAGCCCATTTCTAGGCTATATTATGATCATATTTCTGCAATCACTTCTTATTTGGAAAAGAACTCATCCACCAGTTATTTGTTGAGGTCCTAAGGGAAGACGTTTAGTAAATTCTACTTCATCTAAAGTTAGCTATTTTTTAAACTTTTTCTTTATCTTACTAACTTCATCCTACTCATAATGGGACTCCTTGAGCGTAACGTTAGTTTGGATTATGATGTATGGAGGAGAAAACGGATACAGGATTTTGGTTCAGAATCAAGTTATTGTTAGGATACTAACTTTGATTCTGGTGATGCAGCTGTGCCAGTCAGAGTGTAATTACTTATATATTATAAAAAGAACCCCATCTAAACCAAAATCCTTCAGGTTTCTCCTTTATTTTGAAAATTTATCGAGGAGGCATAAGATAAGAAAGAAAAA
The DNA here is from genome assembly GCA_000376725.2 of Ladona fulva. Lineage (NCBI taxonomy): Eukaryota > Metazoa > Arthropoda > Insecta > Odonata > Libellulidae > Ladona > Ladona fulva. Next base: position 1,487,697 of record KZ308229.1, on the reverse strand, counting down.
GCATGGACCTACAGCCTTCATGTTGAAAAACCAGTGGTTTCAAAGTAATTGCCTGTTGCACCGACCCTTCCCTCATCCTCTTCCCTTGCTTGCCATTGTTGTCAGTTAGCCTGAGTGACTCACTTCAAAATAAATTGTTTTCTAGCCACCTACTCATTCCACTGAGTGTTTCATTAATTTCAGATGCCATTGTTCAACCAATCCCACAGTTAACATGCATATCTGAGGTGAAATGGAACCATGCATTTTGATCAAATTCATTTGAAGGAATTGAATTGTAAGTATGAGAACAGAAATCATAACAGCCCCATAGTAGTATTTCTTTGCTCAGGTAGAATTCTCAGAAGGATAGACAAAAAATGTATGAGTAGATTAGCCAAAAATTACTAAAATAATGCCCTCAAATGGTAAATTTTCTACAGAGAAAGTCTGAAGTACAAGAAGAAGGAACATAAATACTTGACATGTATTTCGTGATAATTCAAAAAAATATGAAACACATGGCATTTTGCCAAACAAGCAGCACTCAAATGAACAAGGTATGGTACATCATGTATATGGTAGGTGAAGAGCATCAGCATCATAGCCTTAAATTACATAAAGCACACTTATCATTTATTAACCAACTCTTCTGAATGCTTAAAGATCATTTCAACTAATTAAGTTTAGCACTAAAATTGCATTAGAGCAGATATAGATGTAAAATTGACCATACAGAAAACCTTAATGCGAATTTAACCATCTCAAGGCACAATTTGAGGATTTAAATGAAAAAATATATCATCAATATTGATTTCTTTAAGTCATACTAGACAAAACTGAGAACTAAAGAAACTTAACAACTGTTTGTTGAGATAATGCAATGATGTGCAGAATTCCTAGAATTAAGAAAAAATTATTACAAACCTAAAGCTTGCTAAAACTGAAAGAAAGACTCTGCAAACAGACTAAAGATGCAATAATGCACTAAATCTGATACCTTAAATTTCCATTAATGCTTCTCAGTTGAAAGAGTTGTACAACTTCAAACCATCGATATTAACGACTCTTTGTAAAACCAGCACCTACTTACATAACACTTCAATGAAGTTTACATCTAAATTATTACATTACCTGTTCAACTTGACGCTGCTGTTCCTTGACTTGCAACTGCCGCTGTTGATCTTCAAGTCGAGCTTTGGTCTGAAGCAGTTCCAGCTCAAGTTTTCTTTGCTGCAACTCCAACAATTCCTTCTGTTTTCTGAGTAACTGCTCCCTCATCTGGGCTTCAGTAAGTGCTTGCTGAGCCTCTGTTCCAGTTCCTGTTTCTGGTGTAGAATTCTGTACTCCTGAAGCCACAGGCTGCGTAGCTTGAGGAGTTGCTGACTGTGCTGGAGCTACACTTGGAACTGAATTAGATGACTAAAAGAAAAACCAAGCTATCAGAGATAAACATAATGACAAGAAACTCGTATTTATATACATCTATACAGATAAAAACAAATTCGCCAAAATCTATAATCCTTGAACACAGCTTTATAAGAAAAAAAATACTTTTTTAAGTGGAGATGCGTCATCTACACACACAAAAGTGGACATAAGTTCAAGCATAACTTGAGAGACAGATGTTGGAAAACTTTAAAACTTGATATATTGTTAAATGGCTTCCCTGCGCAGATTGCAGACTACTTTTTATTTACCTAAAGTTCACTCCAGATGAGGCAAACTCACCCATAAATAATTGCAAAATTTATTACAACAGTTACAGAATATTTATACAAAATTAAGAGAGGCCTCAAAGAAATTACATGTAGATTCTTCCAGTGGTATTGAATAATTTTTATCTTCATATTACAAGAATTTTGATGATCTATGCAAAACATTAAATATGCTAAACTCTACTTTCCTAATCAGTTACTGCTGTGTACCATAGTAGAATATTGAGTAAATAATGACAAAATCAAAATTTGTAAAACTTAGGTATAAATGGAAGTCTATGCCCAAAATAGACTTTTTGCATGTCTATTGTTCTCTAGTTCAATTCTACACAAATCAAAGCATGCCCATGTCAATTACATTTATCATTTGCAGGCTTTATTTATTACAAAATTCATGAGATCTCAAGTTTCATACGAAAGTATTTCTATAAAGATTCATATTCCTCTTTTATAATACAGAATTCAGCGCAAAATTATAAGAACATTGATAAGATTTCATTTTTGTTTAGATTCACTGCTGAATAAACAGAACAGCTACATTTAATCCAACTTTTATTCTCCCTGAATTTTTCTGTTGAGAATCAATGGGCACTTCAACTAGTCAATAATATAAATTCTACTTAAAACTAAATTGACACCTAACATACTCTAAAACCTCACAATAATCTTAATAGAGGAGCAAGAAACCAATGCAAATCTAGCATTCTAACCTTGGCTACACTTAGTTGGACATGTTGAACATATCACGGAGATTTGAACAGGTGAATATGGGCATCGCACACACAATCAGATTACATCATCTTTTTCAGTTGCTATCAAAATTAAATGTTTGCAACAGGGCTGTCGAGTTTTAATCAATTATATATTACTATAGATAACCTTGCGGTAGACCTGTTCACACACTGAATAATCTTAGCGATTTTTCTACCCATTTCACTGCATTTAACCAAACAATAAGGTTCGTGTATACACTTGAACACAGTATGGAAAAAACTACACTTAATTAACTCAAATCAATTTTAAGCTGAGAGGGTTTTTCAACTAAAGAAAAAAGATTTCCTACTTAAGCTGAATGAAATTGTGGAATTCTCCATGCATATAGTTCAAGGTCACTTGATGTACAAATAAAGAATTGATCAATAATGATAATTAATGGAAAATTAAGATCAATGCTCCAGAATCAAATCTAAAGCAATGACTGATAAAAGAGGCCTCATATTGCTTAGCATGAGTAATGTTAATATAAGCAGGATAATAGAGTGCTAACAGTCATGAAATAAAATAAATAAGAAAATCTCTAGAGGATTACCATTGATAAGAATCTAGGATTGAGATGGATACTGGTCGGAGGTGGAGCAGTTATGGGCCAAGCTGGATCCATTGAGTTAACACGGACATCCACAGCATACAATTTCTTTAGAGGAAACAAATCATTCCATGTTTGTCTCAACTTAAACATCTGCCCTCTTGTATGCTCATCCACCTACATACAAAAAGACGAGATTAATGAGTCTTGATAAAAGAACAGGCCAGCTCTACGGTTGAATGACTAATGAAATAAATGCAGTAAAAAGTACATCTGCTACATTTTTCAATGAAACGACTGCACCAAATGAGATATAAGAGCTTAAAAGAAAAATTTTCAACATATGTGAGCTCTGTTAAGAATTACCTTTGAGATGATTGAGGTAAAAAGGTGTGATGTTAATGACACGAAATATTGGAATACATTTATGACATACCTTTTCAAAAACACTGCAAAAAGTAGACACTATGTTCTGGGTGAAGAGGCTGACATAAGCATTTCCTACATTCTTGACAATGGAATCAATCAGGTACAAGACAGGCAGCTTGACTTCAGGTTTCACCTGCAGTTGTCAAAAACACACGGTGGTTGTTGTCTGTGACCTCTGTCTTATTTTGTAAATACTTCTGTACAGAGGGCTTAGCAAATCCAATATTAGCTGCATTACCATATGGGAAACAATTTTACTGAGCAATGCAGTATTTGTATCTTCCAAAAGGGAAGTGACATCTTACCACGCAAGTCTTTCTTAAAACACAATCAATTTACTAATATATCTGCTGTTTTCAGCTTAGGATGGCATGATGGTCTTGTTTCCAACATCAACATCTTCTTTTTAAAATTACTGAGACTCATACTTAATCAGAATATGCAATGATTACGTACATAGCGAGAAAAATTCTTTTAAACTAATGAAAAGACCTTTTGCGAATGACAAAATATACAGATTACATTCATTAATTTATGAGGTGAAATTTAATTTTCGATGTTTAAGTGCCAGTAGATTAACTAAACATACTACCAATGGCACTATAAATCTTACGGATAATATTAATGAAAATTACAGATGCAGAGCAAACCGATTATAAGGAAAATATGGGAACAAACACTACCAAGGTAACGAAAATTGCCCAATTAATAAACTATATTCTTTAATGTAACAATACACAGTATACATAGAATATAGATAACAAAAGTTACAAAAATGAATTCAATGCATGAAAACCATGCAATTAACAACTTGCAATGAATTAATTTTGCAGAAACACAATTTCAAGAATTGGTACTTCCTGACCGATTTCATCGTAATTTATGTTTAAACTTAGAAATGCAAGATAGAGATTTTGGTATGTTACCAGGAATAACATCCAATCATATTATGCATAATATTATTCTCGGATGGAAACTTCATGACATTTTTGAAGGTTTGTCCTTCAAAGAAATCATATAAGAAATGCAGAAACTTTTAATTTAATTTTTATGAGTTCATTTAATGGTCCCGATTCAACAAGCAATATAAAAGCACTTCATTAAACATATTACACAAGCATATCGATATCTAAAGATTTAGGGCAATTCACTCCATTTAAGGAATAAAGAATTAATTCATTCCAATAAATATTCATTATACATAACACACAAGTAAAACCTAAAATTGACCTTTGCTAGATGTTTCTCCACAACTTGGACGATTGCAGGAGCATGCTCAATATTTTCTTCGGCAAGCATCGTTAACATGTTGATGAGGGGCTTGCTGTTAACTGTAAGATCAGCCAAAGATGAGGAATATTCGTTGGCGATTTCTTTGGCCATCTTGATACTCTTCGAGGCACTTTTATAAAATAACTAATATGCGAAAGTTCTAATGTAAAACTTTCCTCTTGAAATCATCCACCTCAGCAATGCAATCAGACACCCATTTTGCACTCTAGCAGTCATAACGGTATATACATTTTAAGTCGCAGCACTTACGTTGTGCGTCACGAGAATACTAAACGATAAATGCACAGCCTATATACGTCGATGAAATTAATATTTAACATAACAAATACAATAAATAACGGAGTAAGACATCCGATCGCCCAAACTTAGCTACCACGATGCACATTCTCTAAAATGGAGTCTTACGTCCAACGAAATACGTACACCTTGTAACGGTAGACGTGATTGGCTGAGAAGCCAATCATTGTTTTGGGGCAGGTTTGTCAGCGAATCGGAAAGTCCGACACTAGCTAACGGCACATCGCATTTGGCCAATGTATTTCAACTTTTACCTATGGAAAATGTCGAAAGAGGTCGCAATGGGAAACTGTTGTCTGCTCGCTAAGGCTAATGCGAAAGATAAGACTGTAATGAAGTCTAATAATTTATTGTAAAACATTTGTATGTTGTAAGTTGCGCATTTTTTTATACGTAGTGCAGTATGATATAAGTATTGTGATGTAAGACTTTCTATTAAATATCGAGGAATCAAATGCTCGAAATGTCAACACTAGCTAAAAAAACATAGTAAAGTCTTATCACGGCTGCATTAACGCAAGCTTAAGTAACCTGTTTTTAACCATTTTCATACATGTGACATATTTGCGTGGTTTTAGGTGAACTCATCGCCTTCCCAATGGAAGACTATAAATTTTTGTTCAAGGTGGTGCTAGTTGGGAATGCAGGTGTAGGTAAAACTTGCCTTGTACGTCGTTTTACCCAGGTACTGTACTTTCTTATACAAAATATCTCTTTGTCAATAATTATTGCAATTTCTAATGAAACACTTTTATCTAGGGTTTGTTTCCTCCTGGACAAGGAGCAACTATAGGAGTTGATTTTATGATAAAGACTGTAGAAATAGAAGGAGAAAAAATCAAGGTAGTGGATCATTTACAAGCTGTCAAACACCGAAAGTGAGCATTTCATAAGTAGCTGTCATATTTTAGTTGCAGATTTGGGATACAGCTGGACAAGAGCGATTTCGATCAATTACTCAAAGTTACTATCGTTCTGCCCATGCCTTAATACTTGCATACGATATAACTAGTCAACCCACTTTTGACTGTCTACCAGACTGGTTGAGAGAAATAGAAGAGTATGCAAGCAGTAAAGTTCTCCGAGTGCTTGTTGGTACGTATAAAACACAGAGTTGTATATCTTCACTGTTTGGATATTTACTTTTGTTTCAAACATTTCATTTAGGCAATAAAACTGACAGGGAAGACAGGGAAATTCCCACAGCTGTGGGTGAAGATTTTGCTGCTAGGCATAACATGTATTTTATTGAAACGTCTGCCAAAGAAGCAGATAATGTGGAAAGACTGTTCATGGAAATAGCAGCCGAGTTAATGGAGGTCAGTAAAAATAAACTAGAATGTTTTATTTTTTAAAGTTTTTGAGCTTTTGAAGACCTGCATGAATTTTTATGAATCACTAAATCTTTACTCAACAGCAAGCACGATCCAAAGAGCTTCCAAGGTACGATGGTAATTCACCATCACTTAATGGTAGAACAACTGTTATTGGAGAGGGTGGATGTTGCAGTAAGTTTTCTTAAGTATTTGAGTGCACTGATCGTGATCGTTCACATATTATGAACGATAAGTACAGTTGTTTCTGGTGTTTTCTGGGCCTCATTGTTTTATCTTTTGAAATGAACGAATGGATGTGTCTGTGGGCCGAAGATTAAATGGAGTCCATCAATGAGAATAATCCGGAAAGATTCTTCCATTCTCACTTTTGAACGCCATTTGGAGACTTAACTTGTGTGTTTGTGGGCACAAATAATCCCAGAGCTGCTCCTTTTAAAGCTAAATTTTTATTTAATAATCTGGTGATGTTTTTGTAATTGGATGTTTTCTTTCATCCTATGGGTTAAATCATAATTACATACCTCTGTAATTTTCTGTGATAACTCCCCTCTCATGTACATTCCTTAGCTTTACATAAGGTTGTAAAGAATTTATTATAAACTTAAGCACACCAGCATCTAAAATTGCATTTATACAAGCTTCACCTATTCGATTGAATATTACTTTGATGAAAAATTTCCTATTCAGGTAAGCTTTTGCATATCTGTGAAGAAAACTACCAAAGCCGTAATTCGTTTTATATACATTTCTAGTTGAATATTGTTTCCTTGACTATGTTATGTTTCAAAGTGTACAGCTGTGAATAGTTGATTTGAGTCTATTAGTTAGGATTGCTTAAAAGTTTTAATTTTTTTCAGAAATTTGCATAGAAAAGCATTGTTACTGTTGTACTTGGAATTCCTTAATGCTGGATAGCACTTGGCTTGAAATTAAGAGTGAGTTTAAAATAGTTAGAGGATCATGTAAAGAGAACAGGTAGTCTGTTCTTCTAGTGATATTTTGTCAAATTACCTTCAAGGAAGCTTTATTTCTGCCATTCTTGCCATAACAGATCATGGTAGCAAATTTTGCCGATTGGTATTTAAGAAAATTCCATTCGAATTGTTTTATTTTTACGACTATTATTTAATGTTGAATTTTTCTAAAGTTTTTTAACGTTTTACTCCAATGAAATTCTAAGTATGGTGCCGTGCTTTCTTGAACTAGTCTATGCTAAGATCTCCCAATCAAGCTTTTTTTATTTGTACAGTATTTTAAGTTTGTGGAGCCGTCCATACAGAGAAGGTTTATCATAAGTTCAGCTTCATGTTGTTGGAAGGAATGTTTTTTGTGTGATTTAAAGTTGATGACTGCGCATTAATGTGTAATGTAGTAGGCTTGCTCAACTTTGCTGAAAAATTCAACTTCCTTTCAATTTTATTCCAATGTCTGCTTGCATGTGTGTCAGTAGTAAATATGCTAAATATTCTGTAGCTGATGATTCTGGGGCACACATCTTTTTTAACATATATTTTGGCCTTGAATGAAGTTGAATGTACACTTTCATACAACAAGCACCACCTATAATGAATTGGAAAAGTTTTAAGTGTTGCCTCAATGTTATACTGAGCATTATAAATGATTGCTCATGGTGCTTGAGAGATTAGATAAATTCACTGAAATGTCACTTCATGGATCACCAATTATACGAGATTATGTTATTTTGGGGAATAAAAGTCTTAACTATTAATTATCTCCAGCATGTTGAGATGTTAAGTCTACTATTTTGTACTTTTATCTTTTAACATTAAACTGCCTTTCATAAATGTCTTAACTTATGAGCATTAAACCTGTTTATGTTGGTGGTTGAGGATTCCACAGGGACTGCGTTTTTAAAATGTAATTGCAAGTCCTGGAAATCACTCAATGAATTTGATTTTGTGATGCAATAATAGTGAATACTTCTTATTACTTATGAATTAACATTCTCTATTGTACTGTTGTTATGTAAGATTGTAACAAAAACCAGCAATATGTTTTAAGAAGCTAATTTACAGACATTTACATGCAGAAATTTTAATTGACTGATTTTCTTTGGGATGAATTTTTATTGTTGATTTTGTTATTTAATGTTATTATTTTTAAACTACTAAAGGCGATAAATTTTGATTGAATTGGAATAATTTACTGTATTTTGGTGGCGGAAGAAAATGCATTGTAAATACACATTGCCTTTGAGGATGCAAATAAAAATGAATGGTGATTGAGTAAAAAAGAACATTTTGACTCATTTTAAGATACCAGATAGGTAGTCAATGTGTTTATGTACAAAATACATTATGGGAGGAAGAATAGAATACCCAAATATGTTTGTGAATATTTATAAATATGTTACCATATCTTACTTGATGTAAGATATGGTATAATATAAAAGTTGAATAGTGACATTGATCTAGATTCCTCCGTACAGCAAATGTAGTAAAAAGTATTATCTATATGATCACTGTGCAGCACTTCCATGGAGTTACTCAACTTCAGGGAAGTGCTGCACATTGGTGTAAGGTAAATTAAATACCCTCTATTGAAATGTGAACTCCATAAATACTAATACAAACCTTGACCCAATACTTACCGCTCATTCCTTCCTTCATCAAGAGTTTTATTTTTAAATACGATGTAATCTTCTACACAGCCATTCTTGTATTAAGGGTACGCCGACAGCATTTTAGTAATATCTCCGAAATTACGATGTTCAAATCCTATACCAGCGATTTGTCTACTAAATATCAAACTGATAGTAATCTACAATGGCGTAAATGAATAGGAGTAAACAAAATTCTATAAAGTAGATTGGATGTAATGTAGGGTAATACTGTACCATGCTTCGACGTCTGAATAACGCTCAAAATGAATATCCGATTGATGATGGGAGTGGAAAACAATATGAGAAAAATCAAAAGTAAATATTACCGACCGAAATACATCGGTTAAAATCAAAGAATTACATCATAGTTTTAACTGAAAATTTGTATTATAATACATTGCAACTGAGACGTATTAATTATTCCCCGATTGTCCTTTCAGTTGCAGATAAGTTAGTACCCGCGAAACGAATTTCCTCACGAATCTTGCAGAATTACACACTTAAGACAAAGATACCAGCAACAAACTCTGCCATTGGTGATATTGGTAAATCCAATAAAAGTTATTACATCAAAACAAAAGGATGATACAGATACTAACTAAAATCGAACGACAGATCCAGCCACTTCCTGGCGGAGCGTAGTACGTTTGAAGAATATAGAAGACACTCGAATCAACGAGTCACTGCAAACACCCATAGATTACCAAATATTACTACTTTCAATAGCTATCTAGTTTTTGTAATGAAGGAACCATATACAATTAACGTTATCGTCTTATGATCCAGCAAAGAGAATGGTAAGTTATCAGAGACGAATACCACGTAAGAGAAGTCAGGCGAGTGCGTGGGTGAACCACGTGAACCATTTCCGCTGCGGGAAGTTGAAATTAGATTTCGTGGGTGTATGAATGAATGTTTTGGTCCTTTCAGCTCTTAGCCTATAAACAAAAAATGCATTTTATGATCCTTTATTTCAGGTAAATTTCGTCATCAATCAAAAATTGTCGCATTAAAAAATGGGAAAGTATGGATATCGTTAAAGAAGCCTTATCTGTTGGAACTGAAATTAATAGGATCGATAGGATCTTACATATATTGGGGAAGTAAGGTTGCGATACAAAATGGTTACATTCGTTTCCTGTACTGAAATAAGACAATCTTCTTTCATCCTCCAGAAAACCCTCAATAGTTTGGTCATTTTATATTTATTCTTGTTTACTGACCGGGCAGTTTTTCTTGAGGCGTAAAGTGTAACCCCTTGAATCCTTATTCCTTGAAATCGATTTGAAATGCATGACTAGCTAAAGCAGTAATAATGGTTCAATGGATGCAAGCCACATCCACGTACACTTATCCTACAGTATCTACAGCAAGATAGAGCTCTATCAGCTAGCTGATTGACTGCGACGTTTCTCGACGAAGAAATTGAAGAGTTTCTTTGTCAATGATCTTTTAAAATTGTTCGCAAAGTTAGCTAAATTTAGCAGAGGAACTGTTTAAATTAGTTTTTGAAATGCTGTATGTAATGATTTCATTATCTTGGTTTCATTAACAAGAAGTTTACAAAGTCTTATATGTAAACTTATATAGTCTGTCATAGCGATGTTTCCCTTTGGTAACAACTTACTAGTAATTAAGTAAATAGTGTAAGTAAATAATTAACACAAATATTGAATAATATCAGTTTTCAGCCATGTGTGGCAACACATTTTCCCATTAAATGCTTAAAAGCAATATTTCATTGTTTCGATAACTATATAGTTATCGAAATATATGACGCTGGTATTTTTAAAAAAATTCACACCTCATTCTGTTGGACGAAAACGTATTGTTATTTGAAGTTTAGTTAGGAGTTATTCATTGATTTTAAAGAATTTATATTCCCAAGTGAGTAGTATTTTACGCGAATTAATGAAAATGTTTCTTGCTTTTTTGTTTTCAGAGAATGCCTTTACACATTGTCTTCATATAGTTGCATCTACAAAGCTTTTCAGACAAGGCACATGCTATGATTAGAGTAAATATATCTGACGAAAGAATCTCAGCAAATATGATTTTCAAATCAGAAATTTTGAAATAATAATTTGAAAGTGCTACCTACCAACCAACAAGTCTGAGAGCTCACAATCTATTCCTCTCTCTTGCAATTGCAAGAACAGTTTGAAAGCAGATCAGACTTGTGATTCTACTTTTGTATTTCTAGCTCGTAAAAGGCATTGCCTGTAAAATGAATCATTACTATTGTTTATGTTACTATTATTATTATCTGCTAGAGTTCTTTCTCTTAGAAATATTTTTTTTAATATCCCCGCTATAACTTAAAATCACATCCTAGCGCAGTGTGCTCACTATTCACCTCAAATCGTCTCAAAGTTCTATTTATTTCACTGTTTTGTCACTAAATGCATTGATAATGGAGTCTTCAGGGCTTGAAAATTAGCAAAGCTTTTGCCACACACAAAAACCTGGATGAATATAACTCTACTATTTGTACGGAAAGATAGAGAGGTTGCTTTTTTCAAGATTCCCTGATATTCCAGGTTATATCTGCATAATAGGAAAATGTTGGAAATATTGAAGTAGACTTTAAATATGTTTTGCAAAGCATGCTCATTTTGCAGTTCACTCTTGTTAATTGATCAGTGATAAACAAACTTTAATGCAAAGCACTTTGAATTTCATATTCTACCTCAGTATTATCTGCAGTAGTTGGAGTGAAGATTCTCCAAGCAGCTCTTGAAGAGAATACCAGACAAAGCAGTGGTCATGATTTGATAAACGATTATATATATCAACTTTAAATCCAAAGAAAATTAAGGGTTGAGAGTAACCTTCTAGACTTCCTGACTAAAAATGGTAAATTATTTACCATTATATTTCACAGACAGAAAATTACTTGGGCTCAGTTAATGCAATGTAATTCTCATATTTTCCCGTGTTATTTTTACCATTCCGCCATCAGTAGCCATACTCATAAAGCCCAAACAAGGACATTACATGTTTGTGAAGTTTTTATTTATCTTTCAGTTATCGTGTTTAACGATAAGTCTTATAGATGGTAATTCTTATTGTACTGGACAATTAATTGCTACCCCACATTATAAGCACCAATAATACAGTCCAAAATAGGACAGGGATGGTGTACCTTTTCTAGGAAGAGTGCCATATTTGATAAAAGTAGTGGATTCAAATGCTTAAAGGGTGCCAAACCATTGAGTAAAATATGTTATCTATTTTAGTATTAATTGCATCATCTTAATCCCATCAACAATGGGATGAAAATATCATTGCTAATGAACAGAATTGGCATTTATTTACTCCAATGCTTCATATTTGAAGTGAAGAAAACATAAGAATTGTGCTGTCTGATTTCCATTTGCCAAAAATATTATCAAATACCATTTCCATCAAGCCTAGAAAATGTTTACTTTACTCTTTTTCTATGACATAATGGAAGTATATGAACTAAAGAATGTATCAAAATCTGGACATATTGAAAACAATAGCCTTAGCTGAATGTTCAATAATGTTAATAGTTGAATGTTCAATAATTCAAAGTTTCCAGAACATTTTTTGAGGTACCTAGCAAGATTAAGGATGTACCAATCAGCAAGTTTCAAGACTTTCTGAGCTAACTTTGTTAGTGCTCTGAGTTCTTACTTTCTGAATAAGTATTTTAGGCTATGTTACACAGTTATGTGGGTAAAAAGAGAGCTCTCAGATACTTCTTACTTAGAGTATGTGTCTTATGCCATATGCAGAGCCTGCCATCTACATGAGGAGGTTCTGGTGCAAATTTGTCAGGGGTCCTTTTCTCCACTTCCTGTATCCAAGTAATTGCTAATTAATAAATCAGAACAAAGAATAAAACAAAAAATCAATAAGTCCTGACAAAGTTTACTGCAGATATACTGTTTACCCCCTGAAGAATAACAAAGTTACTTTCTAAAATTGGGGCTTCCTCAATCAGGGGACCCAGGTGCTAGGCATCCACCAAAGCCCCAACTTGGCCTTCCCTGATGATATGATTTTATGCATTATTCAACCTATAAATGCAAAATGTTGGAAAAATCAACATGTACACAAGAAAATTACTTCTAGTCAGTTAATTAAAACTTGGTATTTGAGAATCATGTTCAGATTGATAGCCAGTGTTATTTGTTAAGGATGGAAATATATAAAAAACAGAATTTTTATACAAAAGTTCAAATACATGTTTGAAACAATTGTTCACCAATTATAATTAACATCAGCAAGATAGAGCTCTATCAGCTAGCTGATTGACTGCGACGTTTCTCGACGAAGAAATTCAAGAGTTTCTTTGTCAATGATCTTTTAAAATTGTNTCTTGTTCAGTTTTCAATTCAATATTTGAGCTTCAATCGAACTTTTACAATTACGCTAATGCCTACTTTCACATTTTACTTTAATGCTAATGAAAATATTTATAATGTACTCTGAGGTTATTGAGAAACTACTGAGCTTTTAGGATGTAATTATAAAGATTTCGAATGTTACTTATTTGTATTGGGTGATTTCAGGGAGTGAATAAAAAATTTCCTTCCATAATTCAAGTGTATTTGCTCTTATGTATGCATATTTTGTGACACACCTCATAGATTTAGGCAGTTATTTATAATGTATAAAATTAAAGTAACTCTAGAATTATAATTTTTAATGTATTGTTTTTATAACAAAAATTATCATTGTTGATTCATAAATGTAATGCAGTGTTAGTTAAAATAATTTTCTAGATGTTATAGATTATGCTACTAGCATTAGACAATATGTGGCAGAAGGTGGAAGGTAAATGCTCCATCCTTTTCATTAATCTATCCTTAAAAAATAAGTAGTTCCTCATGAACCATGAAGAGAAAATTTGGATTGATAAAGTAATCTTCACACTGATTTTTTCATCTCCATGTCAAATCAAATTCATCGAGGCAATACATTTTTTTTACGATGTAAGGGATAAGCTAATATGATCAACTACAACTTTCTCTAAATGGAAGATTTGAGCAGAAACACATGTGTTTTAATTACAGCAATGAAGTTGTTTTCTCCAAAGATTTAGCAATATTATGACAATTAAAAATTGATATTTTTACAATACCATAAAAATGTATATAGCAAACCTTTTAAGTTTGAAAATCATAAAATTTAGCCCATTTTTTAGACAGTTAAGTATGATGACTTAGGGTAATTCACATGATCAAGCCTGTTTTCGGCGGTTAATTTCCTCCCTCGATCTTCTCCTCTCTAACTTTCTGAATAATCAATAATAAATAAATAATATCTGAGTTATTTCAAATGGCTATTGATAGGGGTGGAGGAATTTTTTTGTGAATTGCAAAACTATTCTTGCAGCTCTCTTATTGTGAGATGCTGGTCTGATGTCCTCTAACAGGTCAAACCAATATCAATCACAGTCCACATGTTTATCGATGAAGGATATTCATTTGATTATAAAATACCATTAACATGATTCTAAAGCATAAAGTAATTTCAGTTACAGTTTTTATTACTACTATAATTCTGTCTAACATTTAATTTTCATTTTTTAGTTTACTAGGTTATTCACAGAGATTAAATGATAATACAAAACCTTAAAATAAAACTTTTATTTATAGGTGGACATCATTATTTCTCAAAACGGTGAATCATAATTTAACCATTTGCACCACACAGTATGTTGTTCCTTGTATGATAATACTATGAGATGGAAATGACTGCTGAGGAGAAGAGTAAAGTCAATGAAGAATGTAAGTGCCATAACACTTTTTTTGAACCCATTCATAGTTTGGAATAAGGAGATGTCAAGAAAGAAAAATAATTATAGGACAGTTTTTGCAATACTTCTGTAAATGGATGCCTTCAATATGTATTGCTACATATGGTAAAAGAAAATTAAATGAAAGTGTAAAAACTTCATGCATTTTAATGTAATGCAACAAATTTCAATGCCTGACATCATAGTCTGGCAATGAGAATCTCATGGGGTTTTCAATGACGTTTATTTGCTTGGTATTGATTGGAAGCCAATCAGAAATTTTTAGGAGATTTTGTGGGGGAAGAGTAAGGCTAAGATAGAGAAGTTGTGCCAAGGTTAACTGAAAAATGGTTGGTTTCCCTGAAGGCAATGAAATTTAACTGATGATTTAACTACTGCACTGTAGGGTATTTAACTAAGTATCATTGGAATCAGGGATGGCCATCTAAGAAATGGGGCCATGGAACCCCCTTCTACGCTTCCTCTACCCAACATGAGTAATTATTAATAAATAAAGTGATATTCGATAAAACAAAATTTCTTGCAGGTATACTGTTTACCCCCTACAAGAAAACAAGTCACCTTATAAATTGGGCCCCCTCCACCTGGGAGTCCGGATGCTAGGCATCTACGAAACCCTCCTTTTGGTCAGCTCTGACTGGAGTTGAGATAAATAGATGGTCAGATGTGTAAGGGATTCCATATGCGAAAGATCTCTTTCTAATCTCTCCGCAAAATGCCTGAATGTTTGCTGTTGCGATGTTTAGCATGGTTTCCTGTGAGGCATAGATGACGCAAATTATACATTTTCTCTTAGCATGGTAATTAAATCACGATTTTGAGGAAATCAATTTAAATATTGACTTAATGCTATCGAGCTTGTTATTTTTTGAGCGAAATTGGTTTG
Organism: Ladona fulva; assembly: GCA_000376725.2. Taxonomy (NCBI): domain Eukaryota; kingdom Metazoa; phylum Arthropoda; class Insecta; order Odonata; family Libellulidae; genus Ladona; species Ladona fulva. Next base: position 1,472,038 of record KZ308229.1, on the reverse strand, counting down.
AAACGCTTCAAAGTTAAACAGTTCTGACGGATGCAGAAAATAAATTTAATTCTTTAAATTTACTTTAAAAATAAAATTTATGTTTCGTCTTATAAAAGATTTTTGTTGCTTTTACTTTGAGGGATGCCTGAGAATTACTATTTACCCTTGTTATTTTCCAATTGCTTTGTATGTTGTTGTTCCTCTTGTATTTTGTCATTGCAAGGTAAATTTCGCCGGTACAATGCCCGCTGTCATCCGGCATTAGCGCTCGGAGAAAAGTCCAGAGATCGATGCCAATGCTAAGATAGGAAGTTATTCAACACCTTGATTAAGGTGGGAAAAATCTACTGGAGGGCTCTTTCTCCGTTGAGGTTTAAATCATATAAGAATGAAATTGTTATGTGGAAACTGACTGCCGGGAACAGCACGTACATTTTTATAAATATTATACTCCCTGCAGCAACATGCCAATGTCAACATGTATTGTCGAGATGGCAATTTTTGGGCAGTTATGAGGAGCTTATTTGATTGATTGACTTTGGAGTCTTTTAAAGTACTACCCAGCATATTTTGTAGACTCAAGAAACGCGACAATAAGTTGGATTTCCGGTTCCAATTAACTCAAGAATTTCTGAGACTGCGGAAGGAGGTGAGAAAGGATTCCGTGTTGGAGGGGATGACGTTCAATAGCTTCTCATTTGGTTTAGCTTCAAGGAGAATTTTAATCCTTTGGGTTTGAATAATTTTAAAGAATGCTCTCTTCTCTTGCAACCACTTTCAGTTTTCAGACCCATTCAATTAGATTAATGTGGTGTATTTGAATATGATGTGCGAGTAAAGTGATTCTGCCGTCGGACTTCCCTGTTGACCTTGCCTCGGCTAACCTTCCTTCCGCTTCCTTCGGTCTTCCTCTCCCGGAAAGGCTCACTTCGAGGGGCGGTACTAGAGAGCGAAATTTTTGCGCATATCGCCGTATACGAGCTCAGCCTGTATTTTGGTGGAGTTTCCCCTTCCAGTCCGTCTTCTGCATGCGTTCTGCTACGCTGCATTATCTTAGGAAAATCAGCTTTTTTAGCAATCAGCAGTTTTTCAGTCTCTACGAGTGTTAAACACTTGAAATCGAGGAAGTTAATGTTGATATCGGTTTTTACGTGACTGCAGGAGCATTCAGTTGTTACCAGTTATCCAGTTGGAAGGGTTGAGGAAAAGTATGTGCGAGGATTATTTTTAGAAGTGCAAGTGCAGTGCATTTTTCGACCTGCATCTATTTAGTGCTGTAAATTAGCTACTGTGACCAGATGGTGAATTGTCTATGATTCCAATGTAGCAATACAAAGCGAAGTCTGGTGGAAATAACGTAAAATTCAGAGTTCTCCGAGGTCGCATTGGCTGTTCGAGAGTTTTTGCTGGTTCGCTTCTGAGGAAAAAGGTACGGATTTTGGTTTCACTTCTGTTGTTTATGTGATAGGATTCCCACTTTCAAGCTACCTCTTAGCAATCACACTGTGGTCAGATAACTATTTTGATAACTTACAGGAAACTACGTTGCTTTAATTGCAGCTATCGATAGGGAAGTTATCTTTCATCTCCCCACAAAAGATATCGAAGTAATTGCTCGAAGCTAGCTGATATATGTTTGAAGCTTCATATCCTTACACATCGCATTCACTGTTTAAGAAGTGGCATGGCAGTTCTGATATTCAGAGATGTTCTGCAAAGAATATTGGGTTTTATAATCAACGTTTAAATTCCCCTTTCTCTATAAAGATTATTACAGCAAGTAAACAAATTAAAATATTAATGGTTCGTGATAATAGTAGTAATTTGCAAACTGTTGTGCTAGCAATGTGCTGAACTTTACAGTACATAGGGAAATATATAACTGAAGTTAACATTGATGTTTATGAAGACCGTAGTGCATCTAGTGGTAAACCGGAGATGTAGTGAGCTGAGTTTGTAGTTAATTGTAGTTTTATAGTTATCGTGGTAGTTAGATTAAGACGTTGGAAGTGGGATTGCGGAATGAACTTATTCCGGGTAGTTTTATTTAACATTACATTTGTTTGTCTATGAACGGGATCATTCAATTCATCTGGCGGGTCGGCATGGTGATAAAGCTGAAAGTTTTACATAGACATAGCCAACGACTAGACCTCCAAACCATATGGGAAAAGATGCTTTCATAAGATATCTTACGAAATGTTACACAATCTTAAAGTATGTATGCACAGGAAAATCTTTTTGCATTCGTTAATCCCTTGTAGTTTTTTCTTACATTTCCCTCCTTGAGTCAGCAAGTAACCGGTTCTTTTGCTAAATATCATTAATCATCCACGATTATTTTATGTATGATTTTGAATGTTTGCAATATTGCATTAAACCTGGGGTGTTTTAGTCCAAACAGCGTTAACTGCTATGAAGTTATATAGCTCTCTCTTCTAAAGACTTCATTGCCACGATGTTGGAATTGTATAGTTTTTCTAGCAGAATAACATTCAAAGATCTTTAGGGCTAAATAGCTCTCTGAGCGATCTGAGCATGGAAACTCAAAATCAAGACAGCCGAGATTAGAAGATAATTTTATTAATCTGCAAATGCTCTGCACTTAATTATGTTAGCGGAGTGTAATATATTGCTGTGGGTTTAAATTAATCTAATGAGTGATATGCATTACAGCCGAATTTGCTGTAAAAATCTGCTGTAAAAATTGTCATCGTATCATTAATAAAGTTTGGGACGAAATTTCATTTTCGTCTTTAGTTTTCCAACAATATAGGTACCACAGTCAACCTGAATGAGCGAGAAAACTCGGTAAATGAGATAAATCGCCAGGTTCCGTCATGTTTACCACCGAAAACCTCTATGAGGAGGTACCTCTATAAGAGAGAATTATTTTTTATTCATTTATTCGGTACCTCGTATAAGTGAGACATATATAAGCGCGAGTATTTCATAAATGCAATATATCGTGCATGTTTTGGCAGGTCCCACGCCAAGAAACAATATTTTTGGCTTTTTGTTCGTCTAAAGATGGGTCAAGTTTACAGAAACTTTGACTTTCATAATATATTTCCTCAGGATGTCTAAACGAAAAAATCAAGGGTTAATTGAGAGATGACATTTTTAGGGACACGGAAATAGTACGAGGAACCGACTTTTCTAACGTCAAAAAATGCCTTGTAGAATGATTAAACAAACCGTCAATAAAAAAATTCCCGGGATTAGACCTGGATTAAAGGAAATCTCTATGAACATGAGAAACCTGTCAAGAACCTATGTAAGCGAGAAAAAATTGCTGGTCCCTTGAGATCTCGTTTATCCAGGCTTGACTGTACAGTCAGACCTCGGTCTGCGAATGACTTGGTTTGCGAGTGTTTTGCAAGAAGATCAAACATTTTTGACAAATTTTAACTTCATATGCGAAAGAAGTCTTGCAATATAAACATAGAACACGTATACGCTGCTTTGTCTTTGAGCGTCACGCGGTCACTGCTTCCCTAACAATCGCTTTGTTAGACGAGTGCTTCGGATTAAGAAACGAGTATTGCTCGCAATCCAAGGTTTGACTGTATTTATAAAATGTACTGAAAATAGAGACGCAATATGATCAAATAATGTATCGAAGTACTTGTTATGTATAATTTCCGCTTATATGAATGGCATTAGAGGTAAAATTTAGTGAGAAATTTATTGAAAATCATCGTGAAGATCAATGAAAAGACGATTAAAGAAGTCAATTGAGAAGTGAAAAGATGGTAGGAATTGATCGGCCTCACTTTGAGCCTTGGTAGTCTGCTGGAGACAGTTTTGGAAGAGATGAATCACAAAGAAAGAGTTTGGTTGGATCATAAGCAGCAGCTGTTGTGAGGGAATGAAGAGGTTGGCTGGAGACAGGGTGGTTTGTGTTGCTGTAGTAAACCAGTCCTCAGATAGTTGAGCCATGATACCGACGGTGAAAAAGTTTGAACTCAAGGGATCATTATATTTTCAACGCAGTGTGGCTTTACCGTTAAGATGATGATGGTTAATACATATATTTTTATCTAAGAAATCCCAGATTTAAGTGATAAATTACGTAAAAACATTAATATAGCCAAGAGCCAAGGTAATGCATATTATTTCCTCTGTACAAATAGGAATTTAGCATCTCAAAGAGAGTTAAGGATAATGAAAATAAGATTCAGTTAATTCTGTAACATCTGTTAAGTAAATTAAAGGTAAAATTAATAGTATTTAATCAATGCAATAGTTCAAAGGACAGTTTACTTTCTGTTGCGGAACGAGTTGTATTTCCAAATATCTTTCCTCTTCTTTTTATCTAAAGTATTCGTTTAAAAACGTGGCCATGTTGTTGTTGCTCTACAACTCTTGTTCAGTTTTCAATTCAATATTTGAGCTTCAATCGAACTTTTACAATTACGCTAATGCCTACTTTCACATTTTACTTTAATGCTAATGAAAATATTTATAATGTACTCTGAGGTTATTGAGAAACTACTGAGCTTTTAGGATGTAATTATAAAGATTTCGAATGTTACTTATTTGTATTGGGTGATTTCAGGGAGTGAATAAAAAATTTCCTTCCATAATTCACAGATATCGTGCATATGAACGGAAAAAGTGAAGTATATCGCAGTGTAAGAACGCAGCATGAGAGAACCTGTGGATTAGAGGGAATTCAACACCATCGTCTTGAAATCATCCTTTGGGTGAGTACCTGACCATGAACAATTCCGATTAAGCACGCGGAGAAAATTATTTAGTGGTAGGCACTTTCACCGACTGATTCTTTCATTATTTGTTCCAGTGTGAAACGATAGCCAGCTAATAATCAGTGAAAAATTAAGAAAAAATTGCGGGTAAAATGTATTGTTTTGCTGCATGTGTCGAAAAAGTTTCCCTTTCCCTTATATATTAGGAGAATCATATTAAGATAATCGTAGAGGTTATAAATATTAAAATTACGGTTATGGAATATGTGTTAAATCTCATATATTTCTTCGAGTATTTAAAGAAACAGTGACGCTGAAAGTTCACTTTTCAGTTCAGTCACACATAAAAGTATCTCTCTCTTACATGGCAAAACATGGCTCACTTTATTGTCGTTTTGAAAGTAATGACGATGTAAGATATCTTTTGTATCGAAGACTTTTTAATTTGTTTAAGCTTTTCATCCTGATATTTTAAGTTTGTATGCACCTCTTCCTTTCTTTCCTCGAGAGCGCAAAAGCCTGCTAGCACGCCGCGCTTTACAACGATGTTATACTTGGGTATCTTAAGTCATTGTTATGGATCTCTCTATTCCGTGAATTCTCATCTACAAACGCATTATAACTTGAAAACACAGGTAAAAGCCGGTGTCTTCTCGATCGACCATTTGGTCGTCTCTTTCCGTAGGGTTGAAGAGGGAAGAGATAGTCGGAAGTTGTTTCGAAACTTTGAGAGAGTTCTTAGGGAGGGGTAAACAGAATACTTGCTACGTTACCCGTGACCGGAGTCGAATTGGAGCCGCATCCGATCCTGTAAGAAAGGTTCAGGTGAGGATAGTCAACCTTTCTTCGTTGAAAGATCGCGCATGTAGGTAGCAATAGATTTGGATCGATAGATTGGTCATACTCAACTACCAACATCACTTCTGGTGGTAAACCTGTCACGGCTCACTTGCTTCTACTATTGCATTTGGCTATAGTAATCGAACATTCTGATTATGAAGAGAAAACTAAGAAAGGAGAAAATCCCCACATTCGCTTTCTATCATTAAGAATGATTAATGATAGAAATGTTCCATTCGTGAAATTTTCTGGCTAAACCCTACTAGTCGATGCCTTTCTTCTGGAAAGTTTAATGGATTTTCAAATTTAACGTGAGAGCTTTATATACGTTTTTATTTAACGCGGTGAATGAGCCCCAGAAACAATATGATCTATGCAGTTAAGACTGAGTAGGATGTTACTTTGAAACATCTTAAAAGGCTACCACAACAATACATTTTTTCACTCTACTGATGTGAGATGTTCTATTTCTAAACATGATTTACGACCGGTCTGGATGGTCTTTCTATCATCGGTGATGTATTGATTTACTACGATGATGGAGAATCAGAATATGGTATTCACAATAATTGTTAGAATTATTTTACGAATAATATCGGGAAAGTTTTGCCAGAAATTCATTCTTCGGGGGATTTCCTCTCTGTTATCACTGTACGAGTCGGAGCATTTTCCTTCGTCTAGAAAACAATTTCAATCGCAGATTTGGAAGTAAATTTTTCGTGGATAGCACTGCGCAATATTTTTAAATTAATATCTGTCAACTAATGGGAGCACATGAAAGAAATGAACCTCGATATTTCATAGGTTTATTGACTCATTTTGAAAGCTTTCTAGAAATTCCTTTTCTTTCAGTTAAGTTGCTGGAGGTCAACTGTGGATGGATCTTAAGGATTTCCTCTTGTAGTAATTGGGGAAACAATAAATCATGAAAGCAGTGGCGTGATAACGCTATCGTTCTTACTCAGAAAAAGCATCAGTTCTCTTACTACTCGGCTAACGATGTCCCGATTTCGGGGGAAGTATACACATGAAAAATTTCCGAAACTTCTCGCAATACATCTTTTGAGAAAAATTGGGATTTTGGGACCTTCTGGAATCTTCTTCGAACCCTCTCAGCCATCGGTTTCTCAATTTTCTTCTATCTATCGTTCGGGCATATAGAACGTAAAGAGACCGACTTTATGATGCCAGTGGTTTAGGCTATGAGTTTGTGTGCTATGTACAGTAAAACCCGCTTAAGACGCTTTTGAGGGAACTGAATGTAAACATCGTTATAAATCGGATAGAGTTGTAAGTGGGGCAGCGTTGTAAGCGGGATATCGTTTTAACAGGGGTATGACAGCCATTTAATACTTTTACGCTGGGAAACAAAAGGGAAGATTTTATTAGCTCTTTAATTTTTATGCGCTTATTATATTATTTACAAGCGCTTTAAACCTTAAAATGAAAAGGGCACTCTTTAGCTTGCTTTATTTTCCATAGTCGTAGATACAGTATCTAGAACAGCTTTTCTCAAGCACGGCAACGGTGGCCGCATGCGGCCCCTAACATAATCGTAAGGCATTATTATGATTTCACTTTTTCCCATTGGTATTGAATTAACTATCATATTATTACTTCACAAATTATTCTACAGTACTTAAATTAAAGCAAAACTGTGAACTGTTATAAATTATACGTATCTGCTTGAAAAGCAGGCGTTTAGTTCACATTTAAGATACAGAATAGTGATGCTCCTTATTAAATTAAATGTTAAATACTTGTAGATATATATAATTACATAGATGTATATCTATATCTAACAGACACGTTTAAAACGCACCCCCTCACCCGGTTAATACGCACCTTTCTCTCGGTCCCAGGCGCTCTGCTAACCATTTGTAAAGTGGATTTATCCCGTCCCAGGATGCGCTGCAAACCAGCCAAGTACCAAATAAAATAAGGGTTAGATATCCCTTCGAATCTTAATCTTATCGTGACGTCTGGACAATTGCAATTCTCTAAATTAGGGATTTACCGTAGTTTAACTCTGTCGTGGGTCTATATAGTTACCTAAGAAGGCTTCTGTTTACGGTGCGTCACAAACACCACCTGAGGCGAATGGCTGCTTTTAACTCTGTAATAGCAATATTTCTCCGTAAAACATAGGCCCAAAGATGTTATTCGATGTCCATTTGAGGTTTCACAGTCCTCTTCTATTTTAAGTGCATTTTTGTGATTATTCGTTACGCTCCATTACTCTTATCATCGAATTACGGGATATTTTGACAAATAGAATCAGAATTGGCGCCAGACAATGTTGAGAAGAAAGGTAATCGAAATTCACTTGTATTTAAGTATCTGATTTTCAGTGAATTTACTTACTAAGTAACTACTCCAGAAATTGGCCAATAGTAATATGTTTTTCACAGCAATGTTATCTATTGCTGTGATTTCTCACTAATTTTCAAGCTATGATTATAGAGTGCATAGGTCTTGTAACTTGGTACTGCAAATTTGAAAAACAGCATTTATGACACACTGAGTCGGCCTAAATTTGAGGCCGAAAAAGGAAGTCAGTTGTAGGGATAGCTGCGGCTTGTATGGTTAAACTGCTTAAAAAGCGTGTAGCTTTTTGATCAACGCTAAAATTCGATTATACGAGTTTGTCAACTGAAACGACATATTCACGAGAGCCTGAGTGGTTCATTGCTATTCTATTTTTAAATATGTTGCATTTCCCTCACTCAAGGGCATTTCTGTCAATTGTGTGCATTTTAATGGTAAGGTCGTGTCTGATTGTGAGGAGACGCAGTCGCACACGTGTTACACATCTTCTCATTTCATTACTGTGAATAAACGTTCTTACGTAGTATTATATCTGTTGCAGGTTTTCGGGTTAGTATTAAAGTTTAACTTATTTCTTCTGCAATTGAGATGCTTGCATTGTATTCCGTTTTAGAGGTAATTTTGATGCTCTTTTTATATTAAAATTTCTCAAAATAAATTTGGTAGTTTATGCTATCAGGGGGGGTATGTTTGGATCAAAGGGGTGATAGCATGAACACATTGAAGAAACACAAAACTGTGTGATCTTGGAAATATGCACTTCGAAAAAAGTCCCTTAATTAATTTCCATTCTTAGCTGTATTATTTCCTCATATATGCATGGGATAGCGGTATTATTTTCGTATTTGACGAATAAAGTTTTATCGTTCGTAGGATGCGACCTAGATAAAATTATGAAATGGTGCGATGATTGGCAATTAGAAGTCAACATAGATAAATGTTCAGTAATGAACTTCTTCCCAAGGAAAAATAATGCCAACGATTATACGTACAGGCTCCAAGGTAAAACTTTATCAACAGTAGAAACGGTGAAATACCTTGGAGTAACCCTCACTAATAACTTAAGC
>KZ308229.1:1430404-1461695 GCA_000376725.2 Ladona fulva | reverse complement strand
GCACCCGCAACACTAAAGTACGGGCTCGAATCCGTTTATTCCGAAGTTAGGATGAAGAAAAAGCTTCCGGTGGGGTTGGCGGCCCTCTAATCCCGGAAGCGCCCGCGACCGGATTCGAACCCGAGACAGTTAGCGTCGCACCTAGGTGCTGCGACCCACTACGCCAGCCTGTCGAACGGTTTTCAGAGGAAAAGTTATCGTAGTCTTTCTTCCCTTGACCTTGGCGTGGGACGTTCGTTTCGGTCGGCGCAACTCGTGCATAACATAATTTGCAAGCTGTATGGCAGTGTTTCTCAACCTTTATGATCCCAAGTCCCACCTTCCATCTCATCATAACAGGGATGCACCATCACGGTGCGAAGAATTTGTTGTCATTATTAGAATGTTTAACCATATTGCGAACACTTAGTTTGCTAATGTATCGCAGCGAAACTCTAGGAGGATCAACTTACAATAAATACTTTAGAAAATAGATCCCAAGAACGATCATCAATTCGAATTTATCGTAATTAAGTTTAATTTGTTTGAATTTTTCGTAATTAAGCTAATACGATCATAATTCCCAGGCATAAAAAGAGCAATTCGCCTGTAAATTTCCACTATGAATCGAAAAAATTGATTTTAACAGTTTTGATTTAAAATCCAAACTCAATAAACATAATATCGTTTTATTTCAATCATCTTGTTTTCTATCTAACGAAATAATCACTGACACTACGATATTACTTTAATGTATGTATTACTATATGTATATGCAATACCTTTTTTTGTGCACCTAATGTTTCTAAAAATCTAAAAAGATGAAAAACCGAACGGCCTGAAAACTGCTTTTTCTATGCGCTAAAGAACCGCCCTTAGTCTCTCAAAGTTTTTTCTTTTTCCCTCTCGTGCTGATGAATAGCTTGATGTTCCCTGGCCTCCTTGTTCATGATAGAGGAACATACGTGGGAAATCGGGCCGATTAAAATATTTAAACTAATTGTTCGTAAGTTCGTCACCGCGATTTGTTTATCTCAGTTGAAAAATAATATATACGGGTTTGGCCTGGAAAGTGGTGGTTTTATGGTCCTTGTCCGTAATATTAAACAAAATTACTGATTAATACCAGTCTTCTGATTTCTGCCACTCAAATTTTATAAAATAAATCATAGATATGAGTAAATTGGGAGTTAATTCGAGGGATTAACGCTCGTATATTATTTTGGCATATTTATATATTATTTAAATACCGGATAATTTTGTAAAAGTAAGGATTAATTTTTATATTCAATAGGCTTTCTTAAGAATCCTGTAATTTCTAGAGAAAGAACGATATCAAAATATTAACCAAACTTCTGGAGAAAGAAGTTCAGAAGTGAAAGAAAGAACTGTTAAAGAATAACCCGACATCAACGGTTGATTGTGATCCAACGGGAGGAGACACCCGCTTTAGATAATACGAGCGGTTTGTTCAATGATATTTTCAAATGCATTATATTCTCAGAATCAATCATTTCCTAGTTATTAAATGCCATGTTATGCAGCTGTTCGAAGTAACTGTCTACTCGTTATTTGCATCTAAAATAAGGTGATTACAGGAATTTATTTTTTTTCGCAAGTGTGGGCAAATTTCTCACAGTGCTTTCGGATCTCTTTGTATTCCTAACCTGTCGACTTTCCTTCTTGATTTATGATGTGAGGAACTCTCTTATGGTACCCACTTTAACGACCTCTTTCACGGGCTTCGTAATATGAGATCTTAATTTGTATAACTTATTTTTGCCCACTTTCTACCGTTAAATATTATCTGTTCCTTCATTTATGGAAGATATATTGCTGCTTCAAAGGTTATCTGCAATGTATCTTTGATTTGGGATAAAAAAATATTTTCTTTAACCAAAAGAAAAATTGTAATATTCTGTAAATTTCTACCGCGAGATATATAAAACTCATCTCTCCACGATCAATTCATCTCACCATTTTCCGGACTGTATTTTCTGATGTAAGTTAACAAGAAGTCAATAAAGAACTAGCCCACTTTCTACCGTCAAATATTATCTGATCCTTCATTTATAGATTGAAGATATGTTGCTGCTTCAAAGGTTATGTGTAATATTTCTTTGATTTAAGATGGAACATTCTCTTTAACAAAAAGAATTAAATTTTAACATTCAGTAATTTTTTCCCGAAATATAACTAACAAGTAATCTTTGGAGCTTTTATTTTTGTTAGGTCATGAAAAATTGAGACTAAATTATGGTATGAATGTGTTTTCAACTTCGATTTATGTCATCCCTTCCACCTCAAAGTTTGTCTAGCTTCGGATAAATCTGTGGAGTAGTTACCCAAAGTGTATTTAAGTTTTCAGTGTTTGAAATATTTAAGATTATTGTCGCACGATTTCGGAAACATTTCCGTGTTTTAGTATTTGGGTGAAAGTTTTTAATTCTTCGTTTTTTTAGCTAAGCATGGAGCCAATCTGGTTCGATGGAGATATTGCTTATCTTTTCTTGTGTGCTCTGTTTTCGAAAGTTCTACTTTCTCTTATTTTAATATTGTGACGCGCCATTCTGATGCTCAGATTTAATATATTAAAATATCAAGACATATCATAACTATCTTTCTCATTATTGCATGTAAAGTTAGCATCAATTCTCGAACAGTTTCAACTTAATATGTTATATGGTTGTTTTCTTCCTGGTCTCTCTTGTTCTCTCTCGAAAAAATCCTCTAATAATGTTTTGGACACGGGACAGTTAAATCAATGGAGGCTATCCGTTTATGAATAAATTGGCACAATTCTGTTGCATTTTCATTTGCGCTTCTGGGTCATCATGCCAAGCTTGCAATAAAAATTCATTCTACGCTAATTTATGTGTTATTGTTGTTCAATCTGACTGTATTTCATAAATTATTTTTTTTAGAAAATCAACGCTATTTCTATACTCAATTTTTATTCTAAATCTTCGACAGGAACCATCTCCAGGAAAACTGAAGCGGTAGTCACCATTGGCGTAACAGGAGGCACCCGGGGATGATTCATCGTCGTAAGGAGCAATACAACGCATATGGATTTCCCCAGCGAAAGGTAGATGAAAAATTTTAATTAAATTCTTTCCCACTGACCTATTGTGAGAGCACGTGCTATCTCTTCCGCCGTTAGTACAAGAACTTAGCTGGGAAAACCACTTTCGCAATAGGATAGGCATAGTTTGTTTTTTTTTAGCTTTAAGGTAAATTCGGAGAGCTCTACAGTTTGATTTACGATGAATGAGGAGTGTCGCTGAGGCTAAATTTTTGTGAAAGCAATTATTTTTTAATTTTGGACAGATATCTTGAGATAATTAGTCTCGCCAGGGCAGGGATATAGCTGAGTGCCGCAATTGAAAAAACGGCCAGGACTGTTATCTCTTAAAGATAATTTCTTTCTTTTCAGAATATTATCTCATTATCGAGGTGTGCGAGTTATAGTTTTACAGATATTGTAAAATATAGACAGTGTTTTAAAGTTAAGTAACATCGCACGATGTATGCGGTATGGTATTTCCAGGAACAATACAGTTTATTATTATAGGTTGCTACTCGCTGTCCTGATTACAAGACAATCAAGAACTTAATACGAGTCTTACTTCATTAAAGAAAAGTTTCCAACAAACTTACTTTTTTAGGTAATATTCATAATTGTTTATTACGATTATTTACTTATAAATCCCTGCGAACTAGCCAGGGTTCGACTTCTTTTCCAATCCTCTAATTACGATGGTGCAGATTCGGAAGATTGATCCTCAAATTTTTTTCTAATATGCAGTCTATTATTTTCATACTTTTTCCTTAGTTATCTCATTACGGCAGGATAAAACGATATCTCGAAAAGTAGTTTAATACATTCCTAAATTCCAAATTATCCACCTCTTTTTTATGTATACGAAGCTTAGTCACTCTTTTTTTTACAGCTAAGAATTCCAATTTTGATGTACTACCTCACCGATTGCGCAGGTCGAATTCTTCAGTTAATGAATGTCAACAAATGTTTGCATAATTTCTTTTAGAGTTTCCTCTTACAGAACTTTACACAGCTGGGTCCAATCTGTGAAAATCATTTTAAAATACAGGCAACCCACTCACTATCAAATAGTATTGTAAGTGGGTTGCCTGGATTTTAAATATTTCGCTAAACTTTGAGCCCAGCAGTGCAATTTTTTGAAAGTGGAAAAACAAATAGTACTTGAAATTGAAATTTTTGCAGCCAAAAAATTAGTTTGGAAAAGCTGTGAAAAATAAATGATTTGGCCGCCCGCCAAGCGGGTTCGAGGGCTGGGGTGCGGGTCTTTTGCACCCGCAACACTAAAGGACGGGCTCGAATCCGTTTATTCCGAAGTTAGGATGAAGAAAAAGCTTCCGGTGGGGTTGGCGGCCCTCTAATCCCGGAAGCGCCCGCGACCGGATTCGAACCCGAGACAGTTAGCGTCGCACCTAGGTGCTGCGACCCACTACGCCAGCCTGTCGAACGGTTTTTAGAGGAAAAGTTATCCTAGTCTTTCTTACCTCGACCTTGGCGCGGGACGTTCGTTTTTGTCGGATCTCTTGCATAACATCATTTGCAAGCTGTATGGCAGTGTTTCCCAACCTTTATGATCTCTGGTCCCTTTTTACATCTCATTAAGACAATGAAGTCCCAACACAGTGTGAGGAATTAGTTTTATTATTAGTATGATTTACTACCATTTGACCTGTTGCTAATGTACGACAGCGAATCTCTAGGAGGATTAGTTGCAGTTGAGCAAAATGTTTGCATACAGATTCCTACAATGAATAAAATAGAACGGCATCAACTTACTCGGTCCCCACTAGTTGTACGAGTTCCACTGGTGTGGAAACATGCTGCATGGTTTCTTGGCCTTTATTAAGTACACGAATTGGAACTCTATGTTCAATATAAAATGAGATTTAAACAAAGGGACAACATGCGGAATAAGGTTTTAATATAGATTTACTTCTGGATTTATGGATAGCCTTTAGACGATGATAAGAAATTGGCTGACATTGATTAGCTTGGTTTTTGTAAAATTTTTCAGGAAGTGGTATTCAAGCCATTTATTCATTATTATGGAATTTTTTTGAAAACATTTCTAAAATTTAAAATTTCCATGAAATAATTGCAAGTACTACCATCATTATTCCTAAACATTAAAATATCATTAACCTCTAATTTTGGATGTATGATCATGATTTGACAAACGTTGTTATTAAGGGAGAGGTTTTATACTTAATTCTGCTATGTGTTCTATAGTCTACTATATACCAAAATGTGAGGCTTGATTTCAAATCTAAACTTACAACATAAACATTAAACCATTTTATATGTCAATCATCGTGTTCTCTCTCTTCAGTAAAATAATTATTGTCTGTAAAATTGTCTAACAAAAATTTTCTGTAGTTTCTTGTCTTTGTATTTTTCCTTTCTGTACATCCCTTGACTTCTAGTAAATGGCTTTTGAGTATAATCCTTACTGATGTTTGTTATATAACAGTTGTTGGTGTTGGTTAATCTTTTGTACTGTTTTTACTTCCAATCATTATCTATGAGCTGTGGATTGGTTAATGTTTATGTTGAAAGTTTACAGATAGTATTCTCTTTATGCTCCTTATGGTAGGGGTGAGCATCCATTTTTGAGAATGTGTACGAACTAATATTGACTGAATCTCCAACACAACATTTTTGAGATAAAATTACCTTGATGAACCTTTCCCGTTTCTCCTCAGACTTTCAATGTAAAAGTAATGTTAAGTCATGTTAATTCAAATATACCCAAATAATAATAACTTTTTTCATGTAAGCTGGGTTACATCCTCTAGTGGATACTTAAACACTCTTTAATTCAAGGCTTCGTTTACAAACATGCAGATTTTTTTACATCAATTTTTGATCCACAAGAATGTTTAGCTCTCTTCAAAGTTGTTAACAGAATAATCTTTGTATAAATATATGGTATTATTTTAATATTTAAAATAGCTAACTGAAGTGAAATTTTGAAAGATACCTCATCAAATTGAATGATTTTATTCATGATTCTCAAAAGGAAATAGGCCTATTATGTCTGGAAGTTTAGAGTTTTTGCCTATTTTTAAAGCTTTCTTTAACTCTATAACTAGCTTCAATTTTACATCAAATTATGGCCAGTTCATAAATGTATGAAAAGATAGCTAGAAATGTGAAATGGAAGGTTCTCTCACTTACAAACAATCGTCATGTCTTTCACAAAATGGATATTTGTTGAAGATTATTAAAAAATGGAAGGATATTTATAAAAAACGCTGATTAATCAGTTTATTTTGAAGAGAGTTAACAACAGCACTTTTGCTACATCATAGGCCAGCTGTATTAAATGCCAAAGAATCTCCTAAGGAATATTTGGTCTTATCAGCATTGCTTGTGCTGACTAAAGTATTACTTAAACCTTTTGCTGTGGTCATATGTGGTATGTCTCTTAGGAAACTACTTAGAGAATCCCATTCAGCCTTATCACTCGATACTTGTTTCGAAAAATTATTCTTCAACTTTACATCTAATTGATCAAAACAGACTAAATTGCTACTCAACTATTTCTTGTTGCATATTTTGGCATGCATACTGCATCTCAAAAATAGTTTTGCTAAGTAAATTAACTCTCATTTCATAAAGCATGAATATTTATAAGTTTCTTATGCAACATGTTGCTTTTGTCTTCCTTAAGTACAACAAAAGTCGATTTAAAACTTTCCATTAACCTCCTATAACTCCCAAGCTCAAATTGGTTCCTAGGCTCAGTTGGTCATTTAGGCTCGTGGGGATCCATATTGATATAGTACAAAAGCAATATGTATTACACATGGAAATGCAGAGTTTAATAGGAGTGATTTCTTATGGAACTTTAGGGAAACAAAAACAGATAAGCCACTTTGCTTTTCCATTTGGTTTGATCTCCTTTAATTTTCCCCTAACTGGAATAAACAACTCATGGAAAGTCACATTGCACTCTCTTAACTGTATGGCGATGAACAGGGGTTCTTTGAACCCGTAAATACTATGTTATTGCTTTACATACTATTTCCAAAATCAATATCAGGTATTTTTGTTAATTATGCGCTAACTACTACTAATGTATCACTTGGGTTCATGGAGTTTGCCCCTTAAATAAGGACACCAAACGTGCATAATACTGATTCACTGTAGACTGTCAGGGTATGTTCCTTGCTCTAAACTAATAGAAAAAGTATTCAACTGCTGACACCAGTAGTCATTTGTTTAGGCAAAATTTGCATCTGAAAATTGGAGTTAGCACCATACATATGACATATATTATCGTGGGCTTAACACCCCCTTTGTCTTATCTGGGTTAAACATTAACAATGTATACTTAAAACGAACTTTAACTGTTAACTTTAACTTCAGACTGAGGCCTGGTATTATAATGTTTTCTTATAGTTAAAGTGAAGATTATAGTAAATCTCCTATATATATGATGAATCACCATGGAGAAGCACAATAATCTTCACTTTAACTCTAACAAAACATTATAATACCAGGCCTTAAAGTGAACTTTAACTAAAGTCCATTTTAAGTATACATTATAATACTGGACCTAAGTGTCTTCCTTGGAATCTTCATAAATTTTACACAACATGAAATATTCATTTGCCAGAGATTTTCTTTCTGAAGCCCCCAAAAGAGGGATTGTCCACATTGAGCTTTAACTGACAAGATTGTTTAAATCCTAGATCAGTATTTGTACATTTTTTTGCTCTTTATTTTCTGATAAGTGACAGCATATTTTGCAAAATTTGTAATTTTACAATCAATTTCCTTTTTAAGGCTGTTAAACTATAAAAAGTAACTTCTTGATTGTTTACAATGCTTTTTCAATATCCCCACCAGGAATCAAACCTAAGACTACTTTTAATATAAGGGTACAGATTGCTCTTTGCAATCTGAGAGTTCTGTTATATAATAGCAGCAAGAAATCAGCTCTATGTTCCCAGGTAGCTTTTAGAATTTTTAGACTGGAATCCATTAGGTTTAAAGAAAAGTTAGTTACAAGCCTTGAAATTCAAATTTAAAAAAGTTACTGTATTTTCTGTTAAATAACACGCACCTACTAGATAACACACATTTAAAAAATCTCTTCACTGTGATAATGTATAGATAACACGCATTTCAAAATTGTTATTACGTTGACGAGGATGTTTTTTCACTACTGTAATATTTATGATAGTTACTTGTATTTTGAATGGAATTATTTGACTACGTTAACATTTACAATATGTTGGTTGAAATAAAATTGCCTCAGTACGTGAGTATATACTCCGTGACTTCCGCGATACGTGTGTTGTTTAGTCATTTGTTTCCGAGTTCAATACTCAAGATANTTGTATATCACGCACTATTATTTTTATAATTTTTCTATATTTTTTGTATAGATAACACGCGGGTTATCTACCAGAAAATACGGTACTTTGGATAGGATTATTATTGATATGATTGCTAGGAGTTTAGGAAAGGGTTATAAGCCAGATAATTGGTCCAAAAGAAAGTCTAGCATAATTGTTAATAATGGAGGCAGTTATATTGATTATTACACAAAAATAGCAAGATTATTTTGTGTATATATCCATATAAATGGTATCTTATTTTTTCTAGAAGATGAAAACATCATACCCTTAGGTTAAGCTTACGCTTTCTGTCATTTCTCAGCTAAACTCAAAACTTTTGCCCTTTTAATGATGATTTCAAACCTTATTTCCTTTGGATACCAAAATGATATCTCTAGGCAAATATAATCTACACTTTGCACAGCTGATGCTATACATCCATAATAGCTGAATTCCAACATTCCAGACTATTTTCACTTGACTATGAATGCTGATTCAGATCTGGGTTTAGAATTTCAATTTTTTATTATAATCAGCTAAAAGTTTCTTTTTGATTTTCCTTGTTTGCTAAATGATATTTCCTTCATAAATAATAGAGGAAGCAGAACAAAAAGTATTTGATGAAATGGAATATTTATCAGTACATGATTGAGACTTGGTACAAAGGCTTTGTTTCTCAGAAATTATTAAGATACATGAAAATCCTCTGAGCTGTCAATAGTATTGCTAACTCCCCAAGATTACCCATGAGATTACCAGGTTTGGACAGTAATTTCTAAAATCTACTGTCAGGTTGAGGCATTTTTCTCCCACTTTTGCTTATCTGGGGGTAATGATGACTTACAAACACAATGAGTGCTGCACCTTCTGATGGTGACTGCTGGAATTATCGGTAATCTTTGGTAACCTTGGTAGAGCCAAGCATGGCATGTAATTTTGGATGATGTAGCCCCTGCCCATCTTACAGCCGAGGAGTTGGCAACCCAATTGAAATATACATTTACAACTACAATGTTTTGAATAGCAATAATAAAAGGAAGTTAAATTTTTAGAGGTATAATTTATATATTTACAAAATAAAAAGTACATTTGGCACAAAACAATAAAATACCCAAAAAATGTCATATAAACAGATCGCACTTTCACAGATAAAACATTGACAAGCAGATTTCATATTTTAACAGAAAAGAGTGTTTGATGAATTCTAGATTAAACAATCTAACAAAAACTTCCGAAGCAATATTATGTAAAAATGTGAGTCCAATTGTGTATAGACAACTTCACAAGCTGTCAACTTTTACGAATGAGACTATTTTCAAGAATTAAAATAAAATATTTGGCCTTATTGATTGATTGACTTATGCTGATACGTAGGACAGTGTCAATAGAAAAATCCATGCAACACATGTTAAATAACAGCAGGGAATGATGTTCAAGGAATGTGATGATTCAAGTTTAATGCATTGATAGAAAAATTCACAAGTAAAAATAAAAAAATTGTATAAATGATTCAGTGCCGTTAGAATACCATCTGCATTGAAACTTGAATGTTAAAAATAGCAAGTTCAGTCTTTCTAGTTTAATTTCACAATCTTCTCTACCATTCATAAATGCATTTTAATAAAGTCAGCGTAGCATAGTTTGGTTCCAATATTTTCAAATTTTAGGATAAATATTTCATTGGAATGTACTGGAGATACAACATTTTAGTATTAGGTTACCACCAAATACCTCAAAGACCTTTTACAATTATACGACTGGATGCAAAAAGTGCTCAATTCCAAGAAGTTCGCAGGTGTAAGCAAACAACTTTTTGGCTCTGGTTTCATCTCGAGCATTTGCTGATGGTTTCAGAGGACGGCAGTTACTCATATAACTTCCTCCAAGACTTTCCGCTTTAGGTGAAACAGCAGGAAACATGATAGAATAAGCACCACGCTTTGGTGACTGTGGAAGGAAAATTATTTACGTAAAAAAACACAAAAATTGGTCAAAATGTCATGTTCTGACTGCCTTTAGAAAGAACATCAATTCCAAGGTAAAATACATTTTCTAATGTGCATGCCTTTATGTGAAAAGTCACCTTTGCCATTTTTCTTGCATGAATATTACTCCCATATTTTTTGAATAACTAAATTTCTACTCCTCATATAAAATAGGATATTTTAGAACTTACAAAAGTATACCTTGTCCTCTGATTAAATTGTAAAAATTAAGTTCGTAAAATATGAATTATTAGTATCCCCTTTCATGCAAAATTCAACTTGCTTTATTAGTCAACAATATCTTTAAGTCTTCTGATAGTAAAAAAACAAGTGGATGCTATTTTTCTTGATTTCAAGAAAGCTTTTGACAGAGTTCCTGTCTACAAATTAATGACTCAGTAATTTACATTGAATATATAAAAGCATTTTCAATGTAAATTGCTTCAGCTGTTAATGAATCAAGTGATTTATACATATAATAATTGTAATAGTTAACTTATCACACTTCCTTGTGTTAGAATGGAATATTACCAAATTACTTTTTGTCTCATTAATTGCATGTCCATGGCAGATAAGGTCAATACATCTTTTATGAAACAATTCCCCTACATAAAATAATAGAATACATCATTCTGATACCATGGAAGTACAGAAATATACAATACTAGAAAATAAAATGAAGGCATAATTTTCCTGAAAAAGAAACAGTACCAAGTACTTATCTCAGTCTTTTTTCATAAAAGTGAAATAAAGATACCTTTAAAGGAAATTTATGGCTCATTTCAACACATAATCAATCATTATGCATTATTCATTCGGAATCGATATTCAGCTTTCAATCCGTTGGAAATTTCTATTAGATATACTTATTAAGGGATATTCGTCAAGGGTCCAGTTTTAGACTATTTTATTTACTATCATAAATTCTAACTTTCTAGAATTACCTTGAAAAAGAAACGGAGAAACCAAGGAGCTGCCTTCTTAATGTATGTTCCCTCAAACAAATCTGTATCGCAGACACCAGGATGAACTGAATACATATGTATTGGCATTTCAGCATTCTGAAACAACTTCTCACAATATGTGGTGAAAAGAATTTGGGCCAATTTAGACTGCCCGTAAGCAGCACTTGGAATGTAGCACTTCCTGCAAAGTTGAAATTAAACATAAATGGAACTGCAATGATAAAAGTATTTCAGAAAATAAGGAAAGATTGTTGTACTCACTCGGATTTGATATCCTCAAAATCAATGTCACTGCATAAGTGGGCTATTGATGAAACATTGACAACTCGAGCGTATTCTGGGCCATCCTTACCAGCAGCTGTCAAACTAGGCATGAGCAAATGCGTCAAAAGAAAATGCCCAGCATAATTAACTGCAAAATGGGACTCCATTGGTGGGGTGTCATTATTCGTGATGAGCTTGTAAGGGACTAACATAATTCCAGCTGTTGAGAAAGAGTATTTGCTTAAATCAGTTTTAAGTTCTCTTCAATTAGAGCAACTTACACACATTTATGCAAGAATTTAAAGAAAGCCCAAATTAAAGTTATTTCCATTTCCTTCTAAGGTATCCATTGATGGATTTATAATTTGGCACTTCGGGCAAAAAATTATTTTTATTGAATCCTGCATCTTTTTAAGATTTGTATGGAGATAAGAAGTGACACTTAACTTCCATGCACTGATTCTTATTTTTTTTCAGTTAAAAATATAAATGTCTAGAAAGGACTTTGGAAAATTTTAATATATAGAATGACAGTGTTATATTTGGTAGTACACTGCTGTTGCCAAGAATTGTGCAGTCTTGAGCAAGCATTGAACCAAAATCAAAACTCAAAAAAGAACATATTATTTATGCTGCAGTAAAAACCGCACACAAGCCCTTATGTATTCTGTTCTGATCAGCAGTTCCAAACAACTAACAATTACTAAGTTGTATATTTAAACTTCGTTGTAATATAATGTAGGTCAAAATTTAAGAAATGATAAATAAAACTTTCAGAAGGATATAATATTATGGTAGTAAAGATTTAGTGTGAAAAAACTGGTTCCAGGTTAGTGAAAGGAACAAAACTGGAAAGGAAGTTACACTTGCTTTTCTTTCTGAATCAGAGCAAAAAATACCATGGTTCGATGCCCTTGTCTTGTGATGTTTTGCATTGTTAGATAGGCATTCCATAATTTCCCACCAGAATTAACTTCCATCACAAGGAAAGTCACAGAAAGGAAGATTTAACCATGCATTTTGCATTCACTCTCTTAAATGTTCATGAAAGATTTTTATTCAGAAAATATAAAATTCTATGAATACTTGTTCCCAAAATCATCTAATTTCTAGAAGAGGACATTATTCATTGAAAAGTAAATGAAATGATGCTGATTTTCGAGAGAAGAGACGATAGAGAATTTTAGGTCCCACAAACCACCCTCATAGTATCATTAATTTGAGAAGAAGCTATAGTTTAAAACTAAAATTGCACAGTATTTTGCATGATACAAATGCATAAATTTGTAAACATTTAGCATCAGTTTACATAATGAATCAGAAATCAAATTTGTAGTAAATTTTTATTACATTTTAAGATTTATCAAAAACACAAATTACTTACCCAAGGGTAAACAGAGGTGAAAAATAGTGATATGATTGGGACGTGAGCCCATGTCTCCCACTTTCCAGACAGGTATTCTAACCACTAAACGTGGGTAGATAGGTGGTGAGAATACCTACCTGGAAAGTGGGAGACCTGGGTTCCAGTTATGTAGCCATTTTTAACTTCTGTTTATCGTTGGGTTTTATAGTGCATGCCTCCTCGTGCTAAGTAAAATGCCTTGCCCTCACCCTTCATAAAATTACAAAGACATGCATTTTATTGGTAGTTAGTTATTCAGGGGATATCATGAGGAAGAAGAAATAGATTTATAAAGGGGTTACAATTTTCAAATCAATCAAAAAGATTTGAAATTTGAATAAAAGTTAGAGGTAGTCATTGAAATGCACCAAAGATGACCTATACATGTTGTAAAATTTTATATGTATGAAGCTTCAGAAGTTAAAGTAAAATATAGAAGTGGTGAAAGCAACCCAAAGATAGGCTTAGCAAGAGATCTTTTTACATTCTTTTAGAAACAACCGATCTGAGTTTGCATGCAATATTAGCGTAGTCTACCAGTGCATCTCGAGCATTCATACTTGACCTTCTTCCCAAAGTTTTCCTCAGAAACTCTCCAGTAAATGGATTTTTAAGTATAGAAATATGTATTTGCAGGCATTTCCATAAGCATTCAGAGAAGTGAAACTTTAGCAGCACTCAGTAAATAGCATTCTTAAGAGGCAAATAAAGAAGAGGATAATTATACACGAGGTTTATTTTAGAGGACTGTGATAGTGAATGAAGAATATACATTATTTTTCAATGTAAACCAAGTTTAATTTTCTATTTCATTCTACACCCAAACGTTTGACAAGAGTAGGACAGTTAAAGAATTAACTTCAGAAGAATAGAGCATGCACACAATTATGCTTTTTAGTAATTGAAATATATTCAGATCAAAAATTCATTTTTGAGTAAAACTGTTTCTAAATACATTTTTCCTTTGCTTTAGCCTTCTTTGACTGAGTTTAATTACAGTCATGGTGTATGTGCTATTTAAACTGAGTAATATTCTTAGAGAATAAATTTAAATATTCAAAATTCTTGTTTAGAGCATAGCTAAATGTTATGATTTAATTTAGGTTAGTAAGAAAATGTGAGAGATAGGCATTTAACTATTCAAGAATGGATAATACCTATTCCCTGTTGTGAGAATCTAACATAAATTATATTAATAAAGGATTTAAAATTGTATCAAATGGCATTAGTACTGCCAGGTCTCCTCCTTAAAATTGCATAATATCAAAAAAATTTAAAATAAAATTTAAATGGCTCTGTATAATAAAAAACCGAGACTATTATAGTTTTCAACTAATTTAAAGCTCTTCGAATCAATGAGAATATCCAAAGTACATATTAGGCAATAATATTTCACATTTGCAATAGGTGATACCCTTCTCCTCTCCTGTTTAGAATGCATAATCAAAGATAATGTTTGCTGTGATGAAACATACTTGTATACAGCTCTGTAACAGGGACACTCAGAACATATATGAAAGGGATACTACATAACTTCAAAATGGCACAAAATAGAAAAAAGACCCAACTGAACATAAAAATGTTTCATAATCAATGTTAGGACTTCTTCATGGTCGTAAAAATGTGTAATGTGGTCACATTTGAAATCTTTTCAACAGATAACTGTTGATAAATGTGATCAACATCTCTGAAATAGAGCACCAAAGAAAAACATGTGGGCAATGATTGAGTTGAAATAAGTAGACAATCCCCAGTGCTAATTTATTGAAGTGTCTTTAGAAATATGTAAGTGCCAAAATAAATAACTTACGTTTTATGTATATGTGTTGGTATGAAGTAAAATCCAGACGGTTCCTAACTTAAAAAATAAGAGTGATTGGTAAATAATTAATCTCAGGAGTGGAATAGCTGTGAGAAAAAAATTTAGCTTCAGATCATTACTTCACCTTGACTTTAAGGTGGGGTTTTACAAACTTAGGACTTGAATTAATTGAAGAATTCATTTCAAATATAAGTGCATTAAAGACGTGTGGTAGCTAACCTGAGAAAGAAATCAGACGTTGCGATGAGCTGAACAACAAAAGATTGTTAAGCACCACTCACACAATCTGTAATATTCAGATTGGTATATGTATGGCAATACTTTGAAACAAAATATTATTTCAGTTCCACATATTCTAACTTGGATAACATATGAGAATTTAAAGAAGGGAAAAGGGGGTAATTACAAACCATTATTGATGAGAACGTGAACTTTAGGATATTCCTCTACCACTTTAGATGCAAATTTCTTCACAGACGCCATTGATTCCATGTCCAGTTGGTGTATCTTTACATTGCCTCCTTCTATTCCTTCTTCCCTTATTTTCTTCACTGCTTCCTCACCTGCACTTACATTGCGGCACCCTTCGGCAAAAAACGGATCATTGCAATAAATAACGGAAGTTTCCAAAGGTGCAAACTAATAAGTGGACAACCTACCAATTACTACATCCATTTCGCACTTGAGTAACAGTTTAACAACTTCGAGACCTATTCCTCTGGCACCTCCAGTTATCACGGCCACTTTGCCTGCTTTCTGTGGTAGAACTAAAATATAATATTTTGCAATTTAAACACCTTTCTCTTTAAGTTTGCAATTTTTTCAATATCAACAATAAATTAAGCATATTATAAGCAATACA
Organism: Ladona fulva; assembly: GCA_000376725.2. Taxonomy (NCBI): domain Eukaryota; kingdom Metazoa; phylum Arthropoda; class Insecta; order Odonata; family Libellulidae; genus Ladona; species Ladona fulva. The sequence continues at coordinate 1,446,004 of KZ308229.1, read as the reverse complement.
CAACAATAAGCCTGAACATATCGATTTCATCAATATAAGCATGATTTAATTCACTTTAGAATATTCGAGAATTTTCATGAATTGTCATTTTTTAAGTAACTTGTTTATTAACGACACCATGTTTAAAATATATAAAGTGCGGTAGAATTAAAAATCACACCAAGTCAATCACTATATTTCTGTAAATATTAAATTGTAGAATTTGAGAAAATCAATGGCGCTTGGCAAGTGCTATCAAAGGCTTCATATATTTCTGACGATAAACTAAACAAGTAAAGATATTTAGGTCCTCAAATATACCAAATCTGTGCCTCCGCCGATGTAATTGATCATCAATGGTTCCAATAAAGCCGCAGTAATTAAACCACATATTATATTTGGCTGCATTCAAAATCCCTTTCATATCCAATCCTTTGCTTGAAGCGTTATTGAGAGGTGCGACCAAACATATCACAACAACAACAGCAACAACCGCCACTATCAACCACATTTTGCTCAAAGAAGGTTACACGAATCACTACTTTCATCCACGTCGAGCTTGGAACGTCTTCACTGAACTGGCTTTCACTCGAGACAGACCGTTTGTTTTATTTCAGACGCCTAACTGTTCCCCTGGAATGTAGGACAGCGCCGAAATCTTATGTTAGCCCCGCGTGTACACAGTGGACACGAATAACGCTTCGCAACTGAAATTTGGATCGATACTTAAATCACATTAGTACATTTAGGCTAAGCTTGCCATCTCAAAGTAAACATAGGTACTATGCACTTTTCTCTGTGTAAGCTCCTGACCTCTAACTTGTACTAGAGAACTTCTTAGGCGAAACAAAATATTCTACGCATGAATCATCCCGTCCTTGCCAAAAACGTAGAAACGAAGAAAGTGTTCAACAATAAATTTTTACGCTACGATGATCTACGATTCTAATTTTAATCTTTAGTGATTACATAATTTTTCGAAGGGCGCGAATTTAGAACATATAGTCGTGGAAAATAACAGTTGTTTTTACAAAATTATTATGCGAGCGGTTTTTATTTTATATTAATTGGTAAAATGCACTAAGGGGAGTGAAGTGCTTTATAGTTAGAAAATAAGAACTCTGGAAGTATTTTTGGGCTTAGGATTTTATCCTGTAACTCCGGCTTAAAGACAAAATATAGCTCAAAACTTACGGTTNAAACTATTCTCATCTCTGTAAAGGCCCGGGTTCGAACCCAGGAGCACAAAATACGTTTCCATAAGAGATGTACGTAAATTACGTTTTCATGACTTGCAGATGTCGTTTCTTTTACAAAATTAAATTAGAAAAAATGGTCCTACGAAATTGAGACAAGTGTCACAAGAAAGGAAAATAATCATGGATTCTTATTCCAAAAGATATAAATTATTATGTATTAACAATAAGGGTGTATCTCAAATAATTTTGCGATTCAATGTAATTATTGGCTCATCTTTCATTTCACCCTCTAGCTCGATTTTAGCGACTCAAAATTTCCACTTTCACCCTGAGATATGGTCATAATAATATGGTCATACCCTTACATCAATCATTATAATCTACGATATTATTGAGGCAGAATATCTGACATCTGCTTGGTACTATTGTCTAATTACTGTAAACAACGTGATAATGCATAAGAAATTAGCGAATGAAAGTGCCACCTCCTTGAAAAAGTAATTTTAAATTCAAGTTAGTCGACCATTTCGAGAAAAGTCTGTTTGTTTTCATTATGGTTTTAAAATAAGCAGATGGTGCTGACACAGCAAGGTTGGGTGAACGTTCTCCGTGAAGTCAAGGTAAACGTTTGACCTTGCAAATTCTTCTTTCAGCGAGCTGCTAATTGGCGTATTTAAGCTAAATTCTCTAAAATCTCGGTACTGTGTAAATAATCGAGTTTATATGAGGTTGGTCGAAAATCTTATATTCATCTAAAATCAATTCAGTCTGGCGAATAAATTATGGAAAAAAACATTTAAAACAGTGTAATGCAACTAAAATACCTGCAGTTGAGTAAACTGTACCATGCCACAATGATCCAATTGTCATATGCCAATAATGGGTTAATAATTTCTAATATTTCAAGTTGTATAATTTCTAAGCTAGATAGAAAAGCTAAAGCTAAATGAAAACCATTTCGTTACATTTTCGAATATTACCGCGAGAACTTCATTTTCATTATACGGCTTTGAGTATTTCAAAGCTTGATGCTTTTATGGTGTAACGAATTTCGTCAGCTTGCGGTATCACATGAATTTTATCAAGTCGAATTTGATTGCATCACTAATGTAGTGATTAAAGGACGTAAAATCGTTTTAAAAACATTTTCACGCGTTCTGGAAATGCTTCTGTATGTTGCAACATTGTTCATAGTTTTAGAATATACTGTGAGCAGTTTTCTCGAAGCATTTCATATCGCCAAATTAAGAATGCTGTCACAAGGAAGAATTGCACCTAGCTATCAAAATTATAACACTAGAACGTAAAGAAACTGGGCTCACTAAGCACACAAACATGCCGTAAATGTCAAAAGAGAGGTAATTTTCTTTGGACAGAATCACTTTTTATCAACGGCATAATTCACAGTGTTAGCTTGGTTTCGAAGTCTCTGTCGCGCAAAATCCTACTTTTTCCTTGTTCTTGTCGTGTTCCATTTGTTTTTACCCACTCTCAAATGTGAATGTAATTTAAAACTGAAAAAAATTGATGGAAGGATAATATTTCTTTTGATCGCAGATAAAAGCAATAATGCCTTAGGAAAACTTCGCTAATAGTTATTTCCTCGGAAAAAAGATCTAAAGAGAGGAAGAAAAATAAGAATAGTCTTTTTTTCACTCTTTTCGTCAATCTCGCTTGCGTAACACAGTTCTTATCTGAGATCAAAGTCCTCTGTTGGCTTTCGTTTCACGCTGCAGGAATATTATAGTTGGGAACGCAACATCCGAGAATAGACGCAGTGACTTACAGCATCATTACGGAGGTAGTCACTTTTAGTTTGGAAATCCTCTTTTCTCAAGGTTTACTAGATACGATTCAGTGACACTATTTTACGGACTAAATATTACATGATCAACTTATATACCTATGTAAAAGGTCTGTAAAGGTGCATCAACCTGATAAACTGTTTGCTTAAATTTGCTACTAAAATGCTTATGTTCGACCCTCCGAGAAATATGTAGTTCCGATAGTTTATTTATGCATCACTGTAAAAATATCTTTATTATTAATTTAAATAAATTGATGTTATGAATTAATAACAATATTTTTATGTCGTTCAGATGTATTTTTAGCTCTTTTCTTGGATTACGATATCTATACTTAAAATAATTCTGTAAGGAAGCTGTTTCCGTACATTAAATAAAGTTTCAAAAAAGTAGTAGATATGGTAATTAGAAGTGATAAAGAGTCCAAAACATCTATTAAAAAATTATGTCTGTCTGTCTGTTATCGCAACACGCAAAAACTATCCAACCGATTTTGTTGGAATTTGACAGGGTGATAATGTATGTCCTGAATTGAGAAATAGGCTACTTTTTATCCCGATATCTTACATCTTTCGATAGTTAAATGGACCTTTATCTTTCTAATGACTTCATAGGCGGAGGTGAAGGAGAAAGGGGCGTGGAAAGTAATAGAGCAAAAACTTTATTTTCCCCTAAAACTCTAAAACTGAACGTTTTCCAACTTTCAAGATTGGTACAGGCATTATTAAATCTCCTCCCCTCAAAGACTATAGGCTACTTTTCATGTGCCTTTTAGTTCCCGGTTCTATCTTAGATGAGGAAAATGTTTTCCGTAAGAAATACACGTAAACTTCACTTTACCGCTTGAAGGCTTCATTTATTTTGGAAAATTAAATCAGAAATAGCCCTAAGAGATCGAGACAATCACCAAAAGAAGGGAAATTGAATGAAAATTCTTATTTTTGCCGTGGAACATTGATTTCGATTCGAAATTGCGAGCATTTTGATAAAATAGACGAACATCATATATATAAAAAGCAAATGTCTGTCCGTCCGTTCGTCTGTCCGTCCCCCTATTTATCTCAGAAACGGCTTGACTTAGAGATCTGAAACAAACTACATTGTGTTTCTACGATCCCGAAAACCCCAGGAAAACTATTTTCATCTCTGTAAAGGCCCGGGTTCGAACCCAGGAGCACAAAATACGTTTCCATAAGAGATGTACGTAAATTACGTTTTCATGACTTGCAGATGTCGTTTCTTTTACAAAATTAAATTAGAAAAAATGGTCCTACGAAATTGAGACAAGTGTCACAAGAAAGGAAAATAATCATGGATTCTTATTTTAGTCGTGAATCATTCATATGATTTCGAAATTGCGAGAACTTTGATAAAATAGACGGAAAATTCGTAAAATGTTTTGGGAAATAAACAACCCATCCCTTTGACGACTAAGGTTATTGTTGAATGTTGATTTCGTGAATTATTCCATAAAAGTGTACGGGGATAATTAGTTCTTATAATTTTTATAAGAAATTAGCGTAAAGTAGGCTTTCATGATTTGAAATAGTAGAATAAACATTATAAAGAATTTATATGATAAGAAATATATTGAGTTATTATGATCTTACGGCAGAATTTTTATGTGCTTTGTGTGGAGGGCCAGATATATACTATAATAGATATATTTCTAAACTAAATTAAGTCCCGTCATGCTTGACGGGGGCGTTTATTAGTTATGTGATATTTTCTTGTTGTAGACAACCAGTCCCCCTGACGATTAATTCCATTTTTGAATTCGAATTCATGCTTTTCAGTTCACTTTTGTCGCTCGCAGGGTTTGTTTCTTTCGCAAAATTACGAAGTAAATAAGAAAGAAGGGTCGCATGAAATTGAGGCGCATACCAAGAGAAGGGAAGTCGAATGAAGATCCTTATTTTGGGTGTCGAATATTGTTTTCTATTAACAACTGCGAGAATTTTGATCAAATAAACGGAACTGTTCTGAAATTTTGAGGTAGTCAACAGATCGTGGCAAATAAAGAAATTGCAGGTAACGTACTCCGTCCAGATGTCGATTTGAATTTCTTCTTCTCCACAGTTTGCTAAAATCGTTTTGGAAAGGACCATTAGGCTTGATGAGGAGTGAGGTACTTTGAATTGCTTTTCCCCACTTACGAGGAGAGGCTCTCACTTTTTTCTGGGGATTTTGATGAACCTTTTTGTGGTGATAGCGGTAGTAGAGCAATGAAAAAGTGAAACGGAGTTCTTGTGAATGGGCCTTAGATTCGCTGCAATAATTAATTGAAAATTGATAATCGGAATGTAGTTAATCCCGCAATGCACTTCCTTGCTCGCCCTTGTACCCCCTGTTTGGTAGTATTTTTTTTCGTTTTCTTTTATTATATTTACATTCTTACCTTACTAATGGACACTAGTACAATAAGTACATCTATTAGTTGATATCCGATCGAAAGACCGGTCAAAATCGAATATTAATCGTAATACTGGGAGAGGATAAATCAGCGTAAGCGCAGCGTAGTAACCCTATGAATAATAATTATCATGGCATTCGATCTGGAGGGACCAAAAAGAATGCTTTTGAGCATAACTCACATCTAAGAAGCTTTTGTATTAATCGTTGCCACGAACAAGACCGAAACAAAATAAGACGAAACAGATTTTACGCCATCCTGTACCAAAATAAAAAAAAATGTAGGAATAAGGGAAGGTCGAACTTTTTCAAAACCACAGTATTTTGGTTTCGGTTCATTGAGTTACCATCAGGTAAATCACTATTTGATCTCAGCAATCTGTCCTCAAACTGGAAAGTTTGTATCTTAATGATAAGTTAAAAAATTCGTTCCCTTCCACCAATGTTTGCGTTACACTATTTCTAATAACGTGCTTAGAGTCCGGTCATTTCAACTTAGAGAAGCCGCCCGGCAAGTGGATAATCTGGGTTCGAGTGCAGGTCCTGCCGGGCTTTTATCATGTCTGTTTCTCTTTGGGAATTCATTCTTTTCGTATTATTTTCCCGAAGAATGCTTTAACAGATCATTCAAATTTATTTCAAGAAACGAATAGCAAAATCGTTATCGCAGTTTTCAAGCAGTCGTAAGCAATAGCTGAATTTAATCTATTCTTTATTTATCTATGACATAAAGTATCTACATATTACCATAATTGTCTGGTGCACTGGTGAGAATTTTTGGCTCGTATATAATCGAACGTCGGAGATTATTTGCATCGGGAACTTTTAGAGAAATGAGTTACATCGAACTATAAGGCAGTTATTTCTATAATTGGGCAGCTAATTGAGGTTTTGATCAACAGTTCGAATAAATCCATTGAGACTTTCCAATTGTCATTAAAATTCTGTTGGTCTTCTATAAAATGCAGTATAATGTAAATCGGTTTAATGTGGAATACCATGTTTTTCGTGCAATTCGAAGTAAGCATTCTCGAAAAAAGTTTGATTTTTATCGCTAGGGATTCATATATTTATTTTACTAGGAGCAGTGAAGAATTCAATATGTCGAATGATTTGCGAAATCAGTTCAATTTCAATCTCGAAAAAACTGTGTGATGCATAGCACAATGTAAGAATTTACATTTACTAGGAAATAGGGGAAATCTAGATGTATGCGAGATTGAACTGGGTATTATACGGGGATATCGTTTTCAAATATTGAACCACGTTCATTACTGCTCGGTACGGAATCGAGAAGCCGAAGTCATTCAGTGAGGAAAATATGAAAACGTTTCGGAATGGATGGATATTCCCTTATCATTGAAGCGGATACGGCAGAGATTACTAGAGGCTTGAATGTACACAAAGCGAGGAGTCATTTAATTAGGTCGCCTGGAGATATCCATATTTTCAATCTAAACATATAATGATTCTGTTATCTCTTCTCGCGATGAATTTTCTCATAGCTAACAAGCGGGTTACTTCTGAGAGGAAAACATAGATTAACTATTAGGTAAATCCTTACAATAAAAACATCATAGGCTCTCGCAGGTTCAGTCACTCTAAAAAAGTTGAAATTTATTAGCTCTCCGCACAAGTATATACTTAAGGAATTGTAGATTGTCATTTTTTCCGTACATGTTTCTCTTCCATTAAAATTTGGTATATATTTGTAACTGCTTATATCGGAAAATGTGTAACGATTAAACAATCACACTGTGCATCTAAAACGTAGCACTAATTACTTTTTTTGCGTAACATCTCCCCTCCCCCATAGGTAAAATTTCAGCAACTGATCGTAATGCCCTGTATAACATGTGCGTTGATTTCTGATTGTTACTAGCAAGGATATATATTATTAAGATGGAAATTAAACAATGATAATTCTTGAGATCTGCGATTGTACCTCGTATAAGGAAGATAATCCGTTCCGAAACATTCTTCGCAAGCAGATTTCAGCACTCTTTCCAAGGGTTCCCAAATTGAATTATACGCTTAAACTCTACCGAAAAAAACCCTACTCTCATATTATAGTTCGATTTATCCTCGTGGCTGAGGCAATAATAAGGGCGTATTGTAGGGCTGGGGATAGAGGAATAATCAGAGATGAGTAGATTAAATCGACTCATCAGTGAACTCGGAGGCACTCATTATCTCCCTAGAGTTCCATGAGAATTGATACTGAAAATTCTCTTCTTGAATATAATCAGAGGCATCGATATAATGAAAAATACCCACGGTGAGTTCCACATTAACTACATAGCTATGCCATGAATAGTTAACGTGAAACTCACCATACGATTTTTTTCATTATATCATGAAGAAATTCCGCAAAGTTACTTCTGAGACTTTGTCTTGGATCTAAGAACTCTTAAGGGTGGGGAGGCGGTAATTGCAAAAGAGGGTTGGAGATATTTAAGACAATTTCCACATGAATTGATATAAAATTAACTTTTTAATACCATTTCGTCCTGATAAATGTAATGGCGGTGTAGTGATCGCGGGAAAACTTTAACATTTGATTTTAATTTAAGCTTTTCGTCAGATTCTAGGAAAATTGATAGTAATACAAAGTCACTAAAGGGAGCTCTTCTTCCCCCTTCTCTGGATCTACCAATAAAATTAACCTATGTAGAGGGGGTCGAGAAATCATGAAGGGGTCTATAGTCAGAAAGGTTTGGGGTCCCGGGAAAACGGGTAAGGGTGATTTTGCGCAAGATGGTCCGCACCCAGGGAAAATCCCAAGGAAGAATGAAACTTGTAAAAAGTCTGACGGGACCGGGAATCGAACCCGGGTCTCCCAATTGCCGGTCGGGTGCTCTCTCCGTTGAGCTGTCCGCTGAGCTATCCACCCAAGTTGCCCACAAAGTCTCCCGAATGGTTTGGAGAAATGTTCTTCCGGGATAGCTCAACGGACAGAGCACCCGACCGGCAATTCCCGGTCCCGTCAGACTTTTTTCAAGTCCATTCTTCCTTGGGTTTGGGGCCCCTTGATTTGATGCATTGCTAACTAAAGAAGGAAAAAGTAAAGAAAGTAGATTTTTAATTATGGAAACAGAGTTGGGTTATGATATCTTATGGAACTATGGAATTGTGGTTATAATGTGCCTATCAGAATTTACAGAAAAGTCGCTTTAATGTACTTAACACATTGGTATTCTTTACCTCGCCTTACAGTGAATCCTGTTACACAAGGAAAGGGGGCCAAAAATTCGTTAGCCAAGCGTTTAGCCAAGTCCGGAAACAGCAAAGAAATATTCTTTAGCGGAAAAATTTGCGATGTGCTAGTCATTCTTATGCAGTTGATTAAAAATCCATGAAAGCAGAAATGCCTACTTAGAGTTATGTGAAGATCGCGGTTACAAATTACAAGTGAGTGCTTCAGAGGTATATAAAATAGTTTTTATTCCATTGCGCCAAACATAGATCTACCTTCATGAAAGCGATTTTCAATTTTACCTTTCTCCTGCATTTTTCCCGTAGCTCACCTCTTCCATTATTATCCGCGAACTTGCTCCCGAGACGTTCCCCTTGGCCTTTCACTCAAAACTTTCGATTGACAAGATTTCGAGAAGTGAAACTTCGCAGCCGTGGTTTAATCTTAGATCTATTCGTACACACCACGGCTCTTTGTCTTCCTTGTAAAGAGGCCACCAATTTTCATCGTCTAGTTCCAACGTTTGATCTTCCTATCTCGTTCTTCCTTTTCTCACGTTAAAGGCGGTAGACCAAATACTTCCTAAGCGGCACATTAGAAAAGCTTCGTTAAGTTTATTTTCTCTTTTAAGGTCACCTCCTTTCGTCAAAACCTACTACTTGAGGTGCTAATGAGTTTGCCAGCATTTATGTATCGTAAGATGGGTCAAAGTGCTCGAGAAAACAAATCGAGCTATTGATGGTATGATACTTCTTTCTCATGCTATGTAAACATACGTGCCCTCCAGCTGCGAATCAGCTAACGTCGGTGTATTTTCCCTTTTAAGAGATTTTTGTAGTAAAGTCGTATAATATACAACAGAAGTACTATATGATGCTTTCGATTCAATGTCAAAAGACATTCGATAAAACTTACTGTTTATAGCCGCTTGTACTGTTTGAGATGTAAACGAGATAAAAATCGTGGATAAAAATTGCGTTGATGCAGTTTAAAGTTTTCATATTTCATGTTACTATAATATCATTTTATAGCATATTTAAGTCTGAATTCATAAAGGGGTTTGTTTTCCAAACAGTGGAATACTGATTATAGTTACAATTCATTCTATTCATTCCGAAACGGTCAATTAAGTTAGAGGGCATTTTACTTGTAAACTGATGAATTTCATGAAAACGTGTTTTTAGCTTAAGGGAACGAAGTACTCGTAAGATGTAAATTCTGGTAAAGAAGTGTGTACTTTCGTGTCTATATTTTCGTAATGTTAATTTTATCATCTAAATTCGGCGTCAAATTTTGACGAATGCAACGCATTTCATACGTTGCTGTATTTTCGACATTAAACTTTTAAAGGATCATTTATAACAATCAGGAGATGCAAAAGTCAACGCAAATTAAACGTCTGTCATTAACAAAAAGTGGTAAATTATTTTCTCCAAGATAAAATCCAATCCAAATTAATCCTTAGGCCTTTTCTGCTTGATAGGCCTCACGTTGAGTATGTATTTAGTGCATATGACCCTGCCGAAAAAAAAACCGAAAAATTCGTGAATTGGAAAAGGTGCAGCGAAAGGCGATACGGTTTGGATTCCTACGACATTCATATGCTTGAGAATTAAGGATGGGAAAATTAAGGAGAGAGAAGATTTAAACTAGCTTATTTTACTTACTAAATTCAGAGGATGATCTAGGATGATATTCATGGCATTAAGCGTCTTTCCAGTTACATAGACCGCTTTGATACTGCGGGAAAAGTAAGAGAAGATGCTATAACGTTTCGAGAATTCATTTTTTCCGCGAGCGATACCCGAAAGTAATCGATTAGAGAAGTAGAGTCATGGTGCATACACAGCTACAGGGTTAGATGTAGAATGCGCACTTAAATACATCATTATTCATTTACAATTGACTCCTATTAGGTTGCCGATTTTTGTTCCTTCAATAAACAGAAATTTACTCAAATTGAAGGCTGAGGAAAGAGTTTCTCGGCATATTACGATCAGCAACAGATAACGGTGTATTTGTGAATTAGGTACCCAAGATCATGTTTTTGAAAGAAATTTAGTATTAGCGTTTTCTCTTCCTATTTAACGTTGACTACTGTATATTAGTTTCCGCGGGATTGGGAGACAATGTGCTTTTAAGAAAAACTCGAGCCAAGGTATTGAATGTCTTTGCTCTTCGGTAGCACAAAAGCAAAAATAATAATTTTTGAATATAGAAAAACTTATTTTTGAACCAGAATTACAACGCCACTCGGCGAAAAACTTAACGCTATGTGTTTTTCTTTTATTAAGTTTGAACGATGGCGCAAACAATATTTGTAGGAGACGAAATTGCACATCTGCTCGGATTTTTCTCAGATCGTTAGTTTTTATTAGGTGAGAAGTGGGAGTGTTTGTGTATTTGTTGCTATAGTTGGAGTACTCTGTTTTAGTACGGGAGATAATTTGGTATATAATGAAAGATATGAGAGCATAAATCCTAATTAGGATTTATTTAATTAGGATTATTAGGATTTATTTAATTCTCATAGGTTATCCTGTGATATCTCAAGCTTCTTAAGTACACGTCACTTGCAGGAATTAGCTAGCTCTGCCCACGGAAGGCTTTCCACCATTCGTCGTTTTTTCTGCAGATCATTTGCAGGTGATGAGTTCCATTTGGGTCCGTTCTTTCAATTCATCCCCTCATTATTTTCTTTGGGGCGAAATCCGTTGAGCGTGCAGGCCAAGGAACCTGAAAACACCAAGGAACGGAAAATATTAATTTTACGACAAAAAAGTTATCAATAAATCATATTATGAGAGCACCAGAGAGATACTATGAACAAATTTATCTTCATGTAGCCATAAATGCCCAGAAATTCAGTTCAGTTTGATCAAAAAACATTTTCCCCCGTGTTGTTAAAACCTAAATAATAGATTGAGCAATTAGTTTATCGTCATCCGCTTTTATAACTTCTTTGATAATTTAATGAGTAGTTACCCGATTCGTGCTAAGAGCGAATCGCAATTTAAATCTAAATTTATACAGCTGAGAATAGCTCGTCCGTGTAGGGATTTATTTATGTTAAACTTTGTCTTTGGATAATTAAGTCACGTGATTGTCTATAGAGACATCCCTTGTTCCTATCCCTTGTCCTTATTCCCATTTCTTAGGAGATAGCGTAAAAAATGCTAGAACTGTAAATTAACAAATCGAGTTAAATAACTCATCTTTGTTTACGTACGAGAGGCGTTAGCGGTAGGCAAAGACAAACTCATCTCTCATACTCAAAGATGACTCCCAGCGCTTTCATTATAAATATGTATTAGAGTGTATATTGTAATCCAATAGTTACTATGTTTTATAGTAGATTAAATACGACTGTAAATATCAAACGTGTTGTGTGTTTTAATACATATCCCTAACGGAATTGCAAGTAAGATGTTATTACAAACGATGCACAGTTGTAGTAATTTACTTATTTGCATTTAAATAATTCTGTTTTTAAACATTCCGTAAAATTGTCTATTCACATATGGGGACAATCATAAATATTTTGTTTCATTAACGTGGATATTCCTACTCTTTACAGAGTGAGCAATTTCCCAGTAAATTATAACAACTGACATATGAGGTGCATAGAGTCTCTACTTTCTCTGTTTCATTCATACCTATCTTTGCTAAATTCCTATGTTAGTTTAGCTTTACAGAAAATAATCACGTATGTTAGTTAGCAGCACTTAATTGCTTTTACGATTTCCTTTCATTAAGACCGATAAAAACTTTCTATACTTTGAGATTTGTATGTAATTTTCCAAGATTTGTACGAATTTAACAGATTCTTTACCTCGCCTTACTTAGTGAATCCTGTTACACAAGGAAAGGGGGTAAAACATTCGTTAGCCAAGCGTTTAGCCAAGTCCGGAAACCGCAAAGAAGTATTCCTTAGCCGGAAAATTTGCGATGTGTTAGTCAATCTTATGCAGTTGCTGTTAGGGAATGGTCGTGTGTGTTCGTCCTTGGTTATTTTTTGAAGACCACTACTGTAATGGATGTTAGTAAGTGGATGTTTGTGTGGGAATTTGTTAATAAGTAAATTAAAAAAGGTTAGATATTATTATTATCAGAGGCATAATTCGCTGAGGCGGAGAATATAGAATAACTGCTGTACTAGAATAACGCTACTACTACTTCGACCGATCCGACATTGATCGTAAAATAAGAGAAATAGATGGGAGGATAAGTCGTTTTAGGGACTCATTCTTTCCGCGAACGATACACGAACAATAAATTAAAGAGGTAACTCGAACGCTTGGTGTTTACACCCCCTGCCACACGCCGAAAGGCGGCTTGAAGGGTATTTATGTAGATGTAGCACTCCTACATGTTCAGCGCATTGCATTTTAGCTCCATCTGTCCAACGAATTTCAAAACATCAGCGGTCAATCTGGTGACACGGTTGCTACACGACGTCATCAGTTTTCGTTCCCATGGACAGAAGCAAACACAGCTTTCTCTTCACTCCCGAAAATGTGACTTAGCCCTCTCTCTCTTATTAAGCTTTCCATTGCCAATACGCGAGGTTTTTCCGTCTAAATTCCTCACAAAAAGGAAATAAATATTTGGCGAACTTTCACTCTCACTCGAGAGAACTCGATTTGCCTTGATATCTAGAATACTATCGATATCTCGAACTGTACCGATATATCGATGATGAAATGGAATCGATGGAGTCGGAAACCGATATTTCAGCCCTAATTCGCGCTAAGGGTGGACGCAAAGATTGCCGACGATTCCTGGCGCCCGATTTTTTCCAACGTCGATTGCTTTTTTGCGAGCACTCGAAGCCTCTGTAAATCTTTTGATTTTGACGTGAAAGAGAAGAATAACAAGTTCCGCATGTTTTCCTCCGCCCTCTTCCGCGTATGTGGACCAAGCTCACGTGGACGCAAAAAGGATAAAAAAATGTGGGCCGGACGGAATCTCGGAGATCGAGGGAGAGAGTGATGAAGTTTTCATTCGGAACATATATTTTCCTTTCCTCTTATTCTTTTCATCCCTCTCTCACTCGTCCATTACCGAGACTCGGCGAAATTAAACAGGAAATTTTCGGAAACTGGGAATCGTTCTTTTTTTCGGGACACGGATCGCGGCGTGTTCGGGATCAATTTTAATTTCCTGCGGTGGCCGACGAGGGGACGCGGCTTTCTGGGTGTGCGAAACCCATTTTTCGAGTTCTGATTTTTTCGCTGTTTTCTCAGGCTCTATCTAGCCATCCTTCTTTATTTGACCGTGGATTTTTCTTCGCGAGAGATCGCGGGGTGTGTCGAGGCGGAATACCTCGTCGCAACCAAGGAGGGGTAAAACCAAAGCGAAATTTCCGGGAACATTTTCATCACGTGCTTCATCAGTGTCATGGCAATATTGTGTGTTTCATCGTTCACTTTTCGCTCATTGAATAAAGAAGTGAAAGTGTAGCTGTTTGAAAACATCATTCTGATCTTATATCATTGTCATTATATATGCCGGCAATAGTAGAAATTGATATAACACAGTTTTACGTTAGGTTAAGTAGCGAGACGCGCTCAATAGGTGTAGAATTTTGTTAATATAAATGTTTTTTTTTATATATATATCGTTCATATAAAATTAGAATGTGAAAATAGTATAACGTGTTATTTAAGGCTCTTTAAGTTCATAAAAAAGAATTTATGTAACATATATTTAAGAGGAAACAGAAATACTGCCGTCATCAATGGTTAAACAAAGAGACATCTGACTATAACAGTTGTATTCAGTCTTTTTATGTGTTATAAGTGAGTCTTTGACTCACTACTATATACACTATACTATACTGTTTGTCATATTCTCAGAAATTAATGTAACATATGTAACATAGTTTTACGTTAAGATTAGATTTGAGCGCGGTGAGACGCGCTTAACTATCCGGACGCGGCCGTTGGTTACGAAAGTGGGCTCGTTAAAATATCTAAATTCATAAGGATAAGGGTGGAGCACGCAAACTTTACGCAAGTAGGCGTGTGGCAGAAAACTCAAGGGCAAACGGAAGTGATAAAAGTGATGTCTACTTGACTAAGTTTAGGTCGCGAACTCAGCTCTTCCACTTTTCAGGGCGATGCTTTAACCACTGAAATACCGCGCCGAATATATTCCATAAACGGAGTTATGTTGTTTCGGCGGGTTTGCTCATTTTTTCGGAAAGTTAGAATTAGAGCATCTGTTCGGAACGTGGAACTTGGGTTCTTGTCCCAGTCACGTTCGCTTTTTCCCTTCATTTTATCCCTAAACACACAAATTGATGAGTCTTCTTTCTCGGCAGGTTCAGTGTGCCGTAGAATTCCTTATCAAATTCCATTGCGTTTATTTCAGGATGACTAATCCCTCGCTTTGTAACATTCTACGACTTTTGCCTTTGTTTTCCCGCAGTACCATTGAAATACTTAATCCGGTACTCAAAGCCATATTTTTTCAAACAAATCCCTTTCCTCTCTCCCCAACTTCAAGTTCCTGCTGGTTTGTTTCTCTAACTATCCAACCTAAATTATATCCACTTATCCTGGTTCTTTTTAGTGGTTTTTGAATAATAAAGAATCAGGAAAAGAACACTCCTACCGTTACCACAATAATTTTTTTATACGACCAAGCTCTAAGGTTCATCCGAACGGATGTCGACCGTTCAGTTCATCATCAGGTGACAAAACAATATATATATATATCATCATCATCAGCCATTTTCAATCCGACGTCGGATGTAGGCCTCTCCAAGCGCTTTCCAATTCTCTCTATTCTGAGCTTCTCGTTGCCATGTTACCCCTAAATACTGAATGATGTCTCTGTTCCATCGGTCCCTTGGTCTTCTTCTTGGTCTCTTCACGTCTCTTGGTATCCAGTTCAGAACTGCTGATGTCCATCGGTTGTCGTTTCTCCTTGCAACATGGCCTGCCCACATCCATTTCAGTGATCTTACCTTATCTATGATGTCTGTCACTCCTGTTATCTTCCT
>KZ308229.1:1370298-1430295 GCA_000376725.2 Ladona fulva | reverse complement strand
ATAATAACTCAATATATAGCTTATCGTATAAATTATTTATAATATTTATTATATTGTTTTCAATGCATGAAATCCTACTTTACGTAAATATCTTATACAAATTATAAGAACTGATTATCCCCGTGCACTTTCACGTATGGGATAATTCATGTAATCAACATTCAACAATAGCCTTAGTCGTCAAAGGAATGGGTATGTTATTTAAAAAAAATTACAAACTTTCCGTCTATTTTATCAAAATTCTCGCTATTTCGAAATTATGTGAATGTTTCACGACTAAAATAAGATTTTATGATCATGTTCCTTTCTTTTGGCACTTGTCTCAATTTCGTAGGACCGTTTTTTCTAATTTAATTTAGTAGAAGAAACAACCTCGGCAGGTAATGAAAACCTATTTTACGTACATTTCGTATGGAAACGTATACTAACTGATTATCCTCGTGTATTTATATCATGAAAAAATTTTCGACAATTGCTTTGGTCGTCAAAGGTCGTAAAATTTAGTGAAAGAAACGACCTCTGCAAGTCATGAAAACGTAATTTACCTACATCTCTTATGGAAACGTATTTTGTGCTCCTGGGTTCGAACCCGGGCCTTTACAGAGATGAAAATAGTTTTCCTGGGGTTTTCGGGATCGTAGAAACACGATGCAGTTTGTTTCAGATCTCTAAGTCAAGCCGTTTCTGAGATTGAGATAAATAGGGGGACGGGCAGACGGACAGACGAACGGACGGACAGACATTTGGTTTATATATATATGATATCCCTTCCCTTATTCTTTATAATGGAGAACCACTGCAAAGTCGATGCCGAATCAGTAGATTCTGTTTTTGAATCACTCTTTTTTTTAGACTTCGCATTTCACGACCTTACAGTAGACACCCTAACAGCTTTTGCGCTATCCTGGGGAAGTTATATACTTACGATTTCTTTAGATAAATTATGGTAACTGGAATGAAACTTCACCATCTTTGCAAACCGGGAGAACTTTTATCTGTTCGCTGGTGCTCCTAGTGTTATATACAATATTCAGGATTCGCATATACCTGTGGATTGACGTAACGTATATTGTTATTTGAGTGAGATGTTTCGTTGGTCAGTATCGATTTCCTTTTCTTTTATCTCGCCATTGTCACTAAATAACGGGGAAAATTGAATCCTAGCTTGTCATGAGCCGTTGATAAGGATTAATTACGATTTCCATTCCACTCCTGACACATGTTATCGTCAGATGTTAGTAGCTTACCGTTACTTTAAATAATTTTTTGTATGCATTCATCTGTAGGATAGCGAGAAATCCCGATAACGAATTCTTTGCTTCACAAACATTTTTTTTGGAAATTTCCTACGGATGTTTGCGCATGCTCGCGCGATTAACCAATTAAGAAATGACCCACTAAAATGTTTCTGTCCATTCTTGTTTCATAGAAAAATTTTGTGGTAGTGCTTTGGCAATATTTACTTATGATTTATTTTAGAATTCCTCAACTATATTCCTTCGCCGACGAAGGATCTTTTTTCTCATCATGTAAACGTGTTTGTCAGCTCGACAATGAAAATTTATGCTCGATTTTCGTAATCCCATGATCTATACGCCTCGAGAGCTCAATCAGATAAGCACGTTTTCCCACTTCATTTACTCCAAAGTTGGCCAACGCAATTTCAATAAAAGTTGACTCTCCCAGGTATCGATCGGGTATCAAAGACCTGCTACAGGACAAACGCGGCAAAGAAGAGGGAAGGAAATAATGTGATGGGATTTTCAAAGAGATTAAGGAGGGGTGAAAAGAGTTGGCACAGCTCTCAATACCTATCGTCACAGGCTTAATGAATCGGTAATTGGAGTAATCCTAATCGCGCTAGCTAATGGTGTGCTCAAGCGCTTCCGTTAACGACAGCTGCTCTGTGAGTACCACACGAGTGTTAGGTGCAGGTCGGGAACGTCAACCTGATTATAAGGAAACCTAATCAATCTCTAGGGATCTCACTTTGGTAATAGGAATTCCTATCAATCAAACCTAATACTGTTGACATCTACACGCCGTATATGTCTATCAACGACTTCCTTTACCAGATGGGTGTGACTCTTATACATTAGAGTTCATTTTGTTGATTGCGTCCTTAAAATATTACGCCGTTCGGTGACAAAACTTTTGCAGGATTCGTATTCATTTCTTATTGCCAAGGCCTCTTTTCTACCGTCAAATATTGCAAAACACAAGTAGATGAAGTATTCAGTAAATATTCGTGAAGATGTGTTTGAACTTCACATTAATAATGTACAACATGCAAAAGAATCACTAAAGGTTTCTGTCGATAGTTGATGATGAAGGCATCATTATTTATATGACCGATGGTGAACGGAGACTTTTTATATTTAACTCTCTTTTATTTAGACGGTCAATTCCAGGAACGTGTTGCTCATGAAGGCTACATGATAGCTCTGTTGCTTTGATTTAGATGGAGTCTTTTAAAAATATTGCATGTATCGCAAGAAAACATGCTAGCTATCCTTAAAATTTGTTACCACGACGCGGCATTCATGAAAATAGATTTTATGTTTAACAGGACTAAAAATATTTATTATCACATCTTCGGTGCGAAATTATTTTAATTTTTCTATTCTGCTGTATTTTCATCGTGATAAAGAATGTACTTACCGCAGTTATTCCAGTAAACAAGGTCTTCTGGTTTTGAAATTTTTCATGGAAGTTCCTTTGCTTTAAGTTTGAAAATAAAGAACGCTAGTGCAATGTAAAAATACTGCTTTCATAGTACTAATGAAGTAAATAGGATAATATCACCAGCTAATCAATGAAAAATTTATTGCATGATTTTCTCTTAGAGTTAATCTCTATATATTTTACGATGTTCATGAGTTTCCAGTTGAATCGAAAACTTCCAGCTACAATATTGATTTGTATGTCGCACTCTCAAAAGTCTCAGGCCCTCTAATCTTTTTTAAGGATAATTGTACGTTGCACAATCGAAAGTTTGAATCAAAATTACTCTGGATTCAATTGTCGATTTCTTCTGTCTATTTTATGTATGTATACGTTCGGTCATATGAGGTTACCTTAACTTAAAGAATAGCGATTTCGTTTTCTTTATATTTATTTGTATTACATATCACTTATAATCATCCGAAAAGCAACAACATTTTCTGGTCAATGAGGTGCACTTACTGTATGATGCGGATTGAAATAATTTGTATTGTGACGGTTTCATAGATAACGAGCACTTATATGAGGACTCTAGTAAATCATATTTGTGGTATTTCATTATAAAGTTCTCTGAGCTTAAATTTTCCATGGGCAAATGAACTAGGAGATAAGCATTTTTGTCGCGGAATCACAAGCTTTTCCAAAGTACTGAAATTGTCCATTATTAATCCAATGTCCATGGTGTATCACACACGATCGTTTTTATCTTTTCTCTATTTTTGTGCAGATGAAACGCGCGGCATCTACCAAATAATACGATTGTTTAACTAAATCAACGCCAGAATATCAATTCGTGCGGTATATTTATCAGTTTGATTGAATTTCATAAAACGAATGAATGATCGATAAAAATAAAATATTCATGGCGATGCGGTTGTAGCCTATGTTTTTGCTGCATACAAATCTGAATATTCTGAATCATTTAATGGAACAGAACTTGGCTGTAATTTATCGAATCGTAAATATGACATTATGATATTTTTGTGGTAAAAATCATATAATCACAAAGCTATCCTTACATTGATTATTAAATGCACTTATCCCAAATTACGGATGCATACGAGTAATATAATGAATTCAGTCCAGTCTTTTCAACTGTATTTTAATGAATATAAATGAATTCAATACAGTTTAGAAATTGGGTTGAATTCATGGTATACTGCTGCGCTTAGGCTACTGAAAAAGTTAGTGAAGAGTTTAGAGGTAACGAAGATTTTTGTGCTGCTTTTCTGTCACAGTTAATGAATACGGATTCGGCTAACTATTTTATTGAATGCGCTATAATACTTTTGAAAATAACCCAATGTATTCGATGCTGCCAATTTTTCACTTAAAGTAAAAACGTTTGGTAGCTTTCTTTGGGAGATTTGTGCGTATTTCATGATTTGAGGCCCTATTGCAAATCGAATCACTGTCAAAAAATGGGCGGCTGAGCATAATCATCAATTCGCCAAATACAGCAAAAATAGATACAGAAATTTGCTTAGTGCTAAATAATGGCATTTATCCTGGTAACTCCTTATTGAATGCCATAAAAAGTGGTACTCACAACGCAATTCTGCTTTATTTATGTGCGAATTTTCTAATCAATGTATTCTGGCTCGGTAAGGAAAGCAAACGATGAGTGCCTTAATCCTCATCCTCCCTAGTAAGCCTTATCCATTTGCCTGAGCATTTGGTAACTAATAGTGAAGAATTTGATGTTCAAACCGGTATTCGGGTTGAAGTTGTATAGACAGATCATCATTCATAAGACTACAGAAACTTGATTCTGCATGGCGTTAGATCAGGCTTAACATTAACGAAAGTTGCATTGTTAGCGTAAGTGAAACGTTTATCGAAAATTCTTTACTATTTATAACTTTGGTTTAGGCAATCCTTCGTGGAAGAGGATCGATCTCGCGAATCGTCCATTCGTTCTATATTTTCGCTTTTCTAGTAAATGAGCCAATGATCCCCCGTTTGCACTAAGGTGCTTAACTATCCTACAGTTGTGCGCGAGATAATCTTCCGGAGCAGGAAAAATCACTCGTTTTTTTTCTATCATTCGCCGTAGAGTAAATGGCGCTCCAGCTGAATGTGGCATTAGCGCGAAAAAGTGTAAATACGCCAATGGCCGGGGGTAGCAAGAGAAAGGCGACCGACGGCAACATAAGATCCACCCCTTTCCCCATTTGCCCCAATCGAGTCGCAGGCGTCCATCAGCCCCATTGTCCGCGACAACAATGCTCCGCCGCAAATTCCTCTCTCTTCACAGCAACCGCTCTCTCGCACAATCTCATCCAGTACCGAAAACCCTCCAATATCACGCGGGTCCCCCACAAAGGGGGAGACAGAAGAGAGAAATATAAAGGAAGAAAGGGTGAGAGACGATCAAATCATGTCGCGACCGATTTTGTGAGTATCCCGACGGATAACGGCTGTAGAGAAAGAGAAAAAGAGCATCGCGCCTCATTTTTTTTCTCTCGTAGGACATCTTGTAGCCACGGCGCTTTTGATTATGGGTTTATTCTGAATGGAGATACTTCCGCGAGGGAGTGAAATGCTTGATTGGCGTATAGCTCTCGATGGGATGCGAGGAAAATTATTCTCATTACTGCTTTTTTCAGTAGCGCTGTTGAAGGGATGTGAGAGTTCTGCAAGTTTCCCTTTTGCGATTTTTGCCACTATGTTTTTGTTTAGCGCGGGTGGTGATATTATTGGGGCGAATGGAAAATACGAGCAGTGTTCTCGAACGAAAAATCTCATTGCTCTAAGGAACCTGACAAGATTCAAGATGTTTGAATGGTCACCTACGATTGAGACCCCCCGTTTCTGTCTTCTATGTATTTAATGTACTTTATCAACTATGTTTTCGTACCCTTAAAATGTTTCTTTCAAATCTTTTAGTTATCACTATTGGTAGTTTTGCGTAGGTTCTTCTCACCCCTTTTCTTAACGGGTGTTTTCCTGCTGTTGAGAAGTTTTCTCCAATATCTTTTATATCCCAACTAGATTATTCATATAAACATATATTCTAATTTTCCCTTAAGCTATCTGTTTTAAAATCATGTTTGTACTAAGAATGGTATTGAGTTAGATGGAAGAGGAGACTTTTTATTCTTAAGTCCCACATAATGTGGTTTAATATTAATTCTCTATAATAGAGCCATTGCAAACTTTATCTTTATAATAAAAGAATAATTGGAGCCTTTTAGCCGTTAGAACAAAGCTGATAGTTGTAAATGTACGTACGATCAATATGATTTGGCGTTACTTCATGGATATTTGGATGTATAGCAGTGGGGAAATTTGAGACGCAAATCAGTGTTAAGTTTACTGGGCTATCCCATTGCGGAAGCAGTACCATTTTTTGATAAACAATTCATAAATGAGAAAATATTAAAAGCTATGAATATATTAGTTTAATCTCTGGTCGCTAGACTGGATTGCATTACCTTCTATTCTACTCGGCCTAGTTTCCGTAGTTGTTTCATAAGTTTCTCGACAGCCAGAAAAGCCAGTCTCATCCCAATTCATCCTATCTCTCTTAAAGTCTAGCAATATGTTTGCGAACTCATTCAACATGTTTTGGATTAAATAAATTTCTGCAATTAAAATCGACTCATGAAAACCTCCAGAAGTATTAGCAATTTCATTCCACATTTCTGCATCGTATTTTCTAAGTTTATGGCGACTTTTTACTTATATATATAAGAAGTTAAGTGTATCTTTTACTCCTACCGTATGGAATACACTTAATCAAAACTCACCGTAGCCTCACGCCAGTCCAATTATATATAAGAAGGTTAATTTTACGAACTCAGGTTCAATAATCGTTAGCGGTGCGCAACGTCACAGATGAAAATTAATTCCATGTAGTTGTTACTAAGAGAGCAGCTGCTTGTACAGGATTTGGTATGGGATAACGTCGTATGGTTACCATTACTACAATTCNAACAAATGATCGAGATCTCGAGGGAAAGGAGAGAGAGAAAAATTTATTGCGGGATAGTTAATGGACGACATCAGGGGTTTGAGCGGAGAGTTGTAGAAAGAGAAAGATAGATGGATTCAGCGGCGTTATACGTTTTAGAATGAGGTCAGTCATTAATGTATAACATTAATTACTAAGTTGCAAGTTACTGATGCTTTGTAAAGGTGGGTAGATATTATTATAAGGCATAAAAAACTTCTAAGAAGGATTTCAATACATTTTAAACGAGCGAAAATCATTTCACATAGAACAATGCTGTAATAGATATTTTTCGGTTTGATAACATAACAAAGTCGTCATTCATGAATGGAATTCTATGACGAAATGGTCATTCCATTCACTTCAATTCCTATTTATTCCTTTAGGATCCATTCACTTCAATTCCTATTTATTCCTTTAGAATCCATTCACTTCAATTCCTATTTATAGAGAAGGTTTACGGAATAAATCAGTTCCCTTAAAGAGAATATCAACTTTGTTTATTCATCTTTTCGATCGCAATTACAATCTATGAGAACATAGGTTTATTTCCTCACACAATTATTAAATTTCCTAACGTGAATTTTTAAATGAATTCTTAAATACTTGTATCAATAGCTTAAATATACATTCAACATTTAGCTTTTTCTACGAAACACGCAACTTTGTTGTTGCTGCCTTCAGTCGTGCCTCTCAGAGAAGTAGGTCGCGTGTAACGTATCTTCGAATTGTATAACTTCTAAAAACAGCAATTTCAAAGAGAAATCCAAATAATATTCAAAATATTTTTCATAATAAGGGAATAAAATAAAAGATTTTATATTTTAAGGGTGGGATTATGTAAACGAATTTTAGAAAGGGTATAAGCTGTGGTGCTATTTTCTCGTTGTTGGATTCAAGAAAGTCATTCTTCAGGTACCCGAGTGGCAAAACGCACTTTTTTGCCTTAAAGAGGACCGCACTAAGACCATTGCTCTGAATTTAAGAAAAAATCATGTAGCGCATTAAAGATGCCCTTCTAGTTGGATTTACGAGGTTGAGGTTTTCTTTAAGAGAAAGATTGGGAATTGACTCGGCTGCCTTGATTAACTTATCTGATTCCCTTAAAGAAAATTTACGATCCCAATTTTGAATAGAGTCCAAAACCAGCGCCAAGATATCTTCGTAAAATGTGGCTTAGTTCTTTGTCGTAGAAACTTAAATTTTATGGAGATATAAACATACAATAAATGTTTTATAGCGATGTTAATTCAGTGTTTCGTTAATTTTTTTACTTTCATTCGCTAATCCTTATTTCCCTTTCATGGTTTTCAGTTGCATGATTACCTGTGATATAAATCGCTGTTACAGTAAGCCGATCATGGCATTTTAATCCCTATTATGTGTGATATGTATTTTCCTAATACTGAAAGTATAAATCTAGCTCATGTCTACACAGTGCAAGCCATATAACGCTAATGAGCTAGAACCATAGGTGACCCAGAATATCTATTAGTGTTCCTGCTAACAAGCTCTAACCGAGTGATACATAGTAGAGTCAAACCCTTAAAATCTCGTGCTTCAAATTTTACTTACTTTCCATACTTTTAACCTTATATTATGACAATTGGTAGGAAAAATGTTCTTGTTTCCTTTCCGAAGAGCTTTGTACATCGCCATGAAGCTGGTCATAATTGTCATTGGTTGAAACAGGTCGTTATCGCCGAGAAATTAAATTATAGGGAAAAAATCACCATTCAAAGTTTCCTTTTACAATATGGATTTCCTCAACATCGAGCTTTATTTTGCGAGACAATAGATGTTTTTCGTTTGTGTGAATTTTGAGTTAATTAGAAATCTAATCATCCTACCTAGGATAACCTTATTTACCATTTCATTTACTGCAACAAGTAATCAAGTGCTACAATCCTTTATTTTACTTCAGGTTCGCCAAAATGTCAAATATCGTTGCTCACGGCGAAATGTTAGCAGAATTTACTGTTTCGTTTGATATGCGTGACAGATTATAGCTGTCAGTTACTCTCAGTGCGGATATAGGCCTTTTTAAATAACAATTATTTGAGAAATCGTGAGTACCTGAAATCTTTTTTGGACCTCCCAAGTCGTTTTGCCAGCCATGTATTATCTTTACGCGTCACAAGAAACTCGTCAATCACCGAGACCGAGTTGCGTGGAGAACGGCCTCCGAAAAATATACGAAAAACACTCTCGATATCGGAAATCGCGGGGAATGATTTCTGAAATTAAATGATTCAATCGTTGAAAATGGTTCGAAGGCCCGGGAAAGGGGCTCGTCTCATTAACGGAGGCTGAATTGAAATGCCGCCAGATGTCACTGTTGCGAGGCCATAGAGGGAGGGAAGCAATCTGGAGGATGGCTTCTTCAAACTAAGCGAAAAACCCTTTCGCTAATTATTTTATCACTTCGGTTCTTGGAATGGCTCGCAGGCGGACGGTTATGTTTTCGAGGTGCAGAAAAGAGCCCATATGGATTATCTAATGAGAGATGATGAAAGTCATGCGTTATTATTTGTTCCGCGTGACTAATTCTTCCTAATTGCACCAAAACCTCATACAGTATGCTTGTTGTCTTGTTTCGCCAGAACAGCAGTAGTAAAAAACACTTGTTCGTACCCTGAGCATACTTTTAGTCGTTGGTTACCATGTACATGGCAGAGAGTTCATGAGCCCAAGACAATGTAATATTCACAGAGAAAGAAAAACTTCCCTATGGTGGAAATGATTAGATTTGTAAGTTGTAGCAAATGGAATGCTTTCCTTAATCGACAGACAAAACGTATTCCATCTCATGATGGGAAAATAGGGGAATATATAGGAGGATGCATATGCATGGAGGATGGCATCGGGAAGAATAGGGAGACATATGAATTTAGATGATATTAGTAAGGTCCAGTTATCAACTGCCTAAAGATGGTGTAAATGGGGACTATAGATCTTACTGATACATCTAGCGGTAGAATTCCAATTATAGTGGTGTAATGTACTTGGAGTTTAGATCGGTTTAATTTACTTTACCAATTTCATTTCATTCAAATCTTTCGTGATCATTAAAAATTTCAAATCATAAATGATTTTACATTGAAAATACGACGTTTCGAATGAATTTTCATACATGAAATTTCATTTTGTCTGGGGAGTAAACTTTGAAATATGGTATACGATTTGGTGATGGGGTACTTCAGTGTACTGAATTATCCTCTATGATTCCTAATATTTATTTCGTAGACTTCGATTTAGGAGCTATCATTATATTACTCAGGACTACACTGCGCTAATATAATTATGAATTTGTGCCATTAGTTTATTACGCTGAAATCGCTCCTTTCTTAATTAATGAAGAAACATGTTTTCGGAAAATCTTTTTGCTGTCAGCCACAGTTACCCATAGACATACATACTTCCATCGAGCGTCAAACCCAAAATAACGCACCGGCCACCCTTTTCAACCCTTTATTCCCTTTGACATCACCCACCCCCTCTTCTCTCTCCCACGCCAACTCAATACAATCCATTACCATTCCATTCCTCTCCCGTTATCTCTGAAAAGTCTTTCTGGTCTCCCTAACCTCCGAGCATTAAGGAGATACACTACAGGGACGCGTTGGAAAAAGGAATTATCTGGAGAGGCCGTCGGAGGTTCCGGGAAAAAAGCGGAGAGAATAGCGATTGATCCGAAAAATAAACAAATGATGGAGATCTCGAGGGAAAGGAGAGAGAGAAAAATTTATTGCGGGATAGTTAATGGACGACATCAGGGGTTTGAGCGGAGAGTTGTAGAAAGAGAAAGATAGGTGGATTCAGCGGCGTTATACGTTTTAGAATGAGGTCAGTCATTAATGTATAACATTAATTACTAAGTTGTAAGTGGTTTGAGCGGAGAGTTGTAGAAAGAAAAAGATAGGTGGATTCAGAGGCGTTATACGTTTTAGAATGAGATCTGTCATAAATGTATAGCATTAATTACTAAGTTGCAAGTTACTGATGCTTTGTAAAGGTGGGTAGATATTATTACCGGTTAACGGCCGCGGCGGCAGAGAAGTACGCTAGCGTTCCAACCCCAAGGTTCCGAGTTCGCGTCCCGGCTGATTGCATTTTTAATACATTATTAAAACGGATGTAATTGGGATTAGCTTCCTGTTGCCATTATAGAAGTCATTATCATTATACCTAGAGGGCGGATCAATAATCGGAACAGTGAATGACGGTTTCCGGTTCCGGTTCGGATTTTCTTTACATCGGCTCGGGTTTCACTCCGGCTTAAGTTTTTTTTTGTTTCGGTTTTCGGTCATATGTATCTACTGTTACACCAATTAGAACGTTCAAGTTCTTCTTTCGTTTGGAATTCGGTTTTAAGCCGGGTAAAATAATGCTTTTTTCAGTCGTTTCCGATTATGCACTGATTAACCCTTGCAGACATCCTTGAGCAAGACATCAGAGGTTTGAGGGAAGAATAGTCGAAGCGAAAGGGAAGAATACGCAGCATCGTTATGCGGTGTAAGAGGGAACTTCACAGTGACACTTCACCTGTGACGTTCACAGGTGGGCGAAGAGGATTAATACAATCAACGCGTATTAATTGAGAATTTGCGGAGCGCGATGTGATTTTTTTTCGGTCTATGCCCTTCAGAGAGACATGACAACAGGGAAGGGAAATGTACTCGTACACGTTTCGAGGGAAGAGAAAGCTAGATGAGAAAGAGATGGAGTAAATGATGGAGAAAGTCTGAAGATTGCAAGGGAAACAGAAGGGGAGCAGGGATGCGGATCGGCAGAGGTTGATGGGAGAAGGATTGTGACAGAAAAGAGCTTAAAAAAGGGGATGGAAGATGGGTAGGGTGGATAAAATTAAATTGAAAGCCATCTCTTTCTCTCTCTTTACGCGCGAACGGAATATTTTTGGAGTCGGTATGATAAAATAAATCTGTATTATATTTTAAGGGAAATCTTCGATCCCTATTTGAGCGGAGTTTCTGGGAAATAAAGATGCTTCCTAAGTTTCAAGGACGTTTTCCCTTTAGTGCTCGAAAATTCCGATTCTCGTCTTTTGCGGCGAGCTAAACGAGAATTGAATTTGCGATTAGAGGTTTTCCTTTTCGAAATTCTCGAAGTAGTATCTGAGGGGGTTTAGTTATTTATCTGCGCATTCATTGCTTTCTCATGGCCTATGCATCGGAGTCCCCATTCGCCTTAATTGTGGGGAAAAATTTCAAAACCAAACTCACTAAACTTACAATTAATGTGCACTGTTATTCGAACTACCACTACGTACTCGTATCTGTGAGTTTTATTCATTCACTTGCTTCATTTGTACTGAGTGACGTATTGGGCTCCTTTTAAGTCCGCAGATGGAGATCCACGTTCCACTTCACCTCGGCTTAATTTTCCGTAAAAATGTTCAAAACTCAAGTAACTCAACGAGAATTAAGATATCGATTAGGGAATGGATTTTCCAAACGTGCAGTACACACAAGTTTTGTGCATTACTGCATCCTTCTGCATTACTCGATCGTCGTCTGATTGAAAACTTTGTGAAGGGTAGCTGTTCGAACATATACAGCGTTGATGCAGCGTTTTCGTGTACCTTTTATGCCCTCGAAAATTTCCATTTTCTTTCCTCGAAAATTTCCATGGAGGGCATCCATTCTGATTCCCAAATACTTTAGTCGCGCGGGCGGGTTTAGTAGTAAACTGATTTTCTTTTTGTCTAAGGTAACTAACTCATGATATTCGGATGGAAAAATAATATACATTAATCCAGGTTAAAATTTGGCAGCTCTCACGAAATAAATCTCATCTAAAGGTTTTTCTAGCTAGTTATTTCTCGGGTTATCACCCAGGTAAAATCCGAAGACATTTCTGACTCCCAACGATTCGCAGCCTAACTGCTATCACCCTCAGGTTGTGAACTACCTTAGCATAAATTTTGATTGCAGGAATACCTTCGGAATCGATCTGGGTAATAGTACGTAATAAGGAAATGAATAATACGTTACTAGCTATGTACGTTAATAGCTAACGTACAATGCCAAACTGGTGATCGTTTCAATTATATATTACATTTGAACAAACTATAATAAAATTATCATTTCTACGTGTCTAGTAATAAATCGATATTTCGGACTTAATGCAGCTTTAATCTCAAGTGCATCTTTTTTAAACTCGTGTGCGTGAGTTTATAACGCGTTTAAAACCCCCCATTGGACGCGTCCGAGGCGTTGATGCCTATTCAAACCCTCAAGAGCGGGGTCTTTATTCGACTTAGACTTAATTTGATCGACTGCCGAAGCGATTCGATATCATACCCGCACGTACCAATGCTGGCAAAGATATCGAATCCGAGCATCCACTCCCGTAATCCAATTCGCGGAGCGGGATCTTCGCTCCTTCAATCGTCGTCACAATTTCGCGGCAGATGATGGGGAAATTACTTGGCGCTATCATCTTTGAAAGTAAAAGGAGAGGTTTAGGCGAGAACAAGGGTGGTGGGATAGAGTTGTGATTGGGGGGGAGCCGAAGTGGAACAGAGGTTGGGATTCCGCCCACGGCGTTTGGAAGGGATTTAGAGGAGACCGGGGGATGAGGGCGTCGCGGAATGGCGGGAGAGGCAAATGATGAGGGGGCACAGGAATGACACGGAAGAGGTGGGATATTTTTCGGGATGCAAGTACGTAGAACCGGTGGGTGGCGTCCTCCACGGAAGATCATTAACGCTGCTTTTGATTTACGGGTGTGGTATTGGTGACATTCGATTCGATTGCGAGGGCGAAACAACTGACAGATACGCCCCCTTCCATTTTTCTCTCCCATCGCTCTAAAAAACACCTCTCTCTCTCTTCTTCTTAGTCCACGTTTCTTTCTTCCCCTATCTCTTTCCGTTCTTTTCCTCTCCTCTGCCTTCGGCTCCACTTACGAAACTGGCGGATGGACGAGTGCCTTCAGTGTTTGTCAAGTCTGTCATCTCCGTCATTAATCCTCGTTCGAAGTTTCTGGAGGGGAGGGTGGCGACGATTTATCGGGCACATTTCGAGAGGTACATTAAAGCCTCGGTAGATGCTGCGCGCTCATGCCATTGAGCATCGGAGGGTAAATTTGCTATATTTTGCCGCTTTAGTTCTTTGCGCGATCTTTTCCTCCAAATAAGAAATGCAGCTCCATATGACCTCAATCGTGGTTAAGATTTGCAACTTTATACATTTGGAATAAAATACGGGTAGTCTCAAAGGAGTAAACAAATGACCACGCATGTAAATGAAATCTTTTGATAACAGAAATATACCATACTGTACAAAGGTCTTTCTTATTGGGCGAAATTGTCCCATCTTCTATTTAACCCTTGTTAAAAATAATGTACACGAATATATAAAATTTTAAAATTATAAACTACAATATGTACAAATAGTATTCACGTCCGTCACTTTGTGGAATCTTGATGACATCATGAGGAATTGTTGAATAAAACAAGGTTTTGAACAACAAAGAAATTTACGTTTACTAATTCACAATATACGAGTATTTATAATTCATTGTCGACTATTCATGGCTATTGTCTTATATAGTGGATTAGTAAGTGTAATTTTCTTTGTTGTTCAAAACATTGTTTAATTCAACAATTCCTCATGATACAATATATTTTAAGAAGCTAAGTGGAAATAATCCTCAGTGAAAAAGAGGAAGGAAAGACAATAGCTTTGTGGAGGAAAAAAACTGATTTTTTTACTTATTATTAAAAATGTTTCCACTGCTGGACACCCACCCACAAAGGATGCGAAAACCTGCGAACCGTATGCAACATCTATCAGAACATTATTTTTCTTCGTCAGTTAAAGTTGAATATAAATAAAATTTAGATGTAGTGCATCGTATGAACTAGCTCAGTAAAAGTAAATAAAATATACAATTACATCATAATGTATAATATACATAATTACCCAAGAAGGTGGTCGTTTTTTAATATCATATTATCATGAGATACATTACTATCTATAGGGAAGGTACAAACAAAGAAAAGCAAGAAAGGGAGAAAAAAGTATTAAAAAATACAAAAGTTACAACCGTATGCAATATAAATCCGGACATTATTATTCTTTGTCAGTTAAAGTTTATTATAAAGGAAATTTAAACGTAATGCATAAAATGAACTAACTTAGAACTTGGAAATATACATCCGATAATGTTGATTCCATGAAGTTCACATGTAAAAGAAACTTGAAGAAAATCTTATTCTAAACTAAATGACTTGTAATTCGATTTGAGAGGCATACAATTAGTATAATGAATATTACTCCAGGAGGGCTTTAAACCCACCTTTTGAATAGTCTATAACCATTTTTCTAACCAGAAAATCAATTGAAGTCTTTAGTTTTCAGTTTCATTGATAAAATTTACTGATCCTACCTACCGTATTTCTCGGGTGATGAAGCGCGCATTCGTAGTAAATGAACATGTTCGGTTTAAACTAGAAAGGTACGAGAGGCAAATTATAATAAAAATTATGGCAGTATCGTAACACATAAGAAATAAATAAATAATTTATTGATTAGTAGTAATTCCTTTGTCCTCGGTTAGTCACTGTCTTTATTTTCCAAACGCTACCACTAATTGCCGTTAGATACTAACAGTGCGCGTTATAATAACGTAAGTATAAAGTAAGTAAAATACGATAAATAAGTAATGAACTATGTAAATTTCACTGTAAAATATGTTTACACAGGGATACTGGTGACATTTTTTTATTGATACTTCTACGCAACCTTTTTCCCTTATGGGATGATTTTTAAGATACAAAAGATTCAATTGAATTGATGCATACTGGTATCAGTTTATGCTAGAAGTCTTCATAGAATCCAGGAGTAAAAAGTTCAACCTATAGATGCCCCGTCTAACAAAGATTATTCGTACCAGGATCATATTCGCCGAAAACTTCTTTAAACATAGTTTATTCCTTATATAATTTTAAAGCTTTCTTCAATTTACTATTTTATTTTTTCCTTTTTATAATTGTTGGTGTAAAATGTAAAAGGGCATTTTCCCGTAATAAAGATTATTATTATTTCTGAATACCGATTACGTCTTCCGCAAACATAATATCTCTAAATATTTATTTATTTCACTTGAAAGCAAGAGAGCCTACGTGCGAAATGACCATAGCTGTCGAAGCACTTTTAACAATACTACTATACTTGAAAGCAAGAATGTGCAATGGTCTCTTCGCCATTGTTGTTTATGAATTTATGAGGCAGTTATACACGAATAACTGCTTAAATTAATTAATGAATTTGCATCCTCAAAAGTTACCCGTACCCGAGGTCAATGAGCACCGAAAATTTTTCATTAGCCGAAAAAAATCATTTCAAGGGTTATCGAGTCGGGTTTGTTGCTCGCTTAAAATCCAGTATAATAAATGAAGGAATAATATGAAATTCCGACGTCCGTGGTGTACAAAGAGAACGACAGCATTTCGTAAGCTTTAAATCGTAGCAGGTTCTCAAAAAAATAAGAATACGACGTCTTAGAAGCGAATTGTCATTCCGCGTAGCGTATTGTGTCTCCGTTTCGAATTTTCGCCACTCGCGCCCACAAACGTATCAAATGGAGAGAGCATTCATTTCCATCCTATATTTTCTCTTTCTGAATTTTTATAGGTCGCCCGTAACGTATTCCAAAAGAAACACACATCTATACTCGTAAAACCGATGTTTACAAAGATGACGACAGCGGTTTATATTGAAATAAGAAAAGGAGGGGGCGTTAGGGCGACGTTAGCTCGAATTCGCTTGGCTTTAATCGATCCCGCGACATCTCCGTGTCGGGAAAATATCTTCCAGAACTCCTTTTCTTGCCTTCAGGGGATCCACTGAAAATCCCATTAGAGCTTTTGCGAAGAGATGGGAGAGAATCCGGGAGATATACCCATGCAAAATTATCATCGCTCGCTTAGGAATTTCAGATACGCGGAAGAGTATCTGTACTAATTTAATTTTTCCACTGGTACTCGGTGCGGATTAAAGCGAATGCTAAAAGGACTTTTAGCATTGCAGCCATTTTGAAGATGTGGAGAAAATGTCGCTTACTGAGTGTAATTAATGTCTCCCATTGAAGGCACCGTTGATGGATTTAAAAGCACACACGATTCTTTTCATTCCGAACATCAAAAGGACTCGTTCACACATCCCGTGCATCCCGTCGCGACTTACTTTTTCCTACTTGATGGAAAAGGACCCATCATAGTCTCATTTCATTCAATGTACGTGTGAGCGCCACTGCTTAAGTCAATACGATTCGGAGTAGATTTTACCAGTAGTTAGATGCAACCTTTAAGTAAGAAAATAATTTGTATCACGTACATCTTATTTATATTATATAGATATTCATATTCGCATCGCATCAATTCTTTAATATGATTGGATGATATTGGACTTTATCAAAAATATTCAGGGAAAAATTTTAAATGCCAAGTTTCGTAGTTAATTAAATTCCTCTAATCTAAAAAAGTATGGGTATATAAGCGAAAGCGCAAGATGATTCCTTTCCTGAATTCTTAAAAAGAAATCATATGAGAGAATGAATATCGTAACATTATACCGTTATTACATGTTTAGCAGACTAATTTTCATTCTGTCTGTTTAAAATAGTCACTAATACTTACGTTTAACACAACTGATTTTTATAAAATTTGGAAACGCTGCCTTAAAATGTTCGTAAATGTCTCCTACAGTCAGATACTTCAAGCTGTATTTTTCTTACCATTTCTAACACTTTAATTTACGAGTCTTAAAAACCTTTTTATAATTTTTGAACGCATAATTTGTTTTTAGACGTAGCTTTGTGCCCTCGCGAAATTAGTGGGTGTCTGTAAAGTACTTGCCTCACAAAATTGTAAACATAAGTAAGCACAGCAACGATAAACTCTTCACCAAAAACGAACGCACTTACAATGAAGCTTGTTGACAAACTGACTCACAAAGAATGTACACAACTTCACCCAGCGGCATTTAACAGTAGCGCATGATTCTTGCTTCGGGAATACCTTAGTAACGATATGTACGTATACATCCCAGAGAAGTTGTAACTTCTACTCCTCATCCACGGAGGGATTAAAGCTCACTGGACAAGGGGAGGAGTGATATAATGTGACTACGCTGCTCTCGCTGAGCCAGAAAGCTGCCATTTGCACTAATCCGCGTAAGGGCATCGTAATGATGCTATTAACAACACTTATAACACCAGTCTTTAAGGAGTGATCAGGATGAATTCCGTAGGTCAGCATCATTAATACCTCAGCAGCTTCCGTATCCTCACAGCCATGAACCAAACTGAGACGAAATTTCTCCAACCTGTACCAGAATAAACCCTTATAAAACAGGTATGACTTCGTTCCCGAATTTAGACTCGCGAATATTCGCGCTCAAACGACGTTTTTCAAGGCCTGTGCGATCACAAAGATTCGCAGTAGCAGCAGTAGTGTTAAAAGTACTTCGACAGCTTAGGTCATTTCGCACGTGGACCCCTACCGGGAATCGAACCCGGGATCGCTTTCACCGAAGTCGAACGCGTTGCCCACTTGGCTATCCGGGAGCCACAAAGATTCGCTTCTAAGTCGAAAAATTAATGATGGAAGTGTCAGTTCTCGCAAATCGAGTTGCTTTGACGGTATAGAATTTGGGCGGATGATTTGTCGGAGGAGAAGAGCGACGACCCAGTTCTGACGGTCCGTGGGATGCGAACACCGGAATCCACTTCCAGGGCAATTCACTTGCGGCCTCCTCCGTCGCAAGCTCGTTAACTATTTCCTCTTAGCGATTACAGTGACTCGCGCCCACCGCAGGATCTAGAATATCACAATATTCACGGCTGAATCAGCTCATCAGATATATCCGAGATGGGGAAAATGAAGAGATCTCTCAATTTCGAGACGAATTTGTTTTTCGGCCGGGACGTAGTTAGCGCCAACGGTACTCGTTATGTTTTTCATCGCTAAATATCTGCGTCGTATTACGCGCTGAGTTAAAGTCATATTATATTCTCCTTGATTCAAATATTCTCGTATAAGAAATATCGCTGATTTCAAGGGATATACAATTTATATTGTCGTTAATATCTCTCTCTCTTTCATCGCATGGAGTTTAACGTTTACGAGATTTCGAGATTACGAAACAGACACATTGCAACAGACACACAGACAACAGACACTCTGCTTCAATTAGCTCTTCAAGGATATCATTCAAAACATAATCGAAAGAAACTTCTTTTCTTTCAGCCCTCACTCACTAATTATTTAAACTCAAAAAGCGATACATCATCTGAAGAGTTGACATGAAAATCCTATCTTAATTTTTAAAAATTATAATAAATAATTTCCGAGTTCTAAATTTATCCGCTACTTAAGCCACTCCGCTAGAATTAAGCTACTCCACAACAAACAAAACCATCTTCGACCACTGTGCATGCAATTGAAATAGCATTTGATAATATATTTCATCTTTCCATCATTACTAATAAGTTTTCCTTCAAGATTAACTTTACCGTATAATACATGCATAATACATGCTATATTACATAGTCAATAAACAGTATTTCAAATTTTTCAATCATAACTACGTCATAGTATGCTCTATGACAGTACGTTAAATATAGAATAATGCTACTGTCACCATGTCCTGCATCTGTAGTGTATTTCAATTATAATTATGAGACCTCATTGTTTTCAGATAACGAAAACATATTGGTACTAAATATACATGATTTTAAAATTTCTTCGTTGATATGAACTCACAGAAGTAAGTAATACGGACGCATGATAAAGATATTCTTTTCTGCATTAGATATGCTTACTTCTTTAGCTGAAAATATAAGCATTTAGAGATATCTATCAATTATGAATATCCATTCTTTTAATCATGTAACCATAACTTTGAGTTAATTCTATTAAGAGGATTTTAACGCTAGGAAAACGAGTCGTCGTTTAAAATTATTTTTATGGAAGCTATAAAAAGATCAGCCTAGATGGAAGAGAAGGAGCAATTAGCGTATTTTTATCCATAAAAATTTCATTTTCAATCATCGAAAACTTTCTGTTTTAATGTCGACCGATAAAGTTTATTTGGGTTCAGTACACGAATCAGGTTCCCTTGATTGTATTAAGTAAACAGTATTTATCAATGCGCATTTCGTTAGGTTAAATTGTCCCGTGTAGTTAAAACGAGTATTCTTTGCTTTGATCCCAGGAAAAAGTAGGCTGTGGTGATATCGGTAATACCTTCTTTCTTACTTTTTCTTAACGAGGCTTCAGGATAGCCAACTGGTTGGCGAGCTCGCCTTTGATGAAAGGGGTCTCTGGTTAGATTCCCGGATGGGGTTCCATGTGTGCGAAATGACCTTAACCGTCGAAGCCCCTTTAAAAATACTACTCTTTTCCTTACGAATTATTTTTATCGTAATTCGCAATATCAATCCGATCAAAGCCCACGTAGAAAAATGAATTCACGGAAGGATATAATTTCCATCAAGTTTAAACTCAAAACAGCATTTCGTCAGTGCCCAACATTTATTTACTTCAACAGTAAAAACGTCGTTTAGCTCACATAACGAAAGCTCTCCGAGGGATCAAGCTTTTCCCCAGTTTCATTAAGGAAAATTGTAATTCAAGATTATTCCTACTTTCCTTTTCCTAAGTGGCGCTCAGGGACCCGCCGAACTTTTTCTTACATCCAAAGTAACAGTCTCCGCTAGCAAGAAGAACGCATTTCTCGTTTCAGATGTTATTACGAGACCGAGAGGGTTATGAAACGCCGCGGGAGAAAAAGCGGCGATAAGCTCATAGGAAAAAATTATGCAAGGGAAAATGGATGCCATCTTTTGACTCGCGGTATCTACTCGCCGCCGCGAAATCATCCTTTTTTCCCCGAGATAATACGTCTAGTGTCTAGCCATTTTGCGTCCCAACCGCGCATTTACCCGAGTCCTACTACGTTGTCTGTAACCATTCACTTTCATGGGCCATCTCTCCCGCACTCACTCCGACTCCATTTCTACCCACATTTCGATTTTCCCAACTTCCACGTAATCTGCGTCTCTTCTCCTCGCCCACATCTTAAACTCCCATCTTCCCTCTCTTTCATCAATCTATCTTGCTCTCCAAAGCTTTCGGTGAACGGAATGTCTTGCGAGCATCCTTCCTATAAAACTCGGGCGCCCGCGGGGAGAAGAGGTTCCTGGGGGTTGAAATGGAGGTAGGGAACGAGATGGAAGGAGACAAACAGATAGACAAACGGCTTCATTAATGGGGAAACAGAGAGTAACTCAATAAGAGGACGCTTTACTTCGCAGTAATTCATCCGAGGGAGGGCATTTCTATTTGTTGCTCCATTTGTATCACGGGCTATTTGCTAGTTACAATTTTGTGCTCTGGTGATGACCGAAGTGGTTGAAACTGATGGTTCTCAGCTTAGGTACTCCAAAGATGCCTTTCTCTTCTCATTATCGGTGTGGTAAATGGAGTATTTTCTAGCGAAAAACTTCTTCGTAAATTAAATTTTTGAATAAGTAATTCTTAAGGGATATTTTGGAAGTGTGGGATAAATGCATATTTTTTTCAGAATTACGCATTGATTGAAAACTAAAAACAGGAATGAAGGAAGAAATAGACTAACTTACGACCTACTTAACAAGGCGATGACAAAGAATTTGCAATTAAGAGCAGACAATAAGAAATTAATAACTTGCGGAACCCAAGTAACCAGCGCCGCGGAAACCTTCGCAGCAAAAGAAATTAATAACTTCAGAAATTGCTTTTGCAAATTCATCCCAGGCTACTGGAAATATCATTACAAAAAGTGGAAGGTGATTCAATAGCGTGATCATTAAAATGTATTTCACACTGATTTTATTGCTGTGGCGAAATATATCTACTGTCGTCAGTAGCGCACTAAGGCCCGGTATTATATTAAATAATGTTCACTTTTTAATGGATTTTTAGACTTCACTTAAAGATTATCCAAGGTATATGCATGAATATTAATCCATCCATTAATTATTAATCAATAATCTTCTCGTTAACTCCAAAACACTTTGAAATACCGGGCCCTAAAGTGAACATTAGCTATAGTCCATTTTGATTATACGCTATAATACCACGCCTAAGTGTTTTATCATGCTGTAATGGAGCATTCCTTTACTCTAGTTAAGCTGCTGCTTCGTAAATTAAAGCTATGTAAAATAAATTTGATATTATCAATATAAAAAGCTACAAGGAACCT
The DNA here is from genome assembly GCA_000376725.2 of Ladona fulva. NCBI lineage: Eukaryota > Metazoa > Arthropoda > Insecta > Odonata > Libellulidae > Ladona > Ladona fulva. The sequence continues at coordinate 1,408,341 of KZ308229.1, read as the reverse complement.
TTAAAATATTGATGCTGTCAAATTCCTTTAATCGAGCATGAATACATCTTTTAAGCCTTGTCCTCAAGAAAAAAATATGAAATATATCATTTATCGGTCGACAAACATTTCCTTCAGAATAATTTGAGAGCCGTAAATATTTATAAAGCTACATAAATTTTAAATCAATGACAAAAATTTCCATTGTTATGATCATATATTAAAATAAGTTTAAAATTGTAAATATAGGCCCGAATTACTGTCAAGGGCTCTCGGGTATTCAAGTGACTAAGGCGTTCTTTTGTAAAAGTTGTCCCGGGCTCGATTCCTTGCAGAGAAGCCCACGTACAAATGAAGCTGTCGAAGCAAGTCATGAAAGTACTGAACTATTGTCATTTGTTTTAAAATGGTTGGGCTAAGAGTTTTGCCATAGAGAGTTTATTTTTCCTATACGTCGGGAGGAGGTTGTACCCAAGATGTTGTATTTTTCAGACAAAAACGCAATTTCCTGGAACTTTTTTAAATTCATTCTATTCTGCGAAATTCTTCACATTAAATAAGCACAATGTTTCAATTCATCCTACCATTTACCGACGCGACAGTGAACCTACCTACCGTCCCTAATTCTACCTACAGTCCCTAATTCTTTTCCTACTTCCCGATTTTTCGACGTCTTCTTTTATTGAAATAGATTTACGGATATTGCCGCGCCAATTGGTGATGACGATTAATCGTTGAAACTCGATCGCGTTTTTCATTAAAGAGGTTTTTGTAGACGAAGAACACTTTTCTTCATTCTACATAATGGATTTCCACGATCACTATTACTCTGCAAATTATCCGATGGAGTTGTGATTATTACTAAAACTCGGTGAATTATCCCTTAGTAGTAATTTTAGGAGTGTCTCTTTTCGTATTTCTCATTGAAAAGAGCATACCCATGCAAGCAAGGCCAAACTACTTCACTCCTCATCTTGCATAGTGGGCCTCATTTCCTCTCCAAGGCCTTTGGTAGCTACTGTTGGAGGGGTAGAGGCTTAATTTGGCCCTCCGGCTGTGTACTTTACAGACAGACACCCTATATTTACGCTGGACTACAAAGGTACGTCTAAAAGCAAGCGTGAGGTTAAAAAGTATCGAAAGAGGATTTTTTAGTGTCACAAATAGAAAAATAAGAATCGCAAATTTTAGTAGAAAACTGTTTGAAATGTCAGAAAAAGGAGAATGAGGAAAGATCGTCGGAAAAGCGCGTAGTAAATCGTTGAAAAGGGGTTAAACCGGGTGAGAAAAGGGGGTGAGAAACGTCGAGAGAGGGTGGAAGGAAACCAGAGACAGGAAGGTTTCCTCCGAGATCGCTTATATTAAGGGACTAAGGATGGTTTTGCGTCGAGAGAAGCTTCGGCGGTTGATGATTCCTTCTGGTAAGCGTCGGCTCGGGGGCTGCATGTCATGGAATGTCCCAGAAGCAATCGCTTGTCGAGGTTTTGAAGGGTGTTTTCCGCAGATTCACTTACTTTCACCCGTCCCCCTACCACCCCTCGCTTTTTGACGAATGATGTCTACGCCCTCTGGAAGATGCATAAGGATCATCGCGCCAGATTCCTTTCCATCCTCCGGAAGGAGATCCGGAGGGAATAAAAAAGATGCGCCTGCTCCTTGAAACTAACGAGTACCCCTTTTGAGTTTTATTTCGGCTTTCACTCTCGCTGAATTATTTTTTTTTGGTGTTTCGATGTCGTGGGAGGAGGTGTGGGTGCATAGCGCGGATTTTATTCCTCGCGGCCATCTCTTTGAATTGGGCGAAAGGAAAAGTGACGTGGTTTTAATCAGGGGAGCGATCGCTCGGAAAATGTCCCCTGGACGGAAGAAAGAGGGAAGGTCTTATTCCTACTGTCTTTCAATAGCTGGAAGAAGTTGAGTGAGCGTTCTCTCCTTCATACTGATGTAATAATCATTATTAATAGACCTTGCAATTAGACTAGTTCAGGAGGGTTGAAGTGATTTACGTATGTGAGATACGTACCTGTAACTCAACTTTCACGCATCTTGTCATCAAACATACAGCTGAAACTAAAACAGTAACTTTTGCAACACCAAACAGTACCGTTTTATCACAAGCAGCCTTACCATGCGTCCCATTTTTATCGGGTCTGTCCCGATTTAACATGTAGTCCCGCTCAATTTTGTAAATGCTCCGGTTTTAAGTGATAACTATCAGTAGGAATATGGTGGAAGATGTGGAGGTTTCATTTGAATGATCGTTAATAATAATTTAAACGCAAATTTTCACAAACTTATGAAGCTGCCCACTTTTAAAGTGTCTTAAAAAATATGAAATTAACTCAGGGTAAGCTTTAAAGCAACGTTCCGGTTTCTACCGATTTAAAATTTGATAATGCCCGGTTGTTTGCCGCAAGAATATGATAGCCCGAATCATAAGTAACTTCTTTCAGGATTTCATCTTCTCTAAGCAAAAATCGCACCATATTGCGTAAAAATTCGTCCCAATACTACATACATTGAGTATATAAACTAAATACAAATATCAGATATAATCAATTTTAAAATTGTAGTCAGGTGGCGTATTAAATATTAATGGTTACACAATTGGTAACAAATACGTATTATCATTTTTACTATTATGACGAAAGTCGTAGAATGTACAAAAAATTTAAAAAGATTATTCTTCCTTTGTCACGGACGTAGTTAATTATAATACATTCAACTGCTGTGGTAGGACTCCATGAAGGAAGAAAGAGACATGTCTTATTAATTCACTGTGAGTTAAGGTAGATGTTCTCCTAATATTTTTCCTTTTTGGATTTGAAATAATTCCGCAAAACTGAATTTTAAATCGTCTTAGATTCAGTTCCTGATGATGGCTGGAGCGTATGCAGCCGAAACGTCGACAACATGGAGAGACGCGACCCGGTGGGAAACCCGAGAATATTTCCTTCAGTCTACACGCCGGGAAAGAACCACTTCTTACTACGTCTTAGATGTTATGAAGAGGGACAAATTAGCAAACTTTCGACTATTTATTCGTGAATATTGTCCAAGAGAAACGTATTTTACAAGGCTTTTAACGATCTAAACACCTCTTCCTGCAAGAAACATCGTATTCATTTATTAGCTAACCGATTCTCGTTAGAAGTTTGGGAATTTTATATTCCTTCGTTGTAGAAAACTTGTTCTGCATTCGGTTATAGCAGAAATCGAGTTTATTTTTTCATAATATAGCACTTCATTTGGTTTTCCTATATTTTACTTTGGTAAAGTTTTATGCTTTTGGATCGAAAATTCTTATTTAAAATTGATAAATATAATTAATTAACTTTAGGTCGTAAGATACATAAATGTCATTTACGCATAAGGTTTCGTTCATTAGAGGGAATGTCTCAGACGTGACCGTCACTGTACATCACGGTATCTTATACTTGTACTTTTTATCGTACATTAGTGGTGTTTTTGAACGCACATATGGGCCCTGACCGGAAATCGAACCTTGAACCGCTTTCCCAAAAGGCGAACGCGCACTTAGTTACCCTGGAGCCCTTTACTTGTATCGTACTTGTGTAGGTTTTAGGGGGTAGCACTATATGTACCTCTATACCTCTTCTGTTACAAATACTCTGCAATTTTAGAATTTCAACTCCAAAGTGTGTTAGCATTTCTCAAAATCTAGTTAGATTTTAGATTCATACCCTGCAAGCCGCCAGTGGCGTATATTGCTTAGAAATGCAGCGTTATCCATCTAAAAATGAATGAAAACATCATTGGGTAAAGGAAAGAGTAGATATTTCATTTTAAATAAGTTGATTCAGTTTGGAGAACCTCGATGTCACGTTAGAATAGCTGTGACAGTGTCGAAAATATTATCTATTTTATTAGATGTCACGATGCGTCGAATATACTTGTAACCATTTCAATAACTGCGCGATATCAATTGAGATATGCGATCGATATCACGAAGATAAAACTCCTTCCGCATAAACTGATGAGAAAATTTTCCAACCGCAACTTTTTCAGTTTATGGTACTTTCGAAGGGAGCTTACCCCAAGCACGTTCGCCCTCCTGAAACACTTCGAGCGTTTAGAAGAATTCGCAGAACTGGAATAAAAGTCGACGCATAATTTCAAAGTATGTCACAGGGAAACTCTTCGTGGGATTCTATTTTCGTCACGTTCTCCTCCACCGAAACATTTCCCAAAGAAATTATCATTCATATCCATTCCCCGAGTTTATCCCGATGATTACTTAGGGATACATTTTTTCTCCCCAGAACTCAGGTAGTCCGACTACATTCCGTTTAAGCCGTCGATTTCTCCATTCTCCCGAACAATACCTCCCTGTCTTCTTCGCCTGTCTCCCTTCTTCCGATCGTCTCCCTCCCTCTCGTCTATTCTATAGAATCCGATGAGGATCTTTCGAGTGTAGGCTCCCGAGTACAATCATAACGAGGCGATAGTCCCGGAGAAGGAGAGGGTTGGGTGGATCTAAGGCTGAAAAGATAAAGGTAGAGATGGGTTCGAAAGGATGGTGAGGATGGAAGCAATTACCAGTCCCGTAGAACCCGCTGCTGGGCTTCCCTTCCTTGCCGTAATCGCGGGGTTCGGCCAAGAGGTGTGGTTCGATTGCCGCGGGGGTTCATGGGAAGGAAAAAAGAAGGGTAGAAGGCGTAAAAGCGGATTTCGCGAGCGGACGTTAGAAGTAGTGACGCGGTGATGATTCGGAATGGTCCATATACCTCGAGGGAATAAAAACTTCTCTCTTCGGGAGCAGCAAGAGTTTTTCGACTGTTTCAGAGCTTTTTCCAATGACCGTGAACTGCGTGAAGAGTGATTTTCCAGGAAAGGAGAACCTTAATCGAAGAACAATCTCGTTTCTTTTTTAACTCGATATTTTTCCGGGACTTCTCGAGAGGTGATTCGCTCCGGAGCGAGATGGGGAACATTGAAATAAAAGGCGATCGGCGAAATGACCGTGAGGTGATTTAGCCGATCCCGCTTCCGTGGAATGATGTTCGCTGAAAGACTTTTCTGGAGGATTCTTGTTTTACGGACCTCGGATTCGAGATGTCTCCATTCATCCTTTTTTAGGAATTGATAACGTTGTCTCGAGTAGTACCAGTTTTTCTTTGGGAAATAATCGTGCGTCTGACGACGCAGAAATCGAAAGAAATGACGGAAGGATTTAAAAACAATTCCGAAGTATCCCGATTCTATGGTTCTCGGAATTTACTCCTTTTGCTCCGTCAAGAAAGGAGGGTCTACATGAACATTCCAGAAGGGAGCTGTTCGCCTTGAAGGACTAAAGTTTTCCAGAGGAGATAGCGGTCCTAATAACTCTCAAGAAAGATCTCTTTCGTTACAAGTTTTAATAATCCAGGCATATTTTTCAAACAAATATGAAGTTTAATTTTGTAACTTTCGCCTTGCCCATATTTATTCCAATATATCACGAAAGTAAATTGTCTTAGGGGCAAAAAAGAAAGCGCAAAGTATCACATGAAGCAATTAGTTGATTAGGGGTACAGTTTTATTCACTGCCGGACATATTAGCTACTATAAAATTTTCGGGTCGCAGAAAATAAAATTCTTTAGTTCAAAATTGATAATAATTCACTCAGAATCGTTAACCTTATTGTTCTTTTACAGTGATAGTTGAAGCGAGCTTACTTGGAGGTTTACTTCTTAGAATCGATATCATTACCTTTTTCCATCCATTTCTACAGAGCAGCATTGAAAATTGTATGAGACCCTCAGGAAATAACACACGCAGAATTGGAGAGATGGCCGCATGCGGCTTGCGGGCCGGGCATTGAGCACCCTTGGCTTTGAGGACGTGTGTTAGACAATGGGACTAACTTTCATAGCTAAATTGAGAATCCAGATCAAATAACAAACTTATTTGAATTATGAAAGATATATTAATTGCTATGCTTTTTTTTCGTTGCAAATCCTTCTAATGATCTCAGACCCACCATTTCATATGTATAGCAAGTTTGAGCAGAAGCAAAATTCTGTGGACATTAAAGATAGAAGATGATTTCCGCAATTAGTCTCGGGAAATCGGTAGAAACTAACAAACAGACATGTAAATACTTCCGCAATACTACGTATATCAATCGATCTTGGTGATTGTAGGTAAAGTTATGGGTGCAAAATTATTTTCTCTCTCTCCGGGAAACAAAACTTTACTGTCACAGTAGAGTTCAACTCAAAAAAAAAAGGTCAAATCGCAAATGAATGTAGATCTTTCAAGGTAAGGAAGATCTGGTGTCAAACTGTTGATTATACTAATTGTTTGTATATGTATCCAGGCTGCCCGAATTTCTTGCAGCATGCTCTCATCTATAGATGCTGTATATATGCTATAGAGCTATATTTCCGGTAGAGCCACCTACATAGACATTTATGGAAATGGGAAAATTAAAATCAATGTTCTTAAATAGTAATTCTTTTATATAATATAATTTTTACTTATCACTTCTTAGGGTCTTTCTGGGGTATAAATAATTCCAATTGTTCTACCTTACTTCCAAGTTGCCCGAAGAGGTTTCCTGAGCTATCTTTCACGCGATCGTGCTCATTAATGAATTCCACTCGTCATACCTTGCAACAATGAACAGATATTTTTCAATTTTAAATCGTTTTACAACTCACACTGGGAATGCCATATAAGGAGAGATCTGTTTTGCAGTAAAAAAATAGATTATTTCCCCTTGCATGTCTTCCTAAGATAAGATAAACTAAAATTCGAGCTTTTCGTAATTGATAGAGCAAGAAAACAACTCAAATAGTTGGGAGACTCACACTATGCCCAATACCGTAGGCCAATACATGGATTGCAGGTTATGAAGGTATACGTATATCTTCATGCTGCATAACCCGTTTTAAATTAGCTACGTGATAATTTTATTGGTTTTTAGTAGGTGCTAGGTATTGGTTGGTACGAAATAAATTCAGAGATATTCCCCCTTAAAAGATGAAGTTCTGAGCTATTCTGCATATGATTTTGTTCGCCGCAGGTTCACTCAAATGTGGGAATGTCTACAGTAGAATGTATACAGAATTAGAAGTCCTGGACTGATCCACACATATCTACCTTCATTTACACCTACATCTACTCATGTGCCACCTTAGTCAACTCTAAGTGCGTGGCAGGTGGTACATACATTCACCGCGTGTTGCTCTCAACTGGGTATTGTGTACCGTCGCGTGTATCCTCCACGGAAGAAATGTCTCCTTGAAGCAGCAACATCTAGCTAGCATCTATTTGCCTAATGTTTCTATCAGTATCTGATCGACCTAAGCAATAGGGTGCACGCATAATATCGAATAAGTCTTCCTTATTATCTTCTAAATCATTGAAGCAGTGACAACTAAATTTTCCAGTGTAAGGGAGAGTTTTCATTTTATTGCAGTATCTATCCTTTTTTATGAGACGTTTCGTATTATTTCTGAAAGTTTTGAGCTAGATTAAGCCAAACTTTAATCTCCTATCTCCCAATGATTACCTTCCAGTAACGGCCCGGAGTATTTTAAGGTATTTTGGCTTTCCTTGAGTGCTTTCGGCACCCGTTGGCTATTTTATATTGAATTGTAATCATTTATTAAGCGATATAGTTAGTATAGAGTAGTTTGATAAAATTCAAATAAGAACGAATTATTTTTAAGGAGGTGTATTATACAATATACAGAATTGAAAAAAGTTAAAATCTTCGGTCTATTATACAGCTACGGCTTAAAACAATCGTTACGAAATGTTTTCCGCAATTCCAAGATGAAAGATGACATTTCCTATCCCTCTTATACTTCGTTTTAGACCGTTATCTTTGAAAATTTAGGATATAAGTTTCTCATACGTTCCCTTAAGTTAACAAAATTCCTGATTTTTGCGATCGTAAGAGAGGATTGTCTTTCAATCAAATCAAAATTATCGCCACCAAAATTTTACCACCTCATGCTATGTTTTCTTTGTTTGTACTGTCAACACGGCCCTATCTATGTCAAGAAGCATCTTAATAACACTTTTATTTGTCAGAGCGATTCTTAACAAAGTACATGGCATAATAAATGAATTAGAGGCACACAATCTCTCAACAGCCGTGGCTTGCAGAGTTAAAAATTGTTAAAACATGGTAAACTTGATCAATGCATTGAAGTTGAATTGACTAATTATCACGCTTTATTTTCAGTGTAAATGGAGAAGAGTTATCGGAGTACGGAATTAATTAAATCAAGATTTGTTAGTCTTTCCTTAGTCAGTTTTCACCAACTTATGATACTCCAGCGTAATTTATCATTGCAGCTAAAATCTTTGAACTTAAAAGCCTTTCGTTTGCTATTATTTCTTTATTCAGAGCTACATCAAGAGCACCGTTCCAAAGGGTGCGACCAGTCAAACTTGAGAAATATTCGCATTATCGGTATCTCTACGACTCCTGCAGAATGTTTTTATTCACTCCCTCGAACCCGCAATCCAGAAAATATGGACCGAAAAAATATTCCGAGACACTTCATTCATTTTGATCGCGCTGGTCGAAAGCATTTCGTTTAAAAATCCCAGCTCCTGGAACGAATCCAAAGTCGCCTTTTATGGACCACGATACGTAACGTGGTCTTAAGTAATTATTCTTCCATCGCCGAGAAGACGAACCGAGTCCAAAGGTCGCGGCAGGCAATGTTTTCCGATGAGGTTCGAAATGGAGGCTCGGGACATAAAACGCGAACGGCATCTTGGGAAATAAAGGGGAGTCGATACGTTTTCCGCGATAAATCGCCCACCTCATTCAAAGATACGGCCTGTAAATAGGCAACCGTACTACGTACTGCAGAGCCGCGGCTCGTCTCACACCCTAATAAATGTCAAACAAGCCCGCGGACGGTTTAATATCAGACGGAAGCTCTTAAGCCGAACGCGCAAAATGCGGGATAGCTCTCCGAAAATAACTATCGAATCCTGCTCCATAGCGCGTTTAAGGGAGGAAAATATTTTAAGTCTCCAGTAGTAAAGTCGATCTTTCTTAGGTTTTAAAGGCGCGCATTCGATCTCTGTCACAGAAAAAAAAACTTTTTAGTTTTTACAAATTTTTTATTACACGTTTTATTATTATTTTATTAATATTTCTCTTTCTTTCGTCTGTTTTTTTTCCTCTTCTGCGAAATGTTGGGCTTTTTCGATTTCATTCGTAATGTAATGATTGTTGTTGTATTTTGGACGGAATTTAAGGATTGTTGGATGCTGTTTATAATGTTACCAGTAAACTCCCCCGTCAAGCATGACGGGACTTAATTTAGTTTAAAAATATATCTATTATATTAAAAATACGAGAGATTTAATATACCTTACGCGCAATTATTTGCGCGGGATCTGCTAGTCAAACATAAAAGCACACCGAAAACCATCAAGTGAGGTAAGGTAACCTCACTTGATGGTTTTTGGTGTGCTTTTATCTTTAATNTAAAAATTATAAGAACTGATTATCCCCGTGCACTTATTTGGGATAATTCATGAAATCAACATTCAACAATGGCCTTAGTCGTCAAAGGGATGGGTTGTTTATTTCCCAAAAAATTACGAATTTTCCGTCTATTTTATCAAAGTTCTCGCAATTTCGAATTCATATGAATGATTCACTACTAAAATAAGAATCTATGATTATTTCCTTTCTTGTGACACTTGTCTCAATTTCGTAGGACCATTTTTTCTAATTTAATTTTGTAAAAGAAACGACATCTGCAAGTCATGAAAACGTAATTTACGTACATCTCTTATGGAAACGTATTTTGTGCTATTGAGTTCGAACCCGGGCCTTTACGGAGATGAAAATATTTTTAGAAACACAATGCAGTTTGTTTCAGATCTCTAAGTCAAACCGTTTTTGAGATAAATAGGGGGATGGACAGGCATTTGTCTTTTATATATATGATGATTTTTGATAATTATTGTTGTTGAAATGTAAGGATTGCTGTATGTAGTTTGTAATGTAGTGATTGTTGAATGTTGTTCTGGACGGGCTGTTGCGACTGATGTATTGATGTAGACTGATGATTGATCTATATGGGATTGCATTATCGTTGCCACCGGACCGTTGTACAATTGTAACGCGTGTATATAATAATAATAATAATAATAATAATAATATGGCGTACATTGTACAATGTGTATACCACTGTATATCTCGTCTAAACTCAAAGATTTTAGAAATGTATGATCAGCGGAAATTGGTACAATGATAGTTTCAGGTGTTAAGTTTCATAGTTGTAGAGTATGTACACTAAGTGGATCTTTGTTATGTGATTAAAACTATGAATGCTATTTTCTCAGTTATTATTGCTCTTTATCTGGATTATTTATTGGGAAACAAATAGCTTGTCCGAACAGTATTCAGCCTGGTGCCCGGTTAAACCCTAAACTCTTCACTATTACCTAACGAAGCCTTCAAGAGAGAGTTAGGCTTACTTTACAAGAAGAGGAATAAGGTATTTTGCTATTGGATTACCTTAGAATGCTATGAATGGAAAGGACATACGTAGCAAGAAACCAATGTGCGAAATTACCTAAGCTGTCGAAGCACTTTTAACAATACTAATACAAAAAGAAACCTCGAAATAGAACGGTCGACTTGTATCGATCGGTTTTGAACCCCCATCCTGTAGAATCGTGTTGTGAATTTTTTCTATTCTTTTTTCGTCTATTTGAGTGATTTTGAGGATGAAAACACAAAGGTTATAAGAGAGATACTCGAAATTGAACTTGATGGTGATACTTGGATGGTAACATTTCACGCTCCATTGGTATCGCTTTGATTATCGGTTACACTCCTCGAATGGGCCCCAGAATACCATTCATTTGGGATAAAAAGGTGAGCTTTACGATTCCCCAAAATGGAGAGTCCATTACCAAAATTTGAGCGGTTTTTTCCGCTACGGAAGAGGGGAGGGAAAATTAAGTTTCGTGTTCATTAGGACGAATCCGAGCTTCATCCTCGGAATGGGTCGCGATGGAGCCTTTAAAACACAAACTACCCGAAAATACGAAATGCACTTTCACAGCAAGTAAATGGGATGGCACTTCTTCCTTTAAGTAATTAAGTTCTGCTCGTTTTTGCGATATAAGCAGCGGGGTTTCCGGTGTTCTTTATCCTATATCTTCCTCTCCTTCAACAAAGATAAACAGAAAGAATCGTGTAGAACACTGACGATAACAAATATCCTTACTTTCTCAGATCACGCTATCGAGAATGGAAAAAAGTTGAATACGTTTGCTGGTTTTGGTAAAAAAACGAAATGTCTTTATAGATCCAAAAATTTAATCCATACTTACATTTACATTTGCATGTACCCTACAATCCACCGTATGGCGTATGGCAGGAGAGTGCAAAACATCTGATTACCTGATCACCTGAATACCTGGTTATGAACTACCTGATTGGTATTCCTAATGCTATCAGGAAAAAAGGAACAGTAATAGCTCTCCGTTCTCGCTATAATCTCGTGAAATCTCTTTGTGGACTGGTCTCGGAAATGGAAATTATAAAATTTTTGGAATAACTTGTGCCTAAAGTTGATATGAGACGGCTGTTCTTCCTCAAGAGATTCTCAGCCGAGGGTTTTGATCATTTCTGATACACTGCTATCGAAACTATAATCGCCCTTAACGAAACGATCCGCTCTGGGTCGTACGCGCTCCGACTCTAAGATCAGACCCTTCTCGTGTGGATTCCATACTGCGCAGCAATACTCAAGTAATGGACGAACGGGCGAGAAATAAGTCACCTCTTTTACACTCGATTGACTGCCCCTGAAAACGCGGTTACATAGCCTCAAAGTCCTATCAGCTGACCCCACTACATCTTGAATGTGAATTTTAAACGATAAGATACTATTGAAAAGGACTAATAAATATTAAACTGACTTACGATTGACTTATTAATTCCTATCTCTTCGAAAATTTCATACTTACACTATTACGCAACCACCAAAAACATTCATTATAATTTTTCACCAAATTTTACTCAGCCGAATCGATATTTCAGCGGAGATATTGGTTGAGTAGGATGGATAAGTAAAGGTGCCGGATTTTGCTCTGAATTTCTAAGTGATGTTTTGATACTAATGTGTGTGGATCACTGGAAAGAAAGAGGAAGTTAAATTAACGTGCGCAATATAAACTTTCCAAAAAAATTTTTAGAGAAATTCAATTACATTTCATTGATAAAGACCGTAATTCTCTAAAGTCATATTTTTCAGTCATGACCTACCATTTTGAAAAGCGGATATAACATGATTTCGAAGATTAAATTTATTTTATGTCTTAGCTAACGGTTGGTTTGAGTATTAAGTGAATTTAAATCTCCTTTAGATGTTTCAATGTTAATATGTTAATTTTCAGTTATAAGTGTAATTTTTAAAAAATCTGAAATTATAACACTGTTTATCTTACGGCCTTAAATTTTCGTTAATCCACGAGTTTATTCGAGTTAGAATGATTGAAAATTACGTTTCCTAATTTTGTATAAAATGTTGTAATTATGTCCGGAAAAGGAACGAAAGAAATGTCGGTGAATTTACAATGAACGAATTTATTTTACATTTTTCTCTACAAGTTCTTTGAAAATTTGTTTTTGGACCGTTGTAATATCAGTTAATATCAATGCTGTTCTCTCATAATTTTTCTCTATATATTTTCAGTATTTTAAACTGTCTTGCTATACTGTAAGTCGTCCTCAAGGGAAAACGTGGTATAGCTCATCGTTTCCCAGCTGTTGAGGCAAAGTATCGCTCCGGATGCGAGAGGTTATTTTAACTTGCCACCCTTCTACCTTTCATGGCTTCAGCGATATCTTTATTTCACCCTCCTGATGGTCTTTTCCTTTTCACCACCCCTCTTGAAACCTATCACCATAGCAGAAACCCACCTATTTTCATTTTTCAAACACTCCTTTCCTTGTTTCAACCTTACTGTTCTATACATTACACTGCATATTCACTTATCTGTCCTTGAATCATTTCGTGTGTCTTCAACGAAAATTTTCTTGTCAATAAAATTCCTCCTTATAGCATGGTTTCCTAATTCACTCGCTCGACTACTCTTAGAATAGGTTTCTAAATTATAGTTCGAAAAATATGTAAGTAAAGTATTGAAGTACGTATTTCGGGAGCTACAGCTTTTGTCTAACCAGTATTTTATGGACAGTGCTTCACGTCGAAGTTTGTTTAAAGTTAAACTTATTAATAGAAAAATGTCCCATCTGTATTTGCATATTAAAGGATAAATATTGGAATAAACCTGGTTCTTCTTAATTTTTCGGTATAAACTTAAGAAAGCTGCAATATTTATGCGTGTATAATCGCGTCGATTTCATAAGTGGCCAACCTTTCGGTAGGTTCATGGGCCTTAATATTCCTTAATTATAATGCCACTTATCTCGTTTCTTGGTAACTTACACCCCACCCTTTACTCTCAATTTAGCAATCACTCTCCTCGTAATATTTGACTCTCCCATTTCCTCTGAATACGCTTAATTACTTCAATTAAAGAAGTAATAGAAGAAGCTCCTCCCCGATAATCTCTAGTACCTTTGTGTTTGTTTTTCTATGCACCCAACTTACTATAATATACACAATAAAACTCTACTAAAGTTTACCTTCATCCTCAAGCTCTACTTCGTGCTAGGATTTTATCATTTGAAAAAATCCATCATCAATCATTATATGAACTGACTTTCCAATTTATGTGCCTGTTAATGATAATATGCCTGATAATGTGCCTGATGATAGCTTGTGGGTAAAACTAGCTACGGTAAATTTTATGAAGAAAAAAGATTTAATCATCTCATTAAAATGTTTCCTGTTCACTAGACACGTTCACTCCTATCGTTTGTTTAAAGCTGTCGATGCGGATTGCCAAAAGTTGACTAAAGTATCTCTATAATTTCACCCACTAATGCACTTATTGATTATTCTATCTATATTTCATCCGTAACGATTACTTTATTGAATTGCTATACCTTAAGATGATTAATTTAGGTTAAGGAGGTTAATGAACCCTACATGTAGGCTGTTGATTATGTGGACGTCCCGAGAAACGAGGTTTACAGTCGGCAATTCACTTTCGAAAATTTCCAATATTTTGCTTAATTTTTCTTTCTCGACTCTGTCGCTAATGCACTTTTAAATCCCCCTCTTCCTCTTGGTAAACAATGGACTCCCGAAACCGTCAGCTATGGCTTTCTCTTTTGCGGCTTCTGGGTAAAAGGTTTCCCTCCAAACACATTCACTACAATTTGCTTTTCCATGCTTTATATCCTCATTCCTTTCACTTTTACCCATAACCCAATGCGATATTAAATCTCGCATGTGGTTTAAATTTTTACGGTAAATCGTTGAAGAAAATTAACGGTTCGTTATGAAGATACATCTCCCACGCAAGCGGTTATCTAGCAGCGAATGTTTTTCTGCTCTAGAAAATATTCGTGAGGTAGAAAAGCCCATAGAGGCGGCTGTAAAGAGTCATCCCGGAATATAGCAGTCATTTGTTTGCTGGAAATGGGACATTGCGGCGCTGTTCGCTTTGCAGCCGTTTTCTCTCTACCTGATTTCGTGAACGCCAGTCTAGAGATGATTTCGGAATCATTTTTGTGCTTTCCTACGTCATGTTATCAGATTGCAAATCGGAGTGGTCCAAGAATTTTCAATTCGTAGACGAAAATGATTTGAATCTTAAAACTGTTATGTGGACAAAAACAAAATATTTGATTTAAGGGTAATATTCAGAAGTGGATGAAAGACTGTAACTTATTGGCTTTTCTTGGCGATTACTGAAATATCACGGAAGATTTTAAAATTCGCGTAAAGTAAATTGATGAGCAAAGGAAAAAAGAAGAATTATCACGTTGTGGTAAAAGAAGTTCTTACTACCTTTATGAGAGAAATATCTTTCATTAGTCTTTAGGATAAAGGAAATTGTTATTCTTCTCCTTTGGGAATACCTAATTCCTCATCTTGCGTAATCGCCTCACTCCGCCTCCAAAGATTTAGGTAGCTAATGTTGGATGGGATGAGGATCCAACCAACCTTCGGGTTTATGAATCTACGGCCATGGAAAATGAAATTTTTAGGCGTTCCAGCTTGAAAATGAATAATTTGTTATTTTCATTGAAAATACTATAGTATGAGGTTGAGAAGTTAATTAAATTGTTTTGTTTTTTAAAAAGTAAATGAAAGTTAGGTATCTCAGTCTTGTTTGTACTAAGAGAAAAATGAAAAACAGGCTTTGATGTTGGTTTACAGCGAACACACGTAAAATCGTAACTACTTAAAACGAGCATGTGAAATCCTATCTCAAACGAAAAAGTGCTATAAAAACCTTTAAAAATATTATCAAACGTAAAAATGATTCAAGTTTGTATTCAATTCAATAGTTAAATACCAGTTTAATTCGAGTAGAAAGAAAATTTATTTATTTTGGACTTTTCGTAGGGCTGGGAAGGGGATGTGTAAATAATTTCATTATTTTCTTAACATAAATAATACACTTTTACACACGGGCAGAGACGAAAATATTGGTCGACCATTATCAAACCTTTTTCTGATAAGCATTCGGCACATCAAGATCCGGAAAAAATAAATGGTAATAGAAGTGAATGCAAAATAGTGACGAAGTCTTTCAAATTCAAAACTATAGTCACGACTTAGACTAATGTATTGATTCTAGGGCTTCGCTAAGATTCCAAAGCCCAAGAATTGCATTAAATGTTCCATCTATTTATCCCAATAACACAGAGCGTCCTGCTTGTAGTCGATTGCTGCAGCGGGATATTGATTAAACGGATTTCATTGGAGTATTCGATCGAAAAGATGCGAAAGCGTTTCCTTCTTATGAAAAAGGGTGTAATATCTCACGATGGGCGAATGCCCGAAAAATATTGGGAGACGGTTTTGAAATTGAGAGAAAGAGGAAGGTGTGGAGGGAACGCTTTTTAATTTCCTTCTCCTGTTCATTCTTTCCCTATCTTCTCTCTCCTTCCCCACCCCATTTCTCCTCAGTTTTCTTTTCAAATACGTTTTCCAGTTTTTTTCAGTGAACCTGCGTTTGAGAAGGCTTCATTCAATAATGTTTTGCATTGGAATCACACTTCTTTGTGCATTTCATTCTCTGACTGACGCTTCTAATTAATCGTCAAATATTTCACGTGACAACATACTTCTTTGTAAATGTTTTGGAAAGAGCGCTCCACGTACGCCGACATAACGTGTGCTACTTTTTTCTAAAACAGGCTCAAATTCCTGATATAATTTCCAAATCCAATAGAAAACAGTAGTAGTAGTATTGTTAACAGTGCTTCGACAACTAAGCTCATGTCGCATATATTGCATACCACCGGAAATCGAACCCGGGACCGCTTCCACCAAAGGCGAACGCGTAGCCCACTTGGCTATCCGGGAACCAATAGAAAATCCCTTTCTTCTAAGGTTCCCTGTGAACATTTTAAATCCTTAAAATTATAAGAGGGCGATGATTGCTCTAGGAAAAGCAAATTTGTGAAAAAGAATGTCTGTTATCTAAATCTGTTCCGTATTATATAACATTTCCATAACATCACACGACCAAAGTAGAGGTATAAATATCAATTTTATCCAAAAAATATGTACAAAATCCACCGAGAGGAAAGTTTTCCTAAAATGACAAAGCAAAATGAGCGGAAACGTTTGTATTCTTGACTGGAAATAACTCTTGGCAGCATCACTGGGGTAGACAGATAGGATCTCCCTAATATTTCTAAATTAATTAGATTCTAGAAAATAATCCCAGCTAGCATATAGGTACCATCATTTCGGCGCAAACATACGGAGCCATTATAATCTCTAGCAAATAAAATAATTCAGTAGCCTTCTTTAAGTAATTACGATCTTTTACTCAAGCGTACTTTTGATACCGTACATGCCTTGAATATCGAATGAAAAAATTCGCTTCTTCATGCATGATTGTATATATATAACATGTATGATACTCAAACACTCTAAAACTAAGTGAAATCATAGTCGCCAAAATTGGAGCAGCTGGAAGCTGAGAATTTATAGCAAGATGTAAGAATCTTAGATGAACAAATTTTTACGAAAGGAAAACTTTATGGTTGAAGGTTTTTATGTTCACATTTAACAAAAGTTGCGCATTTCAAATTATGAAAGAAGTTTTTATTTTTTTGGTCTAAATTCGCAGTTATTGACCTTTTCCGCATCGGAATATCACACTGAAGATATCCAGGCTTTACTTAGTAAAATAATAAGTAGATTTAATTGATAATTTCAAAGAATTGCAAATGAATACAGGCAGCGATGTGGCGAATTGGTTAACCATCAGCTCCCATGGTATATGAGGATTCTTTTGCCCATTTTTATTCTTTGAAGTCTTTAAATGGTTTTCGTGGGAGCAACTCATGTTAATGGTAAGGAGAAGGCACTAAAACATTAATCTGTACACTTAAAGTCACTTATGCAGTAATTAGGAAGTTACTATAATACTGTCGATCAAAAAGAAATCTATTCATGTGACGAAATTTCAAAATATTTGCCCAGTGTAAGGGCTAATGAGGGTTAATAAAAAGACTTCCATGTAGTGAATGAGGAGGGAACCACGAGCTGGCTGCATCAGCAAATATATTTTTTCCTTTACGAGCAATTTTTAAGCACGTAGCGATATCCCAAATTCCGGACAGAGTAACTCCAGTTTCATTCGCGTGATGTTTTTCCGCTATTTTCCCTTCGCTCATCTTCCCCTCCTTTCAATACCGCACTCCTCTCTTTATCCGTGCCTCTTTACATCTCTCCGCTGTAGTCATCTCCCCACCCCGCTCTTTTTTTCACTCCCGTGCTCTAAAGTCGCCATTGAGAAACGTAGCTCTTCGGACGCATTCGACCACTCGATCCTCTCCCTCCCCATTCGACTCCGGGTTTTTTCCCACTTTGTCTTTCCCATCGCGAGCGGATGGCCGAGGAAACACGGTCTCTTTTTCCCTCCATCGCTCTCTCTCCAATTCCCAAAGTGACGAAAGGAAAACACTCTGCCGCGAGGAAAATAAAAAAGGGGGATTCACGTTTTTTTCGACAAATAAACTGGGCGAGGAGGTGTATTCCTCTCCACAGGCATCTCTCCTTCGTCGCTTTTTTTATTGAAGTTGCGATTGTGGAGCGGGCAGTTGTTTGGGGAACCAAATGCAGCGGGAAGGATTCGTTGTCAAGCCGACGCCAACCTTTGGATGAGAGTAAACAACGGGCGACACACGTGACCAACTCTCTTTTCCTCGAGAAAATATAAATCGACGCCTCCCTTCCGTCGTATTCAAGTATAGAAATATACAAATCGCGATATTTTTCCGGAGTATTTATTTATCTCATTAGCGTTGTTATTTCCAATTTTATTAAATTGTTTGAAAATCTGAAAGTACGTGTCATTCCGAAGTGGCATTTATTTAAATTTGAGGAAAGCAAGTAATCTAAATCAATGCGAAAATGAAGCGAGAAGTTAGTAAGGTGCGCATGCTCCTTCGGATCTAAAAAAGAATGATATTAATGTTATTCGACGCTTCAGTAAGTGATTTAAAGTATTTATAATTATAATAATATTATTTTCCGTTGCGCTTGCTGGTTGAATTACTGATCTATTTTACCTGTGGATTGAAATTACATTATATGTGTCCCACAGTGGATATGTATATATTTTCTAAAATGAATTATTTGCAGAATTGAAGCACATATTAAGGTAGTGTTTCTTAAAACACGTTGAAAGCGTTAAGAGCTAAAGTTTGAAAATATGTAAAAAAAAGTTTTTGAGTTGTTATTTAATTTTAAGTTTTTCTATTTATTTCTCTAATCTCTGAGTCGTGGAGGAAATGTCATTTTGAATTGACAAAAAATCCTTCAACGACCTATTTAATGTTTGGATACAAGATGTCCATGTTTACCTCAACTCCTCAGAAATAAATTTTTGGCAATTTTGACCTTTTCATGCGCCATTGCTAATATTATGTTGATTATTAATTGTAGTTGATCTGAGCAAAAATTATATTTTCGAAATTGGCTACGATGAGGACCTTCAGCCGCAAATATGAATTCCGCTAAAAGAGAAGGTAGTTATTTTCGGTTAATTGAAGTCGGTACAAAATTGAATTACAATCATACTAAGTTTGCTAAAAGGAGAAATATGGAAAAAAATGTTTACACCCTCTTGAGGATACACGAAAGTGAGCTAGAGAGGTTCCAGAATACCCGAGTAGGTGGCGTGTTCGTATTTGGTGAAAGCGGTCCGGGTAGGATTCCTTGTGGGAGTCCATATGCGCACTTTTAAAAATAAGACTACTTTTAATAATGATGAAGGCTTATCGTTTGAATAAACATTTCGGATATTTTTCGGATTTCGGATTTTGATTGCTCGCTTCGGCACCACGAAAATAAAAAAATCTAAAGGAAATTCAAAAAACTCTAAAACACCCTCAAATTCAAAAAAATGTTAAATTGTAGCGACAGTCATTCAGAATAAATAAATCTTTTTATAGGGAGATAGCGGACCGCAATCAGATCGAAAAAAAGAAAAACTCGTTTACCTCGCACGCAGATACTTCTTCTATGATCCGCTTATTGTGATTAATGCGAGAGAATGCGTAAATCGACGATCTCTATTCTATGAATTAACCTGGCTTATCTTCACTAAATTTGTTAGCTTGGAAAATTGCCCATGGAAATGCATTTGTTATACTTCGGAGAAATAAAGTTCTTCGCATTTTTGACTTTTGTGACAAGCCTGCTCAATCAGTTATTGCAAAATTCGTTTGCAATAAAATAGCAAATCCTCTCATGGATGAATCGTGTTCTACCAATTGTCTATTCCCATTAACATTCTACTTTATGGAGTCGAATAAAATGATTGATTAAATAAACGAAATCGGTCAACAGTATACTCTTGAATGTTGGCGGGTTTGAATCGCTAGAAAGATGAATCGGTCATGTTTCCTTCGTAAGCTCGTAGATGATACGTTCTCCATGACGTATGTCTATCATGCTATGCAGGCTAGTCTGATTCTGCCATAAAAATCAGGGAAAAATCGGTGGAAGGATTATTTGTTTTAAAAATGTTAAAATTTAGTTTGTCTGCTAGAGATACACTATAGTATTTGCAAAGGGAAATAGACGGGCCCTGTCTAATCTATTTCCCTTGTCACACTCTCGCACAGGGAAATTGAAATAATAGTAAAACAGCTGCCAACTCCTAAAATTTTTATGTTTTTTACCGTTTTTTACCATGACTGACCTTTTCGAAAGCAATCGAAGGCTTTTCGAAGGCATTAGAGGTTTGAAAGCACCTCTATAAGTCATGTATTGGAAAATGAAACGTGCGTTTGGAGGCAAACGGGAAGTTCCGGATTACCGATTTCTTGGAATTACCCTATGGTATTTTGGAACGATGTCTCCATTCTCAAGGGTTCCACAATGTAAAATAAAGGGGCGAGTTGGATGGTTCGCCTTTTTTGTGAAGGATAGTGGGCGGGGCTTTTCTGTTATGACGGAGTGTTTTTAAACCTCTAATTCATTTACAACCGTGTTCCAATTTTCTTTTCTTTCAGCAATCAAGCACTCCATCCACTATCTGTTGCGACCACCAGGAAATCCCCTGCTTAGAAAATATGTTCTATCTATGACGGTGCCTCACAGCGCGAGACATTTCCTTCAAACATACCGCCTCATTGAGGGTAATGAATAATGATGGAGGTTAAATCACTCGGTAACGCCCCAGTTGTCGTGAAAAATCCATCCCGGTCATTTAAAGGAAGAGAAACCGTTAAAAACCCGCCGATATAAATACGACCTTCTCGTTAAAGGCCCCGCAAAAAAACTTATATCGGGGGAGAGGGACAGAGATGAAAGTTGAAAGAGTACAGAGACGGGAATACTCCAGCGAACGCATTTTTCGGCCGAACCAATCGGAAGCCGTTGTCATGAGGCGATAGATGACGAGGATGGAATGTGAGCGAATGGCTCATTTTATGGAGCGAGCGACAATTATATTATTTTTTCCGACGCCGGGCATTAATCAAAGTCATGTTTTTCGAACTATTAAATTGTCGTCTCGGATCCCATTTTTTCCAGTCCGTTATTCCGAGTTTTTCCCCGCCATTTCAACAGGCGTGATTTTTATCGTCGCGGGGAAAGATTTATGGTCATAACCGTGCTGGATTGAGCCGAAAAAGTGAAGGAGAATCACGGTCGAAAGAGAGGAAAAATCCGCGACAGAAGAAAGGGTCATTAGGTGGAGGAAAAATGGAAAGGAGTGATAAATATTGTTCTTCCAACAGACTCGAATGCATCCACGGCGACGTAAAGTTTATCATTTTCCCAGTAGAAAAAATATTATCAATGGGGAAATAAATGCGCTTCAAGGGAATTATTACGTGAGCATTAGGAATTGATTTTCATCGAATGTGGGGCACAGGTACCATAACTCCGTGTCCCCTGCAGAGCGTCCGTGGCTCGGGATACGAGTCGGAGAGCCTGTGGGGACGGATAACTTCCATCTTTCATACCGCACCGTCTCATTTATTAGCCAGTGAATTAGAGGGAGGGAGTGGGTGGAGCGCTGGGTAAAGAGAGTAGTTATATGGAACAAAGGGACAATTGGGAAGTTCGGTTTGAAGAGAGGACTTCGAGTAGCGCGCGAAAGAGCCCAACATCTTTCGCAGATAAACTCCTGATGAATATCCTTGAGGGGGAACTTCTGTCCTCACTGCTGTTTTTAATACAAGACGGAGGGAGTTTCAGCTGGAGAAAACCTGATGAATATCCGCTAAAATAGGAATTTACGAACATTTTTTGTTTCTTCTATTGAGAAAAGAAGAAATTGAGATTTATTTTATTTGAGAAATTGCATTTACTTGAAGAATTTAAGAAAAAATGGACAAAAATGTCTGACAGAACAGGGACTTGAGACTGAATTCTTCCACTTTCCGGGAAGTGTAAGATTTCCTAAAAGTGAGAAAGTTCCCAAAAAGGCATGAGATAATGCCTTTCTGTCTTAAGTCACCTCTGCCCTTTTCATGCCTCCAGAATATTTCGCTTTGAAATTTGCAATTATCCTCCTGTTTTATTTGCTGCTATACAAGAAATTAATCATTCTTTCTTGCTTTTCCCGATTTTCTCCATTGGTATGGAATCGTTTAAAATCATAAAAATATATCATCCTCAAAAAGGTTAAAATTCAAATGAATTTTCACCTTCATGTGACGGATAATAAATATATCAGCCCTCTATGGAAATGTTATTCGGTGGACAGTGAAATCTGTGAATAAAAATGTCACTAAGATTGAAAGGAGTATGAGAAATAAACGATGAATGTCTTTCTCTTAGTAAATTAATGATAATAATGTAATGATTTGATTGATGCCACGAGTATGAGGAGTATGAAAAACAACGTCCACATTCTCACGGTCCTAACGTATTACATATTTAAAAATTATCGGTAATAATATCAATGGCAGTGGAACCATTCCCCCTATGCTGTCCGTAAGTCCTGAGAAGCTGGTTCACCAAAAAACTTATTGCACTCAAACATTCGAAAATCTCATTCCACCTCCACGGAATAGAATATTAGATTACATTCCTTAAGTGCACAGACGTTGAAAATAAACTTATCTATCTCAGCTACAAGGAAATGTGAAGAATATATCCTATTTTTGGCGTCGTAACAAAATTTCTAAATTTTACACTCAATTTTTAAACTAAGGGAAAGCATTATGAGAATGAAACTTTTTATTAAAACGCCTTGAATTACGTAGTTACAAGGCACGAAGTTTCACGTTTATGTTATGTTTATTTCCAAAAATATAAAATGCCAAACTTTAAATATTTTTCGAGCTATATATTTTTGGCGATTTTGCTTTAAATTTTCTGCATGGAATTCGTCCATGAAAGTTTGACAGTTATCTATTGTTATAAAGCAACAAAATTTGTGTTTTCCTCAACAGAATACCGCCTGAGATAACGTGTGTCAAAGGTAATAAAAACTCGATGTCGTACTGTAGAAGGCTGTGGTAGGGGGTCAAACAAATGACTATATCTCAGCAAGTACTGCACCGATGTAAATGAATGTAAAACTTGTCCAATGTTCATTGAGAATATGAGTAAAGTTCACTCAAAATTTCATTGAAATCTGTGATTGCCGAGCTTCTCTAAAATTGTTCCATTTGACATGGAACGACCCATCACATAGTAATTTAGTATATAATGCGGCACACTTTGGTTACATCAAGAAATTAATTACTAATTCATTAATGATTTAAAGGCGCGTATTTCCGTTTGCTGATTTTAGAAGAATTGATGTTGATACGACACGGCGCGAGTGAAATTTCATCGGAAACAACGTCAATGCTCTGACTCAATCCGAAATTCAGACAAGAAGTGCGATAGAAATGCCAGCCGCAAACTTCCAAAGATAAGAGTCAATTTCGAATTTTCTTATCGGCCGGAAATTAAATGTACTCGAAAGAGAGTCCCGGAGCGTTATGAGAACTGAGTTTCCAGATTGTCAATAGTTTTCCCGAGATTGAAACAAAAGAACATTACCCCAAAAAAATAAAGGGAGGGGCTCAAGGAGGCCGACCGTTTGGCGAAATGAAAAAGCGGAGGCAAACTTCAGCGGGACTCGAATGCACCAGCAACTAGTTGCGGTCGCCATTCTTCCTTTTTTCTTCCAGACAAATGAAACTCGTCACATTCAACGGCTCTGCCCTCGACTGTCATCCCGGATTAACCCCGGGGAAAGGAATTTGCCGTCTACGAGCATCTAGAATCTGGATGGCGAAGGGATAACAGTGGGAAACCGAGATCTCGTGAGCATCAACACCTCAAAACTTGGTCGTTTTTAAGTGGGAATTCTCGGGAAGCGGATATTAAAAACGAAAGAGGGTCGTATCCGAGACGTTTGCCTCGCCTTTGTTAAATTCGTCCGCAAATTATGGTGATACGGTTTTCTTTGATATTTTCTAGTTACGCTTTTCGAGTAGAGAGAAGCTCCGCTTTTTAGGTCAACATTCAGAGCCTGAACCCCTTGTAGCAAATCTCGAGCATTATAGAGAGGATAAAAAGTATAAAGCGAAAAGAATTCTAAAGAGAGATATGATCTAGAGTATGTGTTAAAATAGCAAGGCCCGTATACGAATCTTACAAACACTCATCTATGTATCTCGGACCTAAATTCTGTAATCTCTTCCCAGTTGATTGAGTGAAAATTACATGAAAAACGGCTTTCTTGAGGAAAATAAAAGCATTCCCCAAGGAGACCAACGAAATGTTATGAACGAAAATGTTTATATCGTGCCAGAATTCAGAAATGTTGAAATCTAAATATTTACTCTTCTTAAGTATATTTGATATAAAAAATTAAAAGTCAGAGAAAACTCTCAAAACATCCTTTCTAATTTCTCTCCGAACGTCTGATCTTTAATAGCTAAAAGGAAATGTTTCTCTTGTCGTCACTTCGTAGAAAAGAAAATGTCATAATATTTCATACAGATAAGTTCCATGACAAATGGATTCCCAGAAATCGCAGTTTTCAAGAATTTTCAGCTAAGAGTAATATATTATGTTCATTAAATATTGACTCTATAAAAACGTTTAAAAAAGATTCAGATCTAATATGTATGTGAATTGAAAGAAATTTCGAGATGCTAGAGGAAAAATCTCTATTAATAATACTTGTATTTAATTTTGTCATTATTGATTTTTTGCATTAATGCCATCTCGACAGTGTCGCATTTTCTATATTTTGAAGATTTACATTTATTTGGAGAAAAGTGATTGAAAATCCCATACTCGTTCTTTTAAATCACTAATGATCAAAACCATAACCGGAAAATTTATTCTAATCTCAGGCTTAGCAGTTAAGTTATTCTCCTTCAAATTAATAATTTTCTCTTTCATGGGAAGGGAGATATCATATAATTAATAACTAATCGATAACTTTATTATAATTAATACCAATTCCTCAAAAGAATTCGTAAAATCTGCAGGTACGAATACAGTGAGTTATAACGAATACTTATTACACCATAATGATAATAACGCACCGATAAGTTTACCATAAATATTAATACTCCTTTCCGTCGAAGAGTTAGTTAACTCGGCAACGGATAGTCTTTCGACAAGCTGTCTTTCGACTAGTTGTCTCAGCGATGAATAATTTTTCGACGAGAAGTCTCGCGACGAGTTGTCGACGAATAGTCTTTCGACCAAATGTCTCAGCGACGAAAAGTCTAGTGACGGGTAGTCCCATCGACCGACTGTCTTTCGACCAACTGTCACCGAACCTATATTCGCATTCCACACGCTATTGCGTTCAAATTGCGCCAAGCTGTAGGTATTTGCAAATAGAGGTCGTAGTCATCTATTTAAGTTCCACATATCCTTTAGAAATTCTATGAAACATTTTATTGTAAAGTATTACCCAATAGGAAACTAGTTGTACCTAGTGGAAACTATAAATTAAATATATTGCTCTCTTCACCATTCGCAAGTTCGTGGTGTAGGTAAAAATCAGTCTATTCATATGTCATAGTCCTCGTAAAATTAAGGACATCTTTATAATCTCGCTCTAGATTATATAGTTTATGAATATTATTAATTTAAAAGATTTTTTCTTTGCTACTTTCATTTCCGGGTCGCCTTGTTTGTTTTGAAATGATAAATTAAAATGTGAATTCTTCTTTTACAAACATTAATAGTAGTTCCAGAAGATTTTCTGTAACTGCCATAAATGTCTGAGGGCGAAATTTTCGCAGAGGAAATGCTTTTGAAAATAGGACTCTCTGGGAAACGAACATCACGTTATGCGGATTTCAGGTATTTAAAAATCCTTTTGTTCGAATGTAGACCGGGGAGTCGCTATTCACTTGAGTTTAGCAATCAAAATCACGCTGCATGAGCATATTTTGCAGCGAATGCATTCGAGGATTACGACGCATCGCTGACTCTAGGATACGTTCTATTTTAGTCGAAATAACGTATCAAGTCAGCATTACCTGTGCTGTTTTGGAAGCAACAGCATGCCGCCATGAAGTTGCAGGTTGATTTACTCGGCTTAAATAGCTGCGGATAAAATCGGATTTGTACGATCGTCAAATATAGAGCATAAATAAATGGAAACAGCTTTGAACGTCGCACGTAGCATCTTTTATTCTAATTTCCTGCGCAGTGGAATTACTTCATCATTTAGATGCTACATAGAGGATATCCTCTTTGCTTCAAGCTGTAAAGAGGTAAGGTTTTGCAGTTATAACGAGTCAATGGCTCTAAAAAGTGCATCTACATATAATTCCCGTTTTATTTTTCTGTGAAGTAAAGAAAACTGCTATCTAGTTTGAGGTAACTGAACTTCCTCTCGAACTATATCTGTAAGCCTTTCACAAAAAATGTGAGTCCTCATAAACGTAAACTCTGTTATCTTATATACTAAATGTGATTGGACGATACCCGATGGAACGCCATGACTAAATAAAAAGATCAGGACTTCGTATTTTCCACAACTAATTCTTCAATCCTCATCATCATCATTTGGTCTAACCTCGTCTCAATAAAGAGTTTATTCATTCATTCTTTCATCTTCTTTTTTGACGCATCAAACAACCGGTTTGTCATGACCTTACGAAATAAATTGGATTGAGAGTTCATAAATCAAAAATTAAAAGAAAACAACTTCGAAATAAGAGCCTGGAAAATAAAGATTTTGAAACATTCANCACTTAATCGATTGGGTATCCGGGGACTAGATGGACTTCATAATTTTATAAATTCCCACAAAACGTAAAGAAAATCATAGCTAGATCTACGAGCCACCGAAAGAAAGCAGTGATGATGCAAGTGAAAGTCATAGTGAAACACCACTGTTTAACGAAACTAAAGAAGGCATAAAAGAACTGAAGCAGGGCTAGCATTGCCACCACGAAAGACTGCTAGCCCTCGAATACTACTGCGAACTAAGCAAGCAATATAGAGTATTACCACGTAATATGAGGCGCAACTCTTTCGTGACAGAAGGTTAGCAAGAAGAACCTACGATAATACCAAAACAAATCGTCCTATGCGAGGCAGCGAATCGTTAGAATTTCTACGAGCTAAAGTAACCATAACCATTTACATTGGAAGTCACCTCAGCTGCAGAAATCCTGAGAGAACGGAAAGCCGAAGAGAGTGGCAGCACACCTAGATCCTGCTCACACTTCAGAGCAGATAGACTAAATTTGAGCTGGCAAGAACCAGTGCGATACTACGTAGTACTAATAGCCACCTGGAGGTACACGTAACATGATGACATCGCGAGGCACAATGGGCGTTAACCTGCCCCAAAGGGCAAGCGGAGCGTACGATAACATTTCAGAACACTTCCATAATTCGAGTGCAAACATTGTCTCTGCAAGGGGAGAAAACGATGACTTTGTTACAAGTCCTTAGTAATGTAAATTATCTTCAGAAGTGAAGAAAATATTAAACATCATCATTTTAGGAAAACGAAGGCTTCCTTCAAAGGTTTTAATCTATGGATAATAATTTCTGGGAAAATCGATTATCAACCTTTACTATAAAAATTAATCTCAAATTTGAGGTCAAAATATTTATCGTGATTTTTTAGAAAAATACGATACTGACAGCGAAAGAGAGTTTTTCGGTTATCAGAACCGGAAATAGAAAATAACCTTAGCGAAGTTCTATTCTCTTCAGCGAGAATCTTGAAAAATGAGAAAAGTATGTTATTTATTCATTAATACTTCCCTTTGTCAACCGATACGTCCTCACGGAAGGATACGATTTTTGATTAATTAAGAATATGAAGTTTCTTGTTTTATAATGATCGAGGGATCTGTTTTCGGAGCTCTGGGAGTGGGTGTAATTGCAAAAACATTCCATTTTCAGATGGTTTGAGATACATTCTTTTCCTCGATGGTGCTCCATTTATAATTAATATGATTTTAAATCCTGTTTTGAGGTAGTTTCGATTCATAACTGTCCTACAAATGCCCGTAGCTACTATAATTGAAAATATTAGGATGGAAGATGTACTTCCACAATGGTGGAATATAGACGAACTTAATTAATTAGATTGATTTTTTAAATACCTCGAACTCAACAAAAAGAAAACGATTGCCTTACTTTGGCAGTTAGTCTCGTTATAACGAAAATATATTGCCATTTATTCGTCTCTTATGTTTTCTAATTGGTTAATTTCGTGCATTTAGAAATATGTTCGTATCAGGTGGCCTTAGTGGTTAAGATGAGACAGTTACTTATTATAGCTCGAGACGAACTGCGGCTCACGAATTTTAACTTCTTTGGCCATGATGCGTACCCTAGGGTTCGAGAAATACTTAAAAATGGAGCAACTATCTCAGTAACTATCGTTTTGTGGCTCAGTAAACGGAATTACTTGTGATGCGCACCGAACCTTCGATGAAAGCAAAGGATTAGAAGAATGCAAGAGAGTAAATATCGAAACTTACCACGAGACTGTGGTTTTATGCTTCTAGGACGGACCTCGCGCAGTCTTCTCGTATACCGCAGCGTCGAGAAAGTTTCCCTTAGAGCGAAGCTGTAATAGATAAAAACGCAATGGATTTAACTTGCCAAGTAGATTAACTTTCGATTTAATATTAGTAAGAATGGTACTTACCGCGCGATATTGGTGCAAGCTTTCCTCCTCTGAGACCGTTTTGATAAATCTCTTCGCCGCAGTAATTTTTCCATAATACTGTTTGTGAAAAATGAAAACAGATGACTTGTAAAGAATAAAAACGGATCAATTCATTTCGAAAATTATGCTGCCATTTTAGAAAAAAATTACTATCATTGTAGAAAATCAAGAACTTACCGAACGAAGTAGCTGCTATGAAATTCTCGAACATATCCGTCCAGCATAGCTGCATTTCACGTATTTACACTTCCTTTCTCGACCGGAAGCTGTCCATGTTAGAAATTAAGACCCGAGCCTCATTAAGATTCTGGTACTGAACACTTCCACTCTCATACAAGCAATACTGATTCGAATCCCCTTTCTCTTTTGACGCGTTGTCAAAACACTAATATCAGCATGTTGTTCTCGACAGTTCTGACCAATTACACAAAAGCATAACTTTAAAAATGACCAAGCGAGGGCGATTTACTAAAAATCTTCGGCGGACCTCTTCAAGCTGTTAAATCGATTCCCCGTGGTGATGACTTTGAAGTTCCATTTAAAAAGACAGCTTGGGGACGTTAGAATCACACTTTTCCGTCGATGCAGCCATTTTCCCCATATTATGGTCAGCAAGGACGCTCTAATGGCCTTTAACGTTACACTTGAGTAATTCGGATGTATTATCACTGTGGAACACCATTTGTAGATGAAGAGATACCGTAGGTCCAATCTTCCTGTCTGATACTATTTGGTAAAGTCACAATTTCTTTTAAAGTCAATCAAAGTTTTCTTCATCGCAAAAACTTGGCAAGGGAAGAAGGCTTCGGGAAAATAGCCTGCCCCTGTAAATAGAAGAAGGTAGGGAAGTTTGAAAAAAATCTTGCTGAATAATATTTTATGTAACTCTGTCTTCACGATAAGAATTAAGTGATTTGTACTATTCTACAAGGTTTTTTTTTGAGGTTGTGGAATAGTACACATTANCGGTGGACAGTGAAATCTGTGAATAAAAATGTCACTAAGATTGAAAGGAGTATGAGAAATAAACGATGAATGTCTTTCTCTTAGTAAATTAATGATAATAATGTAATGATTTGATTGATGCCACGAGTATGAGGAGTATGAAAAACAACGTCCACATTCTCACGGTCCTAACGTATTACATATTTAAAAATTATCGGTAATAATATCAATGGCAGTGGAACCATTCCCCCTATGCTGTCCGTAAGTCCTGAGAAGCTGGTTCACCAAAAAACTTATTGCACTCAAACATTCGAAAATCTCATTCCACCTCCACGGAATAGAATATTAGATTACATTCCTTAAGTGCACAGACGTTGAAAATAAACTTATCTATCTCAGCTACAAGGAAATGTGAAGAATATATCCTATTTTTGGCGTCGTAACAAAATTTCTAAATTTTACACTCAATTTTTAAACTAAGGGAAAGCATTATGAGAATGAAACTTTTTATTAAAACGCCTTGAATTACGTAGTTACAAGGCACGAAGTTTCACGTTTATGTTATGTTTATTTCCAAAAATATAAAATGCCAAACTTTAAATATTTTTCGAGCTATATATTTTTGGCGATTTTGCTTTAAATTTTCTGCATGGAATTCGTCCATGAAAGTTTGACAGTTATCTATTGTTATAAAGCAACAAAATTTGTGTTTTCCTCAACAGAATACCGCCTGAGATAACGTGTGTCAAAGGTAATAAAAACTCGATGTCGTACTGTAGAAGGCTGTGGTAGGGGGTCAAACAAATGACTATATCTCAGCAAGTACTGCACCGATGTAAATGAATGTAAAACTTGTCCAATGTTCATTGAGAATATGAGTAAAGTTCACTCAAAATTTCATTGAAATCTGTGATTGCCGAGCTTCTCTAAAATTGTTCCATTTGACATGGAACGACCCATCACATAGTAATTTAGTATATAATGCGGCACACTTTGGTTACATCAAGAAATTAATTACTAATTCATTAATGATTTAAAGGCGCGTATTTCCGTTTGCTGATTTTAGAAGAATTGATGTTGATACGACACGGCGCGAGTGAAATTTCATCGGAAACAACGTCAATGCTCTGACTCAATCCGAAATTCAGACAAGAAGTGCGATAGAAATGCCAGCCGCAAACTTCCAAAGATAAGAGTCAATTTCGAATTTTCTTATCGGCCGGAAATTAAATGTACTCGAAAGAGAGTCCCGGAGCGTTATGAGAACTGAGTTTCCAGATTGTCAATAGTTTTCCCGAGATTGAAACAAAAGAACATTACCCCAAAAAAATAAAGGGAGGGGCTCAAGGAGGCCGACCGTTTGGCGAAATGAAAAAGCGGAGGCAAACTTCAGCGGGACTCGAATGCACCAGCAACTAGTTGCGGTCGCCATTCTTCCTTTTTTCTTCCAGACAAATGAAACTCGTCACATTCAACGGCTCTGCCCTCGACTGTCATCCCGGATTAACCCCGGGGAAAGGAATTTGCCGTCTACGAGCATCTAGAATCTGGATGGCGAAGGGATAACAGTGGGAAACCGAGATCTCGTGAGCATCAACACCTCAAAACTTGGTCGTTTTTAAGTGGGAATTCTCGGGAAGCGGATATTAAAAACGAAAGAGGGTCGTATCCGAGACGTTTGCCTCGCCTTTGTTAAATTCGTCCGCAAATTATGGTGATACGGTTTTCTTTGATATTTTCTAGTTACGCTTTTCGAGTAGAGAGAAGCTCCGCTTTTTAGGTCAACATTCAGAGCCTGAACCCCTTGTAGCAAATCTCGAGCATTATAGAGAGGATAAAAAGTATAAAGCGAAAAGAATTCTAAAGAGAGATATGATCTAGAGTATGTGTTAAAATAGCAAGGCCCGTATACGAATCTTACAAACACTCATCTATGTATCTCGGACCTAAATTCTGTAATCTCTTCCCAGTTGATTGAGTGAAAATTACATGAAAAACGGCTTTCTTGAGGAAAATAAAAGCATTCCCCAAGGAGACCAACGAAATGTTATGAACGAAAATGTTTATATCGTGCCAGAATTCAGAAATGTTGAAATCTAAATATTTACTCTTCTTAAGTATATTTGATATAAAAAATTAAAAGTCAGAGAAAACTCTCAAAACATCCTTTCTAATTTCTCTCCGAACGTCTGATCTTTAATAGCTAAAAGGAAATGTTTCTCTTGTCGTCACTTCGTAGAAAAGAAAATGTCATAATATTTCATACAGATAAGTTCCATGACAAATGGATTCCCAGAAATCGCAGTTTTCAAGAATTTTCAGCTAAGAGTAATATATTATGTTCATTAAATATTGACTCTATAAAAACGTTTAAAAAAGATTCAGATCTAATATGTATGTGAATTGAAAGAAATTTTGAGATGCTAGAGGAAAAATCTCTATTAATAATACTTGTATTTAATTTTGTCATTATTGATTTTTTGCATTAATGCCATCTCGACAGTGTCGCATTTTCTATATTTTGAAGATTTACATTTATTTGGAGAAAAGTGATTGAAAATCCCATACTCGTTCTTTTAAATCACTAATGATCAAAACCATAACCGGAAAATTTATTCTAATCTCAGGCTTAGCAGTTAAGTTATTCTCCTTCAAATTAATAATTTTCTCTTTCATGGGAAGGGAGATATCATATAATTAATAACTAATCGATAACTTTATTATAATTAATACCAATTCCTCAAAAGAATTCGTAAAATCTGCAGGTACGAATACAGTGAGTTATAACGAATACTTATTACACCATAATGATAATAACGCACCGATAAGTTTACCATAAATATTAATACTCCTTTCCGTCGAAGAGTTAGTTAACTCGGCAACGGATAGTCTTTCGACAAGCTGTCTTTCGACTAGTTGTCTCAGCGATGAATAATTTTTCGACGAGAAGTCTCGCGACGAGTTGTCGACGAATAGTCTTTCGACCAAATGTCTCAGCGACGAAAAGTCTAGTGACGGGTAGTCCCATCGACCGACTGTCTTTCGACCAACTGTCACCGAACCTATATTCGCATTCCACACGCTATTGCGTTCAAATTGCGCCAAGCTGTAGGTATTTGCAAATAGAGGTCGTAGTCATCTATTTAAGTTCCACATATCCTTTAGAAATTCTATGAAACATTTTATTGTAAAGTATTACCCAATAGGAAACTAGTTGTACCTAGTGGAAACTATAAATTAAATATATTGCTCTCTTCACCATTCGCAAGTTCGTGGTGTAGGTAAAAATCAGTCTATTCATATGTCATAGTCCTCGTAAAATTAAGGACATCTTTATAATCTCGCTCTAGATTATATAGTTTATGAATATTATTAATTTAAAAGATTTTTTCTTTGCTACTTTCATTTCCGGGTCGCCTTGTTTGTTTTGAAATGATAAATTAAAATGTGAATTCTTCTTTTACAAACATTAATAGTAGTTCCAGAAGATTTTCTGTAACTGCCATAAATGTCTGAGGGCGAAATTTTCGCAGAGGAAATGCTTTTGAAAATAGGACTCTCTGGGAAACGAACATCACGTTATGCGGATTTCAGGTATTTAAAAATCCTTTTGTTCGAATGTAGACCGGGGAGTCGCTATTCACTTGAGTTTAGCAATCAAAATCACGCTGCATGAGCATATTTTGCAGCGAATGCATTCGAGGATTACGACGCATCGCTGACTCTAGGATACGTTCTATTTTAGTCGAAATAACGTATCAAGTCAGCATTACCTGTGCTGTTTTGGAAGCAACAGCATGCCGCCATGAAGTTGCAGGTTGATTTACTCGCCTTAAATAGCTGAATAGCTGCGGATAAAATCGGATTTGTACGATCGTCAAATATAGAGCATAAATAAATGGAAACAGCTTTGAACGTCGCACGTAGCATCTTTTATTCTAATTTCCTGCGCAGTGGAATTACTTCATCATTTAGATGCTACATAGAGGATATCCTCTTTGCTTCAAGCTGTAAAGAGGTAAGGTTTTGCAGTTATAACGAGTCAATGGCTCTAAAAAGTGCATCTACATATAATTCCCGTTTTATTTTTCTGTGAAGTAAAGAAAACTGCTATCTAGTTTGAGGTAACTGAACTTCCTCTCGAACTATATCTGTAAGCCTTTCACAAAAAATGTGAGTCCTCATAAACGTAAACTCTGTTATCTTATATACTAAATGTGATTGGACGATACCCGATGGAACGCCATGACTAAATAAAAAGATCAGGACTTCGTATTTTCCACAACTAATTCTTCATTCCTCATCATCATCATTTGGTCTAACCTCGTCTTAATAAAGAGTTTATTCATTCATTTTTTCATCTTGTTTTTTGACGCATCAAACAACCGGTTTGTCATGACCTTACGAAATAAATTGGATTGAGAGTTCATAAATCAAAAATTAAAAGAAAACAACTTCGAAATAAGAGCCTGGAAAATAAAGATTTTGAAACATTCATGTAAGCATTCAGCAGAGTAATAACCAGAGTAACTGGTCTCTCGACTAGTTTTGATTCAATCACTACACTACAGAGGGCTTCATAGGGCAGAATTGGGACCTTAAAGTCCCATATACCGTTTAACCCATTGTCAAAAATACATACATAGGAAAAGTCACATAATTCGATAAGGTGGAAAAAGGAAGCGAAAATATAGAAAAGAAGGAAAAAAGATTTTTGTGGAACAAAAACTAATAATATATGTTCACAGGAAAGCTTTGTTATGCAGATACCGCTAAGAGAAGGGGAGCATGAAAAACCTGTGATAGTTTTAGGCAAGAAAAATTGAGAGGGACTGCAACACAGAAGATTATAAAATCGTAACAACTATCAACAAATGCAAAATTTATCAGAACATACATATTCTTTCTATCTGTATATGTTCTATCTGTCAACAGGTATTTAAGCATTCAGCAGAGTAAGAACACCAAAACCATCAAAAATATAAATCTTTATCTTAACTTTATAGATATTTAAGCGATTATTATGCTATTGTGTAATAATAAAAAAATAATTGGAATACTTATGGCGACTACACTGACAAGTGTATTAAGAAGAAAAAGTTTGTCACTTACAAAACACGAACGGGGGAAGTTTTTCTATCGATTGCCGAAAATTCCGAGGGAGAGTCAGCGCGGGTAGCATAGTTACAGGCGCGTCATGTAGGTCACTTCCTTGTCTGTCCCCCTTATATCTACGGTTGATTGTCGTTACATATGGTTAGTATTAACGGACCAATGACATCAATGGTACATGATTTCCGAACAGATATTTATAAATAATCCTTAATTGAATTATATAATTTTTTATACGATCCTGATTCATATAGGCCCTCACCGGGAATCAAATCCGGGACTTAACGTAAGGGCGTACACTTAATCGATTGGGTATCCGGGGACTAGATGGACTTCATAATTTTATAAATTCCCACAAAACGTAAAGAAAATCATAGCTAGATCTACGAGCCACCGAAAGAAAGCAGTGATGATGCAAGTGAAAGTCATAGTGAAACACCACTGTTTAACGAAACTAAAGAAGGCATAAAAGAACTGAAGCAGGGCTAGCATTGCCACCACGAAAGACTGCTAGCCCTCGAATACTACTGCGAACTAAGCAAGCAATATAGAGTATTACCACGTAATATGAGGCGCAACTCTTTCGTGACAGAAGGTTAGCAAGAAGAACCTACGATAATACCAAAACAAATCGTCCTATGCGAGGCAGCGAATCGTTAGAATTTCTACGAGCTAAAGTAACCATAACCATTTACATTGGAAGTCACCTCAGCTGCAGAAATCCTGAGAGAACGGAAAGCCGAAGAGAGTGGCAGCACACCTAGATCCTGCTCACACTTCAGAGCAGATAGACTAAATTTGAGCTGGCAAGAACCAGTGCGATACTACGTAGTACTAATAGCCACCTGGAGGTACACGTAACATGATGACATCGCGAGGCACAATGGGCGTTAACCTGCCCCAAAGGGCAAGCGGAGCGTACGATAACATTTCAGAACACTTCCATAATTCGAGTGCGAACATTGTCTCTGCAAGGGGAGAAAACGATGACTTTGTTACAAGTCCTTAGTAATGTAAATTATCTTCAGAAGTGAAGAAAATATTAAACATCATCATTTTAGGAAAACGAAGGCTTCCTTCAAAGGTTTTAATCTATGGATAATAATTTCTGGGAAAATCGATTATCAACCTTTACTATAAAAATTAATCTCAAATTTGAGGTCAAAATATTTATCGTGATTTTTTAGAAAAATACGATACTGACAGCGAAAGAGAGTTTTTCGGTTATCAGAACCGGAAATAGAAAATAACCTTAGCGAAGTTCTATTCTCTTCAGCGAGAATCTTGAAAAATGAGAAAAGTATGTTATTTATTCATTAATACTTCCCTTTGTCAACCGATACGTCCTCACGGAAGGATACGATTTTTGATTAATTAAGAATATGAAGTTTCTTGTTTTATAATGATCGAGGGATCTGTTTTCGGAGCTCTGGGAGTGGGTGTAATTGCAAAAACATTCCATTTTCAGATGGTTTGAGATACATTCTTTTCCTCGATGGTGCTCCATTTATAATTAATATGATTTTAAATCCTGTTTTGAGGTAGTTTCGATTCATAACTGTCCTACAAATGCCCGTAGCTACTATAATTGAAAATATTAGGATGGAAGATGTACTTCCACAATGGTGGAATATAGACGAACTTAATTAATTAGATTGATTTTTTAAATACCTCGAACTCAACAAAAAGAAAACGATTGCCTTACTTTGGCAGTTAGTCTCGTTATAACGAAAATATATTGCCATTTATTCGTCTCTTATGTTTTCTAATTGGTTAATTTCGTGCATTTAGAAATATGTTCGTATCAGGTGGCCTTAGTGGTTAAGATGAGACAGTTACTTATTATAGCTCGAGACGAACTGCGGCTCACGAATTTTAACTTCTTTGGCCATGATGCGTACCCTAGGGTTCGAGAAATACTTAAAAATGGAGCAACTATCTCAGTAACTATCGTTTTGTGGCTCAGTAAACGGAATTACTTGTGATGCGCACCGAACCTTCGATGAAAGCAAAGGATTAGAAGAATGCAAGAGAGTAAATATCGAAACTTACCACGAGACTGTGGTTTTATGCTTCTAGGACGGACCTCGCGCAGTCTTCTCGTATACCGCAGCGTCGAGAAAGTTTCCCTTAGAGCGAAGCTGTAATAGATAAAAACGCAATGGATTTAACTTGCCAAGTAGATTAACTTTCGATTTAATATTAGTAAGAATGGTACTTACCGCGCGATATTGGTGCAAGCTTTCCTCCTCTGAGACCGTTTTGATAAATCTCTTCGCCGCAGTAATTTTTCCATAATACTGTTTGTGAAAAATGAAAACAGATGACTTGTAAAGAATAAAAACGGATCAATTCATTTCGAAAATTATGCTGCCTTTTTAGAAAAAAATTACTATCATTGTAGAAAATCAAGAACTTACCGAACGAAGTAGCTGCTATGAAATTCTCGAACATATCCGTCCAGCATAGCTGCATTTCACGTATTTACACTTCCTTTCTCGACCGGAAGCTGTCCATGTTAGAAATTAAGACCCGAGCCTCATTAAGATTCTGGTACTGAACACTTCCACTCTCATACAAGCAATACTGATTCGAATCCCCTTTCTCTTTTGACGCGTTGTCAAAACACTAATATCAGCATGTTGTTCTCGACAGTTCTGACCAATTACACAAAAGCATAACTTTAAAAATGACCAAGCGAGGGCGATTTACTAAAAATCTTCGGCGGACCTCTTCAAGCTGTTAAATCGATTCCCCGTGGTGATGACTTTGAAGTTCCATTTAAAAAGACAGCTTGGGGACGTTAGGATCACACTTTTCCGTCGATGCAGCCATTTTCCCCATATTATGGTCAGCAAGGACGCTCTAATGGCCTTTAACGTTACACTTGAGTAATTCGGATGTATTATCACTGTGGAACACCATTTGTAGATGAAGAGATACCGTAGGTCCAATCTTCCTGTCTGATACTATTTGGTAAAGTCACAATTTCTTTTAAAGTCAATCAAAGTTTTCTTCATCGCAAAAACTTGGCAAGGGAAGAAGGCTTCGGGAAAATAGCCTGCCCCTGTAAATAGAAGGAGGTAGGGAAGTTTGAAAAAAATCCTGCTGAATAATATTTGATGGAACTCTGTCTTCACGATAAGAATTAAGTGATTTGTACTATTCTACAAGGTTTTTTTTTGAGGTTGTGGAATAGTACACATTACATCACTTAATTTTTAATATGAAGTTTATAATAATTCTATTCTAAAAAATTGCAGATGGATACT
>KZ308229.1:1251244-1369407 GCA_000376725.2 Ladona fulva | reverse complement strand
AAACCGTTCGACAGGCTGGCGTAGTGGGTCACAGCACCTAGGTGCGACGCTAACTGTCTCGGGTTCGAATCCGGTCGCGGGCGCTTCCGGGATTAGAGGGCCGCCAACCCCACCGGAAGCTTTTTCTTCATCCTAACTTCGGAATAAACGGATTCGAGCCCGTACTTTAGTGTTGCGGGTGCAAAAGACCCGCACCCCAGCCCTCGAACCCGCTTGGCGGGCGGCCAAATCATTTATTTTTCACATATTTTTCCAATTGATTTTTTGGCTGCAAAAATTTCAATTTCACGTTGTTCAAGTTTTTCCCTTTCAAAAATTGCACTGCTGGGCTCAAAGTTTAGCGAAAAAGATTTAAAATCCAGGCAACCCACTCACTGTAAGTGGTCTGCATGTATTTTAAAATTATTTCCACAGGGTGAGCCCAGCAGTGCAAAGTTCTGAAAGATAAAGCTATGAAAGAAATTAGTCATACATCCGTTAAAATTGAATAACTAAAGCATTTAACATGAGCAAACGGAGAGGCATACATAAAAAATTACCGATATTTTTGAATTTATGGCCATAAAAAAGAACTTCGCATACGAGGAAATAATTTGGAATTCACTGATTTTCAAGTTTTCGTTGATTCGCGATGAATAAGAAAGAAAGGCAGTAAAGGATTATGTCAACCCGATATAGAAAAATTTTCGATTTACGGTTAGATTAATAAAAATTACATGAATCAACTCAGGAAATTTTGCAAGCATTTCTGAAGGCGGGGGCAGTTAGATATTTGTATAACTTCCAAAATAAACATCCTTGCCGTTGCAAAAATTAGTATCACATTCATGCTAAAATCAGAAGGTAAGAATTCTAAGATTGAGCCCGTCTATAGACCTACTTCGTTCCATGGTCAAGAGTGACAATTGAAATTCTGCGAAAGAAAAGACACCAAAAATATGAGTTGCTGATGGATTTTAATATGTCGTAAATCACCTCACATATTTAACAAGATATCTCATTTAGGAGCGCCGATGTTCCATGTTACTGATTCTGATTAAAAATCCCTCTGAAATTTCTTTCATTTGATAGATTATGGGAAGTGAATTACGGTATAAAGAAAGTGCCATCATAAATTTGAGTTCACCACACAATTTCTCTTGAATTTAGAATGGACGGATGATAATAATCAAAATAGTATTACTGAGCCTGAAATTTTACCCGCAAGCGAGGAGACGCGGGATCGATGAAAGCGGTTTATTGCAAGGACTTACGATTTTGGTGCTCCGAATGTCACTCTTCTATCCTTTTATGACTGTGATTCACGACGTTCAAAATGCAGTGCCTCGTGGTCAATCGTTACCCAACCCTCTATCTTGCGGTAAACCTGTAGAGGAACAAATGCTATTTAAAATTAGATTTCTTTATTCTTACCTACATGAAGGACTTGGTGGATAATGTAAAGAGCAAGGTTAGATTACTTGCTAATGACACTTATATGCAGAGATATTGCGTCAAAAGATCCTAACAGTGTCATACAGAACGATTTTTGCGTCATATCAAATTGGTGTAAAGATTGGCAACTTTATTTGAATACAAAAAAGTGCGTTGCTATGACTTTCTCGCGTTCACAAGTGGTAAATATATTGGTGTATAGTACCAAATTTGAGGATATCCATTAGAGTTTGTGCGTCATAACAAATACCTAGTTGTTACACTCAGCAGAAGTTTATCGTTCAAGGAACGTATTCGAGATGATATAGGAAAGGGGAATAGAATGCAGAGATTAAACAGTAGAAACCTGAGAGGCTACCCATTGAGATTCAAAGAAATTGCCAATTTTCCACTCATTCGAGTCTCGAATACTACTGCACGATTTGGGATCCACGTGAAGTGGGGCTTGTCTCAGATTTGGAGATAGTCCAACGTTGAGCGGCCCGTTTCGTCGGTGGAGATTTCAGGTTCGACATTAGCGTTACGACTATGATAAAATCCCTCGGGTGGAATTCGCTCCAGAAGAGAGGATGTAATTACCGACGGAAGCTTTTCGAAAAAATCATCGGTTCAGAACTTTTAGAGGAAGTTGAAGGCATTGTAATTCCGGTAAACAACGATGGTCCAAGTACCAAAAGAAGAAAAATTGAATAGAGATTCTTACTGTGGTAGTGGGATATTTTTTCGATTGGGAATTGTGAGAAATGTGACGAATTAAACGGAAATTTTGTGAAAACCAGAAGATTAGGCGATAATAATAATAATAAGCGATTGTCGAATCCGAGTTCATGCATTATTTCATAAGAATACATTTAGAATCTAAGTTCATTTAAACCAATGAGAAGTCGTCTTTTTGAAGATGAGGCAATTCTCTATAATTCATGAATATGCATTTGCGATAAACATTTTGCAGGGACAAACTTACGTCCGAAGTAGAAGTAGAAGTTTTTCTTAATCAGCCATTACTCAGGACCTAAGGGAGAGGGCTCCATACAACACTTTGCCCCCCCTCCCTGTTATTAGCTTTTGTTGACCATTAAAAAACTATTCAGTAACTAAGTTTACGAAAAACTGGTCATTTTAACTGAAAAAGCGATGTCGATGTGCAAAATAAACGAAAATCAGGCTCCATGAAACATTAACCTACTACAGTTTCGTCGCATTTTATCGGTGTATAGATACAACTGAGCTGATTGGTATACAATGCATTTGGTCGAGGATCACGCGCTGGTCCGAGGTCTCATTCCTGCAGCGTAGGGCGGTGCGTGCTGCAAGGCCTTCGGTCATAAAAGGAGTCCGGGAGAAGATTTAGGGTCGACTGCGGCCGTTTCTATTCCACATTTCGATGGGTGGAAACGTCCTTCGTCAAATCGTGACACGGATATATTTGATCCCAGTAGGATCCAAATAAGAGTCAATATTGAGGTTCCTGCTTCCGTACCCGAGAGTACGGAAGTGACTTACTGGAGGAAGAAAATCTTCCATTTATTAAAGACGACAATATCAACCAAGCTTTTATTAAAAGAATTTTGGTCTCTCAACTAGTTTTGATTGAATCACTACACTACAGACGGCTTCATAGGGCAGAATTGATACCTTAAAGTCCCATATACCGTTTAACCCATTGTCAAAAATACGTACATAGGAATAGTCACAC
This sequence comes from Ladona fulva, assembly GCA_000376725.2. Lineage (NCBI taxonomy): Eukaryota > Metazoa > Arthropoda > Insecta > Odonata > Libellulidae > Ladona > Ladona fulva. Next base: position 1,366,277 of record KZ308229.1, on the reverse strand, counting down.
AATTCGAGAAGGCGGAAAAAAGAAGCGAAAATATAGAAAAGAAGGAAAAAAGATTTTTGTGGAACAAAAACTAATAATATATGTTCACAGGAAAGCTTTGTTATGCAGATACCGCTAAGAGAAGGGGAGCATGAAAAACCTGTGATAGTTTTAGGCAAGAAAAATTGAGAGGGACTGCAACACAGAAGATTATAAAATCGTAACAACTATCAACAAATGCAAAATTTATCAGAACATATATATTCGTTTTATATGTTTATGTTCTATCTTGGGATGGGAGGTGTAGAGATGAGGTTCGAAAAAGAGTAGCTTTGGCCAAGGAAGCTTTTGTGAAGCGAAGGGAATCGATGACTAAGGGTCTCGATAAAGGAATCAGGAAAAGACTGGTAATATCCTTGATATAGAGTTTTTGGATAGAAGTTTGGTGGATAGAAAAGCTAACATAGAGGAGCTGGGGATGGTAAGGGAGGAGAGGGTTTTAATTGAAGTAATTAAGCGCCGACAGAAGAAATGGGTGGGTCAAATATTGAGAGGAGAGGGATTACTGAAGAATGTGATTGAAAGGTGGAACACTTCAGTAAGTAATTAAATTATCGTTGTCCATCTAGTAGAATACATTATTTAATACACGAGGGAATAAATGATTAATGTTAATGACTAATTTTTACTATGCGCTATAGCTGTGTTTCTGGTCCTAAGGGAAGTTTCATGAAGGTTGTGTTAAGAAACATCACAAAATTAGTTACAATAACCAGATTCATATTAGTACAGCGTATATAAAATGTGGAATCATTTGTTAGAGCTTATAGAAAACCTTTTAGAAGTATTTTCACTTCCTTACCATGGAGTAAAGTTAAACTCTTTCTTATGTAATAGACTTCCATGGTTGTATTTGATACGATAAACGGGGTATTACTCATTTTCTTCTTAATACTAACGGGTTTTTGCGTCTCATATTGTGTCCTAAATATTACCTTATAGATCTAACCAAGATTCGAACACCGGAAGATAGATTACTCCTTAGCCATTTAGGCTTCAAAAGAATTTCGAATAGGTCCTGATTAATGTTTATGTTGATTTAGCCCCTAAGAATTTTCATATTCCTCCTCTCAATAATGAATCGTGTTATCCTTAAGAAAACTTGACCACTTATCTCTCGATTAATTAAAATTCGTTTTCTATCTCATTAGCATTAAGGCGATGTAACCGAATATTCAAAAGATTGCGAAGAATGTTTTAAGCAAAACCTGACTTCAAGAAAGAATCCGAAATAATTTTATAAGAGAATTATGTTAATGGGATAAATAAATGTGTCCTTCATTGGGAAGATTGGGCCTATAACACCCTCTTCCACCAACTTCATACGTCGTTCTGTATAAGACAAGTATTGCACGAAGAATAATCCCTCAAATGAATTCCTTTAATTGCTGAAGTTCTGAATTTGCCCTTAGTATCAAACTTCTCTTCCTAGAACTTGCGCACGTCGTCCGTAAATAAAACCTTTGGCTTGAGATTCTGACGAAGTTTTGGTTAAACTTAGGTGTGATGTGTCCTTTCCTTGAACAAATGGCAAACATTTATTTTTATGCACGGCTGAATTATTCATAACATACATGTTGATAAATGATGGAGGTATTATTCCCGAGGAATATATATGTTATTGCTGGATTTCTGAAAAAATCCTATTCTGAATTAATTAATGCATTTAGNCGAATATTCATTAAAATCGCCCACGGGCACTTCAGAAGAAGGAAATCGGCGATATTCGGATGTGGGTGAAATGCTAGCAAACGCGCTTTGAACATGTTACGGGACACAGCTGCAGATGCTGTGGAAAGATACTCAGTTTATATAACATTCTGATTCTAAGAATGAATGTGCGACAAGACCAAAACGTACAACACGAAAAGGTTTAATGTTTGGCTTCTCTATGGCTGTTTCAAAACTCATGTGAACAATTCCTCCTTGGCATTTGTCTACACTTTGTATTAACTAAAGACGAAATAGGTTCTTATTTTTTATAGTGCTGGAAAACGTGATATGAATCTGTACGAAGTAATGGAAAAGGAAATAATTTGAAGTTAACCTTACCAAGAATCCTCTAATTGAAACCACTAAACGCATCTCTGAAAGGATTTTTAAATCTGAGCATCAGCTATCTCGTTAGCTCGTATTCCTTCTCCCTCTTTTGTTACATTTATATCACTCTAGGGCGATAGTAAACCAATATAACTCTTCCCTTCTGTTAATTAAATGCATTCTAATGAATATACCTCATCTACCGTATTTATTTTTCTCTCTCTCTATTTTCAGGCTTTCAATGACGAGGATTACCTGACGATCCGATATGAATGTTGCCCATGCAACGAGTGCCTCAGGCTGAAATAATAACCATTAGAAATAAGATAATCTAATTTTTAGAATTGATCATGTTATTACAATTAGTGTAGCGAACCAATGTTAACTTTAGATACATAATTTCATATTGTAACTGGATGTTAACATTATATCATAATTTCATCATGATTTTTCTGTTATTATGTTACCTATGGTAGTGATGAATTTTAAATTGTAGCGTTCTATCATTTATAAGTTAGTCATTTCAGATCTAACTTTAAATATCCATACACAACAAACTATATATCTCCCCATGAGAATGTACTGCCGATTAAATCACATTAAGTTAGTATCATATACAATTTAATGGTCCGTTTTTTCATGTTTTTTCTTGGAATTGTTTCCCGGTGCACGCCTTTACAAAGTTACCTATACCTTTTTCCTAAAGATTTTTATTTTTATATCTTACGCCATATCATTTCGTTTTATGCCTATATGTATGAACCATTTTCAAACATTTCACTAGAAAAAGTCAGCTCGAGTTTCTCATGAGATACAGACTTCACATTCTCTATTGTGGTGGAGCAGAAGTATTATTCTTTGTTGAACCCCCTGCAAAGATCAAGAATAACGTAAACCCAGGAACATTCCAGGAAAAAGTCTTCTATCAAGATACTAAGTGGCAAATATTGGAAGCGTGATTGCAATGCTCGTCGCGCGAATTCACCCGATTGTATTCAAAGCGCGCTTCGCGGAAATGGCGAACTCATTCCCGCAGTTATTTGTTGTTAAATGTAAGTGTAGGAGGGTTTTCTTTCGCTATGTTTTGATATCGGATTTGCCGACCTACTTTCATAGAAATTCAGTTCTAACCCAGGCAAAAAATCAAATTATTATTGGTTATTAGGGCGCGTTTTTCTATCTCATGGTTTCGCAATTCTGAGAACGGCGTTGCGCGGTTTTTTGCTTCTAGTTACGGCAATCAACGTAGACGTGATATGTCGTAATAATCAACTTCCAGCTAACAATCGCGGGACATGGCAAAATCCAGTCAACTGCATCAACGGATCTATAAATAAGCGCCAAATAATTAATGAGTACCCTTTTGATCGAAGAATAGCTCTCCTCACGTCTCTCGCTACTAAAATTGCAGTACTTTCGCCACGCTTGTTACTTCTCTTTCATATACCCATGTCAAATGAGAATAGTCTCCAATTAGTCAGATATAATAATAGTTGGGATTTCCATGAATATCCGAGTTATGCGGTTGTATGCAGAAATCCGTAGGGATATGATATCAAAAAAAGTTACTCGAGGAAAATGACAACACGGTCTCGCTCTGATTACTCCGACATAATTATTGAGAACGAATTTTGTTATATTTACTACATCGGAACAATTCTCTGATGAAATATTCGATGCCGTAACTCAGTTACTTTCAAATATCGATTGGAATTACTCCTCTGAGTGCATCCCAGATACTCTATAAAGAGTGTTACAACTAGAAATGAGAGAAATTTTAAGTGCATTACATATTTGAACTTTTTTCAAGTTTATCGGAAAAATTTTTGTTATTCCATAATTTTTGAGTTTTTTCTTGATAACGTGTATCAACTTAATATAGTGGATTTTATATATAGCGCGAGGAAAAAGTCACGTTTATATTACAAAATATGGGATTCATGATTCCAAATCAAGTAATGGGATCAGATAATAATTAACTAACAGGAGTAATTAATTGAAAAATATTTAGGATTGTTGTTCATTGCTACTTATGATAGTATAATGAATACTTCGCGGGCTTTGCATAGCCTAAGTAATGCTATATGATCTAACATGACGTACCTGAAGTTTCAAAGTTGCGTTATTGATTTTAGAGTAAAAAGAAACCCCCAAAATAGTAAGCATAGGTCTGCAGGTTCATGTTTTTCTTAACGAAGATTGCTCCTTCTGGAATTACATTTATGCATCAAACGAATCCCTTCGCGGAATTGGAAAATAGATCTGAAACTTTCGTCCTCGACAAATTAATGAAGGACGAAGATGGAAAGACTGAGGCGATGCCAATTAATAAGGCTCTCAAGTGCGATAAAGGAGAACGAAAAAAGGAAATTTGTAATCGTGTGTCAAACAACCAATCAAGTGAAACTCAAAATAATCTTCTGCGAATATTCATTAAAATCGCCCACGGGCACTTCAGAAGAAGGAAATCGGCGATATTCGGATGTGGGTGAAATGCTAGCAAACGCGCTTTGAACATGTTACGGGACACAGCTGCAGATGCTGTGGAAAGATACTCAGTTTATATAACATTCTGATTCTAAGAATGAATGTGCGACAAGACCAAAACGTACAACACGAAAAGGTTTAATGTTTGGCTTCTCTATGGCTGTTTCAAAACTCATGTGAACAATTCCTCCTTGGCATTTGTCTACACTTTGTATTAACTAAAGACGAAATAGGTTCTTATTTTTTATAGTGCTGGAAAACGTGATATGAATCTGTACGAAGTAATGGAAAAGGAAATAATTTGAAGTTAACCTTACCAAGAATCCTCTAATTGAAACCACTAAACGCATCTCTGAAAGGATTTTTAAATCTGAGCATCAGCTATCTCGTTAGCTCGTATTCCTTCTCCCTCTTTTGTTACATTTATATCACTCTAGGGCGATAGTAAACCAATATAACTCTTCCCTTCTGTTAATTAAATGCATTCTAATGAATATACCTCATCTACCGTATTTATTTTTCTCTCTCTCTATTTTCAGGCTTTCAATGACGAGGATTACCTGACGATCCGATATGAATGTTGCCCATGCAACGAGTGCCTCAGGCTGAAATAATAACCATTAGAAATAAGATAATCTAATTTTTAGAATTGATCATGTTATTACAATTAGTGTAGCGAACCAATGTTAACTTTAGATACATAATTTCATATTGTAACTGTAACATTCAAACTTAGATCCTTTGTATTTTATAGTTTATAATTCGATTTTCATTTTTTGTTCTCATTCTTGATTACTTTATATTGATTGAATGATGGATTGTCCTTATATACATTTACTGTGTTTTCGCGGTTTTTTTTTCACTCCCCCGCAACCTGAGTTTTTTCTTTGCCAACCTTCAGTTGCAATGATTTTTTCCCACACCGCATTCTTTCTTTTATTTATAATTATATTTTGTACATATCACAATGACATACGAGATTAGGTGGAAGAGAGGCCCACATGGGCCTAACCTCGCCCATATATCTATCTAAACGCTACCAAAAGAGCGCCAAAAAAATTTTCNAAAGAAAATATTTATTGTTCTTGGACTATAACTGTCCACTAAGAACATACAAAAACGTACAACAACAGCTCATATATACAAAGTGAATAAATATAAAATTAGAGAGAGGATACATTCTTAACAAAATTAATCTAAGGCAAGAAGATAGTGAAGATATCTTTTTTTTTAAATAAACAAGGAGCTAGAATTTTTTATAACCTTCGGTATTCCATTCCAAAGCTTTGCCCCAGCAACACGGAAGGATTTTTGATAAGTAATTGTTCGGTGCTGGGGGTAATTAGGTAATCAGGGGACAATCTGGTCTGTACAAAGGACTTTTTCTCCTCAATGGAGAAGCGCTGCCTTAAATACCCAGGTTATTAATTAAAAAAAAATACTGGTAATGGTACCTTTAATGTGATATTAATTTAACCTTTAATTTGACATTAATAATCTGATGTATTTATCTTCCCAATCACAAGCAAACGGAAGTAGATTAGCATAGCTTTGACTTTTATCTAGCAATTTTCTCATCCAAATATTCAAGCGAAGCGGTTACTTTGAGCTTGCTTATAATGAGACACGCTGGAGAAGCTTCTGACTTTGTCTTTGATAAACATCCTTAAGTCATATTTAAGCCTTGAACTTCCAAGTGACCTTGAATTCCCTAAGCACTCTCGTCGGTTTACTTTTCGAAAAATTTCGTTCCATATTTCTCATTGTAAGTTGGTGCGGTAATTTTCTGCTTCCTCTTTGTGCTAATGCCCCGCATCAGCCGGTGTCTTTCCGCGAAAATCCACGCCAACAGCGGCCTTACGAGGTTCTAATCCTTTGTTTACTATCCATCCTACATCTCGTAGTTTCCTGTTATTTAGTACTTCGCATCTCATCTCCACGAAGCTTACTTTCTTTAATCTGCGCCAAACATGATGAAAACCTCGCATCTTTCACAACCGGTAAATACAACCCTTACGAGGGGAATTTTCATTAAGCTCTACCGAGTATCAAAGGACCACGTCATTAAATTACTTTGTTCCGCAGGACATCTTTCCTTTTTGTCATTAATTTTATAAAGGTACTTTTTTATTTTAGGAAATTTATTTTAGAAAAACAGAAATATTTTGACATTTTTTGCGTTTCAGTAGAAATTCTGCGATTGCCACGAACACTCTAATAATTAAAAACATTAAAAATTAAAATGAAGCAATCGTCCTCTGAAACGTACGTATGGTAAATGTACTGGACTATGAATTCTAAAAAATAAACAAGTTTAGGATTGAATATAAAAGTTATTTTATACGAGTAATGCAGCTATTAACGTAGTGGAAAACAATGCGATGTTTTTATCCTATTTGTAAACAAGAAAGAAACGTGACCGGTAGATTTTTTAAAATTTCCCGTACCATTCTTTCACGTTCAAACTTGACGCATTTATTTATAGACGTAGCTCATCTCATATTCTCTTCAACTTCAAAATTATAGGCTATAAGATATTGCTTCTTCCTTCCACTTACCTCGTCGTATACTTTTTTGCTGTCCTATTCTCGAATAATGATTATCCTACCCAGTCAAGTGTCTCATTTTCTATACATGTACTATCTCAAAGTTACTCGATAGTTCCCTTATAGCTCTCCATAGTTATTTTTTACCAGCTTCCCTATTCGGAATTCTATCCTCATAACAAGGTCCATAGAAAGTCCTTGGGACTCTCAGACTATCTCCCATGTACCCTATGACCTTCCACGTCATCGCCTATTAGGCTCCAGGTTTCAGAACTATGGGTCTAATGATTTTCTTGTTAACTCTGACCTTTCCTCTTTAAGATTATACAGTAGAATGAAAGTGGAAATTAATTAATGAAAATAAAGGTTAACTTATTTATTTGGGAGCACATTTTTACATATTTTTACCCTCTACAAGGGGCTGCGAGCGAAAGTGTAAGGGAGCTGTGCCACTATTGCCAAGGAGTTTAAGTTGCGTCATTTTTGAATTTCTTATTTTAAATAATGCAATGAACCATGTAATCCCACTATAAAATTCATTATATGCAAAATCAGTAATGCATTTCTGAAAACTAAATTTAAAAGCTTTCGTAATTTTCAATAAATAGTGGGCGCTCGATAAATTAGCTGGGCGGCACTTAGTGGGACTAATGAACGATTATGAAGGGTTTTTCATTTTGCTTGCTATGAATGAACCAGGAAGGACAATTTTAGGTTTGATTGAATATTCAAAATGATTTTATGAATTTTCGATAAGAAAAGAGTTAATTAACTGTGGACCAATGATTAAAGCATTAGATTTAAAGCCATGCTTCTTACTTTCTTGGATTCCTCTGAAATTTTTTGTTATTTATTTTTATATTCTGTATCTTTTAGATAATTGATCCCGAAAAATCGCCAACGACCTTAATATTTTTCATTTAACTCACTAGTAAACGAATATAGAGCTTTAGTGAGCGTTGTGTGAAATTAGAATTCAATATATGTTTTTAATACGATTTCATTTTTATGCTAGTTCCTATATGCCCATACTTGACACTTACGAACATATAATTGTAATTAACGTAAAGGAAAGTTAGCTTAAAAAAATTTAATTATTGCATATAATATTACGATCCGATTTCAGCGATGAATTGTTGTTTGTCACGGCCTATTGCAACTCAAACTTGTCCAGTGAAGGCATTGATCTGTTTCATCTTGCCTTTTAAAAAAAGTAGCTCAGAAGTTGACAAAGAAAACCTTTAATTTTTACGGACGGCTATTTCCGACGAAGCTGAAATTTTTAATTTTAATGCAATGCGAGTATTGAGCGAAACGCATGTACAGCGAGTTGCGAAACCGCAAATATTAACGGTACTGTGATATTACATCACTTATTCTCCACCTGCCGACTTAACGTTAATAAACACATATCTTACGTCCCTGAAATCGCGATAGTAAGATGGCTTCGCTTAAAGACCGTTTCGGGCATATCCGAACCCGCGAATGACGAAATTCTGCGCACGAATGACTCAGCGTAAAGCGCTATCGGCCATTTTCTCCCTAAATGTCATCGAGCGTTACTCAGTGGCTCGAAAATTAACAGGAGCGCTGGAAAGGCACTGTCACGAACATTCCATAAGGCCGTTTTTCCTTGAGCAAACCCGCTTAAAAATGGCCCTGGGAAGGAGCTGAGGAATGGCTTTAAATTACCGCCCGACATTCTCCTTTATTATTCTCCAAACATGAGCATCCGGAAGGCCTTTGGAGGAAGGAGCGATCGATTCTTAACGAAGTGGCTCTCTTTCTCATTCAGTCGAGAAAAATTCGCCCGAATGAAGTTCTTTCTCTAAAATTCATCTCTTCCACTGCGGAAAAACCCTCGGTGAGTGACCATTGGGCGACCGAGAGGTGACGCAAGCAGATCCCCAGTTCAAGGTCGCGGGGAAAATAATTTTCTTTCCGCCGGAATAACACCTTTCTCATCCGCTTTGTCCTCCGAGTAATTGTTTACTCTGCTCAGCGAGGGTATGATTGAGGAGTCCAATTTATAAGGAACCTTGACGTCAAATCTAATATTTATCTTACGGCCTGCTTTGAGGAATGAACGTGCGAAGGGGTAAAAAAAAATGGTAGACTCCCTTAATCTGTTCGCCATGCAAATATGGAGAGCTTCTTATTGGGCGCAGGTAATGAAGAAATTTAGTGGTGGGTTGAGCGGATACATATTTGGAGTAGGTGTTTCATTACGAACAGCTTTTCCCATCAATAATGCGAGACCCGCTCCTCGATTTTTCCCTTTTGGTATTCAGTTCATGATTTAGATTACGGCGGGAGTAATTAAGTGAATGTAGCCTCCTGGAGAATGATTTTGGTAAGAGGTCGAAAATGACTGCGGCTCTCATGCCGTGAATTCGAGAAATTTAACCTTTCTTAGATGCTCCACGTGCGGTAGTCCACTTATTACCTACAACATAAAAGGAAAATTCGTATTTTCGTCTAAATATTCTATGAAAAGCACAACTTTATGCTTTAAATATGTCACTGTGCAAGCTTTGTTTGATAAGAATCAACCTAATTCAGTGATATATTGGTTTAGGTAACTGTTATTGGAAGGAGATGAAAGGAAATTTAACTTTGAACTTAAAGCGTGCGACCTGGAGTAAACCAGAAGGATCAATCGGGTGTGGAAAATTCCCAAGGAGAAGCGAACATGAATAAAGTCTGACAGGAGCGGTACTGGAACCCGGATCTCCCAATTTCCGGGCGGGTGCTTTTACTAGCTGGGTGCCTCTAAGTCGGAGCCACCTCTCGCTTGGCCTTCAAAAGGTCCCGTAAAAAAATAATTAGAATCAATGAATAAATAAATAAACTTTTTATTAAGGCTAGGTTAGGCCAAGTTGGCCTCTCTTCCACCTAACCTTGTCAATACATAAGTTAAATTTATTATTTGAAGTTAAATGTTATTATTTAAAGTTAAATTAAAGAAAAAAAACGCAGCTACACAAAAACACAAATTTGGGTTTATGGGGAAAAACCTTCTCAACTAAAGGTTGACGAAGACAAAAATCCCAGCGAGCGGGAAAACACCCACAGAGAAGGAGGGGCTGAAGAAAACCCGCGAAAACACCGAGTATATAATGTAAAAAAAGCCAATAAATAAATAATAAAAATAAAAGAATTTAAAAAACTATGAAATCCGTATAGTAAAGGTAATACAAGTATATAATAACGATAAACATACTTTTATAATGTTATTAAAATCAATGACAAATTCACGAATATACATTAAGTTAAGATATGAGGTTTACATACATCATGTACATAGTCAAATCGGTTGCCCAAATATGAACTTAATATAACTGTATCGTGTGTGTAGTCAAGATAAACATGTGCAATACAACCGTAACTTTGACTATTTGACTACCAATTAGCACAAATGTCTGTGAAATCGCTTAATGAGAACGAGCATTTACCTTGACATTTGAAAATTCGAGCTCGACTCCCGGTCAGAATTCTTTAATATCGTTTATTTATGTTTCCTGTGGTCCCCAACGTTCCAAATGCTCACGCGGCCCACCGAAAATAGTATATTCAAAATCACTTTGTTAAGTATAAATGTCAAACATAACAACGCGAATAGCTTTTATTGATACGCAAACTATTTCTGTACTTGCGTTCCGTCCTGCAGTTAGGTGTCGATGAGAATCCAAATATCAATCACGTGATCATTTCTTTGCTAAAAACCACCTTGAAAATTTGCAGGTCGTCGAAAAAAATGCGTCAAACAGTTACTTATTTATTACGGATATCTACGTTTTTAAACTATCTACGAATTCGAAAAATAAGCTGTTTAAAAAACGCGGCAATACTTCCTCTGTATTTCTACTTAAAAGCCAGAATAAATCTTCATGTACGCCACAAAGTTTCAGCGCAAGATGATTGTCGAAAATGGAGAGAAATACATCCGTTTCTTTTTAATTAAAAGGGTATTGGAATCAATGCCCTACTCTCGTATATATAAAAAAAGAAGTTTTCTCACTGATTAGCGGCGTAAATTGAACCGAAAGTCAGCTATTCGCGAGGAAAACTAAATTACTGCGGAAGGTCTGACGCCGAAAGGCAATTTTGCACCCGCGGCTTAAGAAGTCTTTCCCCGAATTCCCAGGAAGTGGTATTTCTCACGGATTTCCAATAACGCTACTTTTCTTCATCGTCTTAAAAATACCGGGAAGGCATTTTTTGCTCGGAAATATCGCGGTCGTGGAATATTTTTGTCTTATTTTTCTCCAATAAATGCTTTGTGAAGAAAAATTAAGAATTTATTGAATATACAAGTTCATTAGAACAAAGAAGTATTGTATACCGGTATGAGGAAACAAAGGTTGACGTTTCCGATGAGAAATTATCTGAGTTATAAATTTCTATACCTCTTAAATGTAGTGATTTGTATTACACTATTAAGAAGTGATTTATAATTTAAAATCGTATTGCTTTCGTTCAATATAAACTACAGATGTACTTATTCTGCCGTGTATAAATGAACAGTTTTTTACTTACACGTTCCCATAACTAAATATCTTCCAATTAAACTATAATTAGCCAATTTAATTTTATCATGTAATTTTGACATGCTAGCACACGAAAATCGTTTACATGCATCTTTGTGATTGATCCTGAGCTGACAAACGAAATGAAATCATTCATCACGAACGAGTAATTTCGTTTTTTGGAACCGCGCAAGAATAATTTTGTTTTCCGTATTGTCAATGTTATGATATTGCTATAATTACCATTATAACGATGTCCTAACTTTGGGTAGAGAATGCCAAAACTCATTATTTATATACATCTTGAAGTTAATTACGTTTCCCAAACGTATCCAAGTTGATCATTGTATTTTATTTTCTTCCAATTCTTAACAACCTTTAGTATGCTTTTATCATGGATTCAATTTTAGATGAATTCAATATTCAGTTACAAAAATTAATTGATTTTTGTTACGTCAAGTGCCATAAGTATTACACTCAATAATTCCGCGTTAGTCTTATTATAGAATTTATGTGACTCAGCTAGTACCCCGACTACACTAGGTGCAACTCATTCAGCGAAAGCAATGAAAATTTTAATAATTCAATACTGATGTGAATTTTTTTCGCTTTGATGCATCGTTAACAAATTTTATTTAAGAAATATATGCAAATTGAACCTCATTACAATATTGGATCAAAAGTGAGACATTTTGTTTTTAACGTGAGCAAAAAGAGAAAGGGGAATCCACGTGATTTGATAAAGTTTAAATCAGCAGCCGTATACATAGAAAAATTTCAAGTCAAAATTTTGACTTTTACAATGTGTGTACCTACTAAATTGCTTCCAGATTTATCCATTTCAAAATGAGAATTTTCAGAAATGACAAAACTTGCTTGTACCAATATTTTTTCGACAGAACGCCGCATATATTTGCTCAATTCCATAATAAAAGCAGAGTAATCCATCGCTTAACGGAAGAACGTTCTAATTCACGTTATGTCTTTCGCTTCATGCCTTGAAAATTTTAATCGAAATTTTCCCTTGCGTTAACTCAAAATTATGTCATATTTGCCAAATCATCACGATACGCTTGGCGGTTCTTCAGCAGTGAAATTATCGGATTTGAAACAGCATTTAATTTAGAGCTATGGATGGATACCTGACGTACTGTTATTTCCAGACAATCGATTTCTAGGAATTGCCTTAGAATTCCTTCCGATTATCCGGAACTTTCCGTTTGTCTCCAATCGCCATTTGTCGACGAACGGCTTACGAAGTTTTTTTAAATCCCTAATTAATCAACAGCCGAGTTCCTATTTTCTTTCCTTTCAGTGGCATAAACTGTGCCAGCAGTTTCCAAAGGAAGCAAAGTCCACCGAGAAATTCCGGAAAGATAAAATCACGACTACAGGAGAAATAGTTCTTATCACCTTCGTCATCAAGTAGCGTGTTTCTTGAACCTAGAAAACCCTTGGTCCCTTATATCCTCATTCCTGATAATTAGTTTACATTTTAATAATTTTTCGTTATAACGAATAGATTATTCCATGAGGCAGCTTTGGGTCTATAAATAAAGCTTTTGTTTTTATGAAGAGAAATGATTTTGCTCTTCCACGCAGCGTGATGATAACAATCTCGAAAATATTTCCTTTGAAACTGTTTCAATTTAAGTTCCATTGTAATTAAGGGAGTGATTTGCGTTGAGATGGAGCTTTATTGTAATGAGTTTTAGATTTAAATCCACGAAATTATTTACTAAAATTTTGCGATGAGAGAAGTGATTATATAAGGGATAAGGGTTACATTTCTCTATTAAAGAAGTGTACCTGAAAAAACGGCGCCTGATCTACATTTTGGACACAAATAAACCTACATTTCGCTCTAAGAATGACTCAAGATATATTCTGTAGATTACGATTAATAAAATACTATCTGTTACAAAACGAATTGACATGAACTAACAGTAGAGTCAGTGAAATATCTTGGAGTTACTCTTACGAATAACTTAACATGGAGTACTCACATCCATAATATATGCGGAAAATCACTTAAAAAACTCAGCTTCGTAAAGAGAATAGTCGGTCGGAACGACGAAAAGGTTCGCGAGCGATGTTATCTTGCGTTAGTTAGACCTCATCTTGAGTATGCGTGTAGTGTATGGGACCCTGCCGATAAGTGTTCTATTAAAGAATAAGAAAAGGTGCAGCGAAAGGCGATACGTTTTGTGAAGAATTGCTACGATAAATCAGTGAGCGTCACTGAAATGCTCCAGGACGCAAAATGGGAATCTTTGGAAGTTAGATGATTTCAAAAAAGGATCAATTTACTTGATAAATTAAGAGAAAGCACGTTCAGAGATGATGTAGCAGATATACTACACCATGCTACATAGGCCGTTCCGATAACGCGAGAAAGATCAGAGAAATAAATTCCTGAACCAATAGATTCAAGAACTCATTTTTACGAACGATACGCGAAAATAATCGATTAAGGAAATAGAGTCATGGTGCATGCACCCCCTGCCACACGCCGAAAGGCGGCTTGTAGGGTACTTATATAGGCATAGACATCTGTTTAACTCTACACTCGTTAATCATGCCTATATAAAACCTATGAAATCATGCCTATATAGAGCCCAATATCATTACGATCCTCATCTTATCTTTTAATCCGATCAGTCCTAAAACAAATAATTTGGTTGATACATAAATAATTAATTGGACCTGCTGCTATCATTCTATTTACATCTTTTTTGCAAGCTTTCCTTTCCAAGCAAGGGAATATTTTCATTAAGAGTAAGCTTAAATTAGCTTTTTAAACGATTACTTACCATGCTTTGATTAAATAGTCAACAATTATCTTGAGAACACATCTCTCGCTCTCTTAATGAGTTTCTTGATTTCATAGTCCCTCAAATCAAGTTGATTAAACAAAATAAAATTCACAGTCAAAAGCGAGGTCTTGTGAAAATCCATCCTTTAGAATGAAGAGAGGGGTGGTAATTTTTTCACAAAAAATATTTTCATTTAATGACTAACACAACCAGGTTTCGACTATTCGTAGAAACCTGGTGTTGTTAGTCATTAAATATTATAACCGTGGTGGACATGTTAACAAGCCTTGTTTGTTTAAGTGTGATTTAGGGAGGATTTTTTGTTTCTAAATCCTCAGACCAAATGTACAAGTTTATAAATAATTCTATTCCTATATAGCACCTAAGTTGTTTTCTGTAATCCCTGAAAATATCTCTTCTTTACGGAGTAAAAGGGTTTTTACCTGTTAATTGAAAGAATATCTATTTCCACAGAAGGATATAGAAGTTTATTTAAAGTAAATGTATTATTTTTCTTTTACTTCTATTACATTTTGTTTGATTATTTTCAGTTCCTATAGGCATATTTTATAATAAACTTTTTTTTATATGTGCCTGAAAACACGTCCCTTTTTTATCCATCCAAGCGATGGCAACCCCTACAAAACACGTTCTTCAGGGGTTCAGTGGGTTTGTTTTGTTTTCCTTTTTTGTATGCACGTTTCTGACAAGTGAAATAAATATGTTAGTTAATTAACAAATGAAAACATTTTTATGGAAAAAAGGACAACGCCTCTTCGTTCTGCTTATTTTTTCGTTTTTTTGCTGAGAAATAGTAAATTGTAGTAGTAATATATAACTCAGCAAAACAATTTCAAAAACTGCATATTTAAATTTAGTCTTTCAATAATTGCTAGGAAATATCGACGAGAAGGTCAACAATTATAAAATAAATCTCATTCTCGCTTAAACAGTTTATTAATTTTATTGGTCTTCATTCCAGATTATTCATAAGAGAGACAAAATAAAAATGTGGAAATTATCTCGTTATATCGAAATATACAATATTTTCTATCATCCTACACTTTGATCTTAGCCATAAGGCCGAGAGGCGATTTTTTTCTATCATCATTCCCATAAATCGATTCCTAAGAAATTTAAGGATCCTACAAAATCGCATATTGGCCAAAACAACAGCGGAGAATGAAAAATGGAATTGAAGGTGAAACGGAGCGAATGATAGCTAAGGCACTGTCAGTTTCTGTTTCATTTTCAGGTTTCTTTTTTATTTGGCGGGTTTACTAAGAAAATATGAGCCCATCGAGGAGGGATGGCAGCGAAAGAGAAAGTATACGATTGCGTTATATCCAGGCGAAAATTTAAATTCACGCCCTACCAATCGATTTAAGAGCGAAACCATGCTTTGCTTATAGGCGACTTATCTGCCACGGATAGATGCATTAAGCCCACAGAGCGCCCTAGCGGGAGAAAAAGGCCTTTCGGAGGCGAGTGTGCGCGGAGGCTCATAAATTCCTCTTTGTTAGCACCGGGTTCATATTTTATACTGAGGAAAAAACGCAAGGCGCTACGCATTTTGGCTTCTCGTCCATCTATTATATGTTTGCTACACGGTGGAACATCAGGCCTTTATGAAAAGCAGCCTGCTGAAAAAATTGCCATATCAGAAAATTATTTAACCGCGAATAAATTAGAGTAAAACTTCCCGAAAGCGGGATTAATACTCGTATTTTCCTGGTTGAAGTAAAGGCATTTAGTGGGTATTTATGGCGCTTCTACTCTAAATTTGGAAAATTTGAGGGATAAACGGGAATAATTGGATAATTGCAGGTGTAGTACTACATACCTCTTGACCAAATACCCAAGGACATGAACTCCTGCATTCAAATTCGGTGCATCGAATGTTTAACTGCTTAATAATTTAATTTAAGAGGTTTAAAAATAAGTCTAAAATGGTTGCAGTCCTTCCGCTGAACTATTCAATAGCTGCATATAGGTAATATATAACAGAGTTGCTAGAAAGTATATCTATAGAGAGAGAGAGAACAAATATACCTTGTTTATACGTGTTCATATTTAATAGCTATTAATGAAATATTAGACATATCACTTTGATTATATATATTTTTAATTTGATGGATGGAATTTTATTGGATTGGTGGATTGATTTCGACTTGTATTGAATACTGGCCAAACAGTTGCAAGAAAATTATGTATTTAGTTATGTAAAATAACCCTCTTGAGACTTCCTTTCATCGAATGTGCTTCAGTTTAATTTTATCAGTACGTAGTACATTAATAGTGGTCACTGGTATTTGTATTGGTAATAGTATGAGTACTTGAAATGGTATTTTTTAATATACGAGAGTACAATAGTATATTTGAATGTAATTTTTATGATTTTTCTAGGTCTCTGAATACCAGTCATCCCATGGTAAACGCACTGTCCCATGCAGATCCAAGCAGAAGACCTTTTTTGCTCTGGGTAGAGGAGATTCTGACGCCTGAGGATAGCTAGTTCAACATTGACTTGCATTTTATAAAGGTACTTTTTTATTTTAGGAAATTTATTTTAGAAAAAAAGAAATATTTTGACATTTTTTGCGTTTCCGTAGAAATTCTGCGTCCTTAATTACTCAATTGTTTTAAAGTTTAAATTCGAACGATTGGTTTTCTCCTTTCATATTAAATAATGAATAATTGACAACTTCAAAATTTGTTTAAAATTCGATATGCAATAATGAGGATGGCCATGACGAGAATGAAGTTTCCCACGACGTATTTTCAGACTTTTAGATTTTGATAAATTAAAACTCGTATTTTCCACCCTCAAGGAATTTGACTCCTGGGTAACGCCCCACCTAAACTGTGAACTAAATAAAATTTAAAGTATTACCAGCTCAGGGTAATTATGTAGTAAACCGATTACATCTTCTCTTCACTAGAGCTAACTTACTCTAAACTATAAATCTCCAAAACAAACTTGTATTTTCCTACCATCTAAAGATTGAATCTGTGTTGATTTATTTAATACTCAATTTTGCCATTCATTGTCGAATCTACTACGTTATCTGTTTTCCGCCAACCATGACATGTGTAACATAAAAAACTGCAGAAGATTTTCGTCGGTGAAAACCATCAAGATAAATGTTGTTTCATTATTCCATTGAGCAGCGGAAATGTTTCTATAAAATAACTCTGGTATCAGATAATTAAGGGTAATTGTTTTTCCAATGCCTCATTCGCGGATGAACATTTTTCCTCGAAGTCCTTTTATGAGAAATAATTTCAGGTGATAAATTACCGTAATCGTCTCTCAAATTTATCTCCAAAAATAAGAAAACTTATTTCTTCAAAATCGTTTAATACGAGTGACTTGACGAGCTTGAAGCTCTCAGTAATGAATGGCTGGTTACATATTTTAGAGAGGAAACATTTTTCGCGATTGGAATCAAAAATGAAAGGGCATCACGGTTAAATTTTCATCACGAAACGAATTCAGACGCTCAAGCGGCAGTATTTTGGGCACGTCAGCGCAATCGCGCTGCCATCAAATTAAAAACTCCATTAAAATATAAACCATCAATCCCAAACTTTGCTACCGCCGCCGCATTTAAAAATTAGGAGAGGAACCCGCCGAAATCCAGACGTCATTGGTGACGCAAGCAGGTGGCCTTTTTTATTCAATAACCGAAAGCGGCCATTCCTCATCGCCAATTGAGCTCTATTTCCAGACCACGATTCCGTAAACCGATTCGATTTCCCGAACTCCCGTTTTAAAATGGTGAATTAGCGATGGGATCAGATTCGCAGAGGTATAAACTACGGGGATTAACTCACTTTTTGCAAGGCGAGCTTTAAAAAGAGATCTTATGCCCGACACTTATAACGCCGGAAGGTTAAGGTCAGTCTTGGCTGACGCGGAATAATTCATGAAGCGGCAATTTCCAGTCGTCCCTTTCCACCGCCCGTCCCCTTCCTCCCTCGTCCATCTTCATTCTTGTCCTCTGTCCACTCTTTCTCCTTCCTACGCTTTTCACTTCGCCGCTCCCGCTTCCTTCCTTTTTACGTTCATTCACACCCCTTTGTAATATTCATCCCCTATACTTCTTCAATGACTACAGTGTATATCTCTCGTACCGAGGTGGAATTGGGCAGCTTATTTCCAAAGCCTTTACCAACGCACTTCGAGTGCTGGTTGTTGAAGAGGGAGTTGGATCAACTGTTTACCTCCGTGAGTTTTAATCGTTCTTTCTTCCTCAATAAAGTCTTATAATTGCTACTACTCTATTTTCAATATCTCTGTTCTTATTGATTTTTAACATAGCATATATCTGTATTCATCTTCATACTCTTTTTGTATAGGTTAAATGGAAGATGGGGCTTCATAGTCTCAATTTTCGCCTAATAAAGCCCTACGTATGTGTGTATAATGCGATTCGGGACTTAAAAGTATCTTTATAAATTCAATGGCTTATAAAAGAAGGAAACACGAGAATACGAACTGTTAGAGAAGCAAACACTTGAATAAAATACATTCAAAATGAAATACTTACAAGTACCAACACAGTATGCTTTAATTCTCATCTCTATTCAGCTACGTCAAAACCATGCCACTTTTAATTACATGAAAAATTCGGTAACTTTACATCGAGCTCCATATTTTCGGTCCATTCCCCACTCTCACATCTGTTTGATGGTACGTTTCAGTACCACATAACATTCGTAACATCGGGAAAGAGGGTCAAATGTAACTTTGCCCATTAAGGGGTGTGTATACGAATATTTCCAAATAGAAACGGACATAAAAAAATGCGAAAGTACCGGGATTCGAACCAGAGTTCGAGGTTCTGGTATGAATAGTTTAATTGGCTAGAGCAATAACCCAAGAAGTGGAAGTTCCGGCTTCGAGTCCCAGTCCTGACTGGCTTTTTTCGTGCCCGTTTCTCCTTGGGAATACGTAACCCCATTGGCGAATAATTATTTTGGGAATTTAATTTCTTTTACCAAAGAATATCTTTTTGTCTCAATTTCATAGCGTTACAGAATGTGATTCTTTATTAGCGGTGGTAATTATTATGACGACGTTCCCCTGGTTAAAACGAACTTGAAGTTGTTAGCGTTACAATGGTAGGGAAATAAGGAAATGTTTATTGTTCTTGGACTATAACTGTCCACTAAGAACATACCAAATACAGTAAACAACAGCTCATATATACTAATTGAGTTAATATAAGATTAAAGAGCGGATACATGCTTAACAAAATGTATCTAAGGCAAAAAGATAGTGAAGATATCTTTTTTTTAAATAAACAAGGAGCTAGAATTTTTTATATCCTACGGTATTCCATTCCAAAGCTTTGCCCCAGCAACACGGAAGGATTTTTGATAAGTAATTGTTCGGTGCTGGGGCTAATTAGGTAATCAGGGGACAATCTGGTCTGTACAAAGGACTTTTTCTCCTCAATGGAGAAGCGCTGCCTTAAATACCCAGGTTATTAATTAAAAAAAAATACTGGTAATGGTACCTTTAATGTGATATTAATTTAACCTTTAATTTGACATTAATAATCTGATGTATTTATCTTCCCAATCACAAGCAAACGGAAGTAGATTAGCATAGCTTTGACTTTTATCTAGCAATTTTCTCATCCAAATATTCAAGCGAAGCGGTTACTTTGAGCTTGCTTATAATGAGACACGCTGGAGAAGCTTCTGACTTTGTCTTTGATAAACATCCTTAAGTCATATTTAAGCCTTGAACTTCCAAGTGACCTTGAATTCCCTAAGCACTCTCGTCGGTTTACTTTTCGAAAAATTTCGTTCCATATTTCTCATTGTAAGTTGGTGCGGTAATTTTCTGCTTCCTCTTTGTGCTAATGCCCCGCATCAGCCGGTGTCTTTCCGCGAAAATCCACGCCAACAGCGGCCTTACGAGGTTCTAATCCTTTGTTTACTATCCATCCTACATCTCGTAGTTTCCTGTTATTTAGTACTTCGCATCTCATCTCCACGAAGCTTACTTTCTTTAATCTGCGCCAAACATGATGAAAACCTCGCATCTTTCACAACCGGTAAATACAACCCTTACGAGGGGAATTTTCATTAAGCTCTACCGAGTATCAAAGGACCACGTCATTAAATTACTTTGTTCCGCAGGACATCTTTCCTTTTTGTCATTAATTTTCTTAAACCTTCAGTTCAGATCTAAAAATAGGACGGTTCCCATGAACTTCATCAAGTGTTTCATTCTCACGTATCTATTGTTTACATTTACTACCACAGCAAAATCTTAGGTCGTTTGGATTCAAAGATCCCCTTCCAAACGTACGATTTTAAAGATACATTCGAGCAAATTAATTACTTTTTTTATTGATTTTTTCTTTCACATACTGTAAGTACCTGATTAAATATTTCATTCTTAAATCTTCTTTATGTTAGCGCGGCAGATTATTAATTAAATGTAATAGGAGTGAATAACAATATATCAAATCATATTATATAGCGTCATATTAACTATGGATGGGTACTTTAAATAGATAGTGGTTTAGTCAAGAGAATAGGCGGTAGGAGCAACGAAAAGGTAAGAGCAATGAAAAGCGACATTACTTTGCGCTGTTTAGAACTCACATAGCGTATATATTCAGTATATGGGACCCTGAAGCAGTCATTTACTTCTCGAATAGTTCCAATTTAAATACCTTTTGTTAAAGCGTGTGTCGACAAACCAATAGGTATTACAGGTGCTCCTTAACCTAGGATGGTACTCGTTACAAGAACAGAGATTCAGTTTTCGAGTTAAATTTGCTATATAAATTCTTATATAGCATATACATACGTTCTCGTTAGACATTGTAGATATTCAGTTAAATTGACAGAAATAGACGTATGGTGTATTAGAGGTNCCTTAACCTAGGATGGTACTCGTTACAAGAACAGAGATTCAGTTTTCGAGTTAAATTTGCTATATAAATTCTTATATAGCATATACATACGTTCTCGTTAGACATTGTAGATATTCAGTTAAATTGACAGAAATAGACGTATGGTGTATTAGAGGTTTAAAAAACACTCCATAGTAAACGAATGAATTCATTTCCCATTGTGGAATCATTAAAAGGGAAAGATTGTTTCCGAAATGCACAGAGTGTCATTCTTAGAAATCCGGAGATTCCCCTTTGTCTCCAAACGCGAGTTCCATCCGCCGACATTATCGGCTCACGGATTGTTTTAAACCTGTAGTTCACTAACATCCGTGCTCCATATTTTTTCTTTTCTTTGGTAAAACGTATGGCGCATGCAGGACCTTTGCCAGACGCCAAAAATCAGATCATAGGGTATATGGATAGATTTAAATACATTTAGATGCTCATCATACAGAAGGTCACAGGTTTTAATTCCGAACGTAGATATTAACGCTCAGTACACCTCTAAGATATTTGAACTAAATTACTATCTAAAGTATTTCATTCACAAAAGGAATAGAGCAGTATATTTTCTCTCGATCCAAATTACATGTTACACCTTTGCGAACCTACTTTCATTTCGAAAATCTCCTAGCGTCGCGTAGAGTAAATAGAAGGGGAATATGTGAAGTGTTAATTTCTCCCGCGAAATGAAAGTCGTTGGTCTGTCCTACCCTCTTCAAACTCTCTCTCTTTCCCAATCTCAATGCTTTTCGGAGACGCCCTTAAACGCCTTTTCCCTTTGGACGAGGAGGAGGATGCTCCTCATGCAGGAGCTTCATCAGCCCACATGAAATTAACGCGCGACCTAGACGTTTGCGCGAGCCTTTACTAAACGGAAAAGGAGTCGGTAATTGCGTCGGCATTCAACTAAATGCATTGAATGATATTGCGGAAGAGGGTCACGTTGAAGATAATCGGCAGCCGAGGATCATCCTTTGTGCATTATTACGCATGAAATGTTTCGCGAGAAGCCCCGCTATTAATTTAGCTTTCCTCTTTCCCCCTTTCACTTTTGCGGCGAGTTTCCGAGAATTAAAGCGCCAGCAGAAAAACTACAAAGGATAATGTTCGAGTCTAAGTTTTCCCAAAGAGTGTCTATGTTCGGAAAAAAGTTCTCCGTTCTTCGGTCCAATTTTTAACTTTGCTTTATACGTTGCTACGAGCACGTCATTAAACGAAAAAACTATGGTGAGATTTCGTTCCAATTTTCCTTTGAGTTACATCTCAATAAGATATTTTTTCTTTTTTTATTTTAATCGACTAATTAATTTAATTGAAAAATCGTCACAAATGCGAAAAGTGTGATTGGATACGCATGCTAGGAGTGAGTTTTCGTGAATTTGTTGCGTTCACTCCTTTATTAGGATTATCCTGCCTGCAGAAGAATTCGTAATTATTCTTAAATTGTTATAAAATTAAACGTAAGCAAGCTCCACGCAAGCTGTTAATATTCTTTTAAATTATCAACGTTAAATTATTTAGATTATTATTGACAGAAAGAATGAAATAGAATATACAGGCAAAACTATCTCAAAAATTTGGTGAGGAAAAATTAGTTCCCTTTTAATTGTCTCATAAGACAGTCTTGAAAAAAATGCGAGCCTACTAGTTTAGTGTTTCCAAATGATATTCTATAATCCTGAAACTATTTTTCGATGCAGAATTTAACTGTATTCCATGAAACATATAAAGCTCTGCGTAAAAATGTAATTGTAAAATATCGTTGAAATTTTCTTTCGAGTTTCACTTTTCCACGATGTTTTCTCTAATTAACGGAAAATCGCCAGGGAAGCGGAAAACGAGGAAGAAGACTCTTGATTTGTGATTATTAACTTTTTGCTTACGTTCATCTCAATTACTCCTGTAATTGGTTTCATTGGGCAGTTACGAAAAGCCCGTTGAAGGAGCCAGAAGAATGATGAAACTGCAAAAGCACTTTTCTTTACCGGTAAAATTCTCTTAAGTTAATGATCAGCATTCATAATAACTGGAAATTAGACGGATCTTATAATCATTTACAAAAATAAAATGAGAATTTTTGTTCATTTATAAACCGATATGGATTTTGTTGCTTTTAAATTTTCGCAAGCTTGGATTCAGAGCTAGAGGAAGGGTGCTTTTTGAATTGCGCACAGAAATATCCAAGAACAGAACAAGTAAAATGAACAATTTCTGTAACATCAATATGATCCATCTACACTGAGAAGTTTTCACCTCTGCATTGAATCAAAAACAGATCTAATATACTAATGCAGATAGGAGGATTTTAAAATGGACTAAGTTTTAACATAAAATATCTCTGATTAAATCTATATATCTAATGTAATATACGTTTTGTGTACGAAACATCAGTGAATTTGTGTGAAAAACAGTGGATGCCTAAACAATATATTTAATACTCTCCACGTGAAAGCACTTATGCAAGTTATATATCCATACATAGCCTTAGTTGCGACTTTTGTCGCACTAGGCGGGGTAACATCCGCCGCCCAAAGGTAATTATACTCAACAAAGTTTTTTAAAGGAATAAGTGGTTTTAAAAGATCATTCAAAGATTAAAATACTTTTTTTTCTGCGGTAATTGTAACATTTCTGTCTTTGCTTTCTTAATCAAGATGGAAACCTATTATAGACGATTTGTTGCGTAATTAATTTGAAATACTACCACATAGTAAACGTTTCAAGGAGATGCAATTTATGGTTCGTCATATATCTATAGAATGCTCGAACAATATCGTCTGCCTATTATTTGAAAACTCAAGGATGCTATGCTGGTTTCGATTACATTCCGACTTTTGCTCAAAAAACCGCAAGAGTATTATTATGAAATGTAACTGCAGTGGGGAATTTAAGATTAAACGTATAATTTAAAACTTTATATGAATTTAGAGTTCAATAATTTTGTAAAAGGTAAAATAANTAAATACATTTTTAATAAAAGGTTATACGTTAAAGGACGAAAAAAATTAGCTTTATCAAATCTATATACCTTATTATACATTGTAGAATATTTTCAAGCTTATAGCTGTAGAGCTGTAACCATGGTATTTTTTGAAAATATAGCGGAAATGTCTTAAAATTACGTACAGGGCTGTGGGAGTGAAAGGGCTAAATAGGTTGTTATAAGGAATGCGAAAACAAAATGGTAATTTACTTCGTTGGGCCATTGTGAAAGAAAGTTCGCACAACGAAAAAAATCTTTTTCGCTCGTTTTCGACGTCGTACGTTTTCGATTAATCCCGTTAATTTTTGATTAATTTCTACTTCGTTATGACATAGGATAGTATCAACCCACAGTCACCTGTATCAAGTCTTCATTATCGTAACCAATCGTCTACGAAAGAGTGCATTATACGTTTGGTTTATCCTCGTAAACTTCCTGTAATAATCGAAGAGATTACATGCCGAGCACCACTTTCCTGAAAGGTATCAACGGAAGGTCAGAGCAGCATTTATTTTCAGCCTCGCTGGAAACAAAGCTTTTCGTATCCAGGATTACTCCCAAGACGACCTATTAATCTCTCCAAGAATGCTTCTGAGGATATCCTCGTCTCTTCCCACCTGTGAGCCTCTTTCGCGGATTCTGAGCTATCTACAACAGGTGCCGTGGAGGAACTCGGTGTAGTTTCTCAGAAGGTCGTCAAATGGCGCTCGCTTCGCCCGCTCCACGTATTTTTCGTAAGAATGGCGCCCTAGAGGTGAAGAGCGGGAATCCCATCCACGAAACAGCGCCTTTGGGGGCACATAAGCCCAGAGGTCGAGTCCCACGCAGGGCATTTGGAAGGAATCTGACCCAAGGACGAAACCCTATTCACTCTCGAAACTCCTGTCCCTAGCTAGAGTGTTTGTGGAACGATTCTCGATTACTCTGCCGGAAGGGCCGTCGACGATTTGTCTCGAGTACTGATTTCTGTGTTTTCCCTCTGAAGAGAACGTGAAAGTTTGCCGATGCGGCTTGTAAGCTTACGATACCTAAAGCGTATTTCCGTTGGGTGAATATCAACTGCGTTTCCCGTCCATGGTGAAATAGAAAAACACAGAGACAAACTTTTAGAAACAGTTAAAGCTTATAGCCAAAATACTTTATGAATTTTCTTACATCTACATCTACATATGTACAAGGTACAACCCGCCTTTCGGCGTGTGGCAGAGGGTGCATGCACCATGACCCTACTTCGCTAATAGATCACTTTCGCGTATCGTTCACGGAAAAAATGAATTTTTGATTCGTCTAGCATCTATCTCTCTGATTTTTCTCCTATGTAACAGAGAGGATGCATACATATTCTACGAAATTACCTTCTCTGAACTTATTTACTAAATGTATTCTTTGTTTAAATCTTTATCTTCTAGAGATTCTCATCCTACGTTCTAAAGCATTTCAATAGCGTTTAATTTCTCGTACCAGTTTTTTTGAAGCGTATCGGCTTTTGCTGCACTTTTTCTAATTATAGAATATAACTCTTTTCTGCAGGATCCCATACACTACACACATACTCAAGATGTGCCCTGACCAACGCAACGTACCATCGTTCACGGACTTTTTCTCCGCTCCTAACGACTATTCTCTCAACGAATCCGAGTTTCTTAAAGGCTTACAAATGTGTGTTTAAGTTTATTGTGAGGGTAATGTTATGTTTATTGTGAGGGTAAATCCAAGGTATTTTACCGATTCTACTGTTAATAAAGTATTCCCTCGGAGGTACGAATAATCATTGGCATTTTTCTTTCCGAAGAAGTTCATTACCGAACATTTTTCTATATTGAGCTCTAATTGCCAATCATTTCACCATTTCATAATTTTACCCAAATCATTCGAAATGGTTAATCTATTATTTGAACTTCCTATTTCCCTATAGATTACCGTGTTACCCGCGAATATCTTAATTTTTCTATCAATGTTTTTGCTAAGATCGTTGATGTATACTAAAAATATAACGGTCCGATTATTACTTTTCATAAGATAATATCTGTCATCCTTAATCATCGGTATCCGTTATTGTTTGCGTACCAGGAAGTGTTCTTTCCTTACTAACGCTATGGAGTGCCACACACTGACAGCTTCGTCAATTGATTTTAAATTTCATATTCCCACTTATTTATTTAAAGTTTAAATTATTGAACTTTAATATTTGGTCTTATCGCATCAACTCACATTAATCGGGTTCGTTATTTATTTCCGATATATAAATAATACAATTTACAAAGATTTATAAAAAATAAACATCTTAGACATAGGGGATTCTTGTGATAGCCAAAAGATTACATAACCTTGTCCGGCTATCTATTTAAGTATTAATTTAAATTGTATATTTTTCAAATGGTTGATATTTTAAATACATTCTGCGACAAGAGTCGTTAATATAGTAATTATTTTGATTCGCTGAATTCTATAGTTTCTGTGTGAAATAAAATTAATTTTACGTTAACGCTGCATAAGAAATCTTTGGGTCTTGCTCAGGTTATCAGTTATTTCCTCACAACTTTTAGGTCATAATAAAAAAATGAGACTTTTAGCTAGACCACAAACACATCAGACAATGATGTATACAAATTCATGGTCCTCTAAATGAAGGCGAATCATGCGACATCTCTGTTGTGAGACATCGCGCTAGAAACTTCCGTAGTTTACGTACTTTACACGGTTTGCGCTAATTCGGTCCTCCGGCAAGTGGCGACGCTATTCGTCCTGTGAACAACAAAGACGTCGCCGTCACTGAGCGGACGAAATCGGACTATCGCCTTGACATCCTTCGAAAGACAAATGACTCTGGAGACCAACTAACCATGGGGTACTAAACTTCCTCACTTCATGCATATGTCCCAGGAAAGCAATGTAGTTGCTCTGTACCAGGGATGGGCATCTTCTTCGTGTGCCAAAATCGGCCATTTATGACAATTTTGCACAAACCCATAAATCATTTTCAAGAATATATCATCTGATATCTTCATATTTGATTCGAGAGTGATTATGCAAATAATTTAAATTTGGTAGAATGAATCAAGATAGGTTTTTATCCTAAATATTTGAAAATAAATTTGGCAAGAACTGGTTTCATCAAAAGTTTCTTCAAACTTTCATCAAAAGCGAACGCGTGACCTGCTTGGCTATAAAGGAGTTCCTCGGACTGTTTCAGTTCTTATATGAATTATCTATGCTAACTATTGATAACATAATTGGAGAAACGCAAATACCGACCATTGTACCGACCGTTGTAATCGACCATAGAAAGTGAATCACTACACTTATTTTGCGTGACGTTGCTCCTGAACAGTAGAAATAACCATTTTAGGTGAATTTTTCCTAAATTAAACTACTACGAGGCAAATTTCCGGCGCCCAGCGAAGTGCTCAGAGTGTCCTATTCTGCCGGTGAGAGAGACTCGGTGAAAGCCAACACTCCTGGATAGCAATGAGTCCTAACTGAGCTACCTAATGGTAAGATTCTTTCCCTGAACGATACGCGATAACAATAAACTAAAGAAGTAACTCGAACACTTGGTGTTTACATCCCCTGCCACAGGCCGAAAGGCGGCTTGCAGGGTATTTATGTAGATGTAGGTGTAGATGAAGATAGATTCAGTAATCATCTCGTCCAAAATTAAATCTCTCGAAAAAATATTCTTTATTTCTAAAAATTCAACATGTGTAAATTTTTTAAATCACATTTGAATTTGAGAGTATTTTAAATACGCCGTACATTCAACACCTGATTTGCATTTTCAGTCTTTATCCTCGTTTTCTACTATCTTGCTACTATAATCATAGTCATATTGACCGCCCTTGGTAGAAGGTTATTCAGAATTATAACGGAAACTTTGACTCCATATTTTTTTTCTTTTTTTGCGACCGATTACAGACAAACAGGCATTGTTAGGAGCTTAGTAAGAAATAAAAGATTTCGTAGCTGTTGCATTTTTTTCTGGTTTAATTATCGTACATCTCGATGGTGACCCCGCCTTGAAATTTGGCGCGGAGATGTCGAAACCTTCCGACTTACGAGGTCAACTCGATATATGTCGCACCAGTGTGTGTGCCGTATCTCAGGATATCAGAGCAGTATATTTCGAGATTAGCCACCGAAAGTAATTCCAAGCCACACCTACCAAAAAAGCCCGAAACACCGTGGGAATGTAATCGCAGGGAATTTTTTACGGCATCGGGAGGCATTTTTTTCTCGTCGACCTGTCTTGGAGATATCGTTGTTTGGAAACTTTGGTGCGTGCCCCTTAATCCGTTGCACACGCAATGGTGGGCATTCTCACCATGAAAGTGTGGACGCGGGAGGTGACACGGATAAGGAACAGAAGGCTCCCCAAAGTGCGGGCCCATATATTCACTTTTCTTTTTCTACTCTTTGCTTTTGTTTCCGGAAGTTTGGAGGAGAAACGCCGTAGATCGAGCTTCAGGCAATAAACCTCACCTGCGACTGTTTAGGTGTTGGAGGTCGGACGCCACTAGGAGACGTGCGTTACTGGTTTTTGGTTGTTCTAATTGGAGTCGCCGCGAGTTGCATTGCTGGCAGATTTTATGAGAAGATAGAAATGACGCTAAAGCGTCATTAGCTGTCCTTAGCTGTCCTTACACGTGCAGTGCGCTCATAGTTTTGTTCTCCCTTAACGATATTTTCCAGTATCATTCTTTTCACCGATATATCATAAGGTCACAGGTTTCCGAGTTCTTGCAAGCATTCGCTCCCCTAATATGGAAATACTCGCAATCATTATATTTGCTCTTAACAGTGTAATTGCTACCATCGTGTTTTAATATAACATTGTTATTTTCCTTTGACTGTTTCCTTGGCGAAATTTTATTAGCCCGCGATTATGGTTAATATTAAGTAACGATTAGAACATAAGCATTAAAATTACCTTTTCATTCTATTTAGGTAAAAATAGAAGAATAAAATATATACGAATCAAAAATGTGCTATTTTTGGCTTCATAAAGTATACATTTTCAAATGATTCCGCAGTGAAAGGACTAGAGGCTGCTTATTTCATTTGCAAAATCATACCTGTGGCAAATCAGTGATTTGTTATGAAATAAAATATTTATCACTTTTCCAGAAGTGGCTATTTTCCGCGTAAACCCATAATATAGAATGAAAGAGGAGAAGTCCTTTCAGTCAGCTGATTACCAGACGCAGAAACCTTTCATATTTAATAATTAATTTCAAGACAACGTATACTACAAATTAACTATATTTTAGTGAAATTACTGTATCCTTCTTTATTCCGCATCTTAGATCCTAACAAAAAAACTTTGCTATTGTTAAGGCACATTATGATTTACGTGGTTCGTTTACCTGGAGTTTCCATGTACCATATATACCAAAATATTATCATGGATTCTATATTTTCCAAGAATTCTGTATTTTAATATTGCTATAAATATTGTTTATTACCATGGGTTCCGTTAACATCTACGAAGTTCAACTCATTATACATTTAATATTCAATATAATAATTTAAGAAACGCTGAACACATGTTGAATCGAGCCATGAAAATTCTCAAGCCTTGTAACAAAAGATATTTCAACAAAAATTTCAATAATAACACTATAATGGTAACTTATTTAGGTATTATGGTAAGTTTATTTTTATATAATTTTTCTCTATTTTTTAACCCTGACATAATGAAAATTACGAATTAAATTCCGTTGTAAAATATTTTATTCCAACGCTTAAAACCTTACATGACGCGACGAAACTCATCTTCAATTAATCTGTACATTTTGTAATATTGGAATAATAAATGAGAAGTAAATTTAACTTTGAGATCCTCTCATCTTTTGTCAGTAAGAGAAATCTCTTACACCTGAATAAAACCAAAGAAATTTGTTGTCTTGCATAAGTTACCAACTTTATTCTGCCCCCTTCCACTAGCTCAGCTCTAACATCCGCTCAAATTCTCAGAATCATTCCTCTCTCCTTTGGAAAACATTTCTTCCGAGCGTCTTTTCCACTGATCGCCGATTACACTCACGCGAACGAAGGTAAACACTTCAGCGTGTACCTGCGAGATTAAAAGGAATTACCCATGCTCAGGAAGACGGCGGACGTATCTGAAAATTTAAAGCCCAACAAATCAATTAGCATCGCCCACCCTCCTTCTCACGGAAAGAAGTCTTAAGGAGATTAAGTTTCTCTTCAAAGTATGTGCTGCCGCTATCGGCGAAGATCGCAAGCGAGTGCCCCATCGGCTCAATTAATTAACAGTTTCCGAGAGAGCGAGTCATTCTCGAAACCGTTCGTTCAACCCCAATCCGATGATCGAAGCCCCGCGAAAAGAGGCGAACAATAGAACACCAGAGAGGCATTTTCTCTCCAAGGTTGGCCTCGGAGACAATGGGTGGAGGGCTTTTTGCGAGGCAAATGAGCGCGCTCTTTTGAGCTTGCAATTATCTTTCGACGATGGAGACAAAGCAACGGTTGTTCAGATGATTCATACTCCAAGGTCGCGACACGTTGCTTCCCAACGTGTGCCGACCCCGCTCCATGGAGACAGCTAACCACTTCCGGTTGATTCAAATGCGAGGATGATTGTAAAAAGGCATACCTGTGTAGGTGTCGACTCGGATAAGGCGATAAAAAGTCCGGTTCGCCCCCAATAAAGCTCGGTCTTAGCAGGTGAAATCCGGGGAAATTACATCGCATTCCCAGTGACTAAAGTTTCTTTAATTAAAATTCTTCGTTTTTCTCATGGTCAAAAATTCCCGTGCTAAGATGACGGTTTTTAAAATAATTCCGTTCAAGATTCCTCCAAAAATATCGGCTGAATTTTTCCCCTTGGAATTTTTCTCGACCTTAATTTTGTATCAAATATTGATGGAATTCTAATTAAAAAGTTTTTCGAGGAGAATTATTTGCCGTTAACATTCAGCACTATGCACCGAAAGGGTAATTTAAAAACGTAAAGGAGAGGATTTACGTTTGTTTCTAAGTCATATGAATTAAGTTATATGTTTTATCTTCGTTCTGATAGAAACGCAGAACTAGATGTAGTGACTTCTTCAAGCTTCACAGAAAAATTCATCTTTAATATACAATTTGGGCAAAATTGGCACTAGAATGTCCCATTTTGCATTTGATCCATTATGAGAATGGTATAGAAAATACGTACAACCGAGTCAGATTTTAAACAAGAATATAAACTGCATATACACAGATTTTAGGGTGGTAGGCAACAGAAAGGAAAACAGGAGAGAACGGCTATATGGAGAGACAAACCTGATATTTTCGATTGCAGGTAATATAGTTTCTCTAAAGGAAAAACTGCGGAACTTGTAGGGAGAAGTAAAAAAGAGAGACATAGGGCAATAATTACAAAATTATTAACAGATAAAATATATCTCAGAACTCAAGTATTCTTTGTTGTTAACAGTGAAAGATAAAAGAAATTTCGTCGTTTGGCGCAAATATCACTTTTAAAGCAGTGCATTGCAGATTAATAACTATGTAAAACTCAACTAAGACATTTTTACGAAGATTATTTTTAACAAAGCAGCTTCAACAAAACTGCGGCGACTATATCACTGATTATATCAAACTCGTAGTTATTTTTCTTTCCCATATTTTACACAATATTTTGTACAGAAAAACAAGTAATTTTTTAAATTTGACATTATTCCTGTACCTAAATCCAGATATTTATTCTCCAAATTAAAGTTTTAATAAGCTGCTACCGCGATGTAGCAAAAGGCATTCACTAACTTTCCTAACAGTATGTATCAGTAGAGGAATATTAAAAGATTATTCTGAAAACATGTTAAAATAGCTCACAGTGAAATATTTCATATTATATGCCTATTATCACATCAAACGATAAGAAGGAGAAAGGAAAATATTCCGGAAGAGCGTAGCCTTTCAAAAAGAAAAAAAAATCGTGAATTCGGAGTAAGAATATGTAAAGAAATTCTTCTCCCCGTAGGAAAAGAATTACGTATTATTATACTCTTCTCCTACGGTGAGAATAATTTCTTTACATTTGCTATCGAATAGGAAAATATTCCAGATTCTGCAGATTTGCAGTCTGAAGGGTTTTTAAGAACGGTCTTTGCAATTTCCATCCTACTAGCTATGGCAATAGAGATAACAGAAGACAGTTCTTAGAGATGGTGGAAAAGAATGACAGGTTATGGCCAGAGATAAGGTTAATAATCATTATGGAATGAAGCGGCAGTGAATAATTATGTAACGATTTTGAGAGTTGCTCCTAATCATCCCTTGGATTGTTGAAACATGAAAATGATAGATTCTCGTTCGTTAATTATTATTATTATCGTATTATAGGAACTCATACGAAGAAAAAAAAAGGATTCTGATAGAACGGAGCATTAATGATAGGCATACAATGCTATAAATTTGAAGCACATTCCTGAAGTGACTCCTACTACATGTGTCTTATCTTTGAAGTTGAAGTATCCCGAAAGACAGTGGTACAGCGATTGGGGTTTCAGGGTTAAATTCTTTAAGAAAGATATCACAGTCTATAATCCAAAATTCGGGAAGATCAATTACCTTGCCACACAACCGTATAAATCTCCTTGTTTTCTGTCCAGTTAATGATTATTAAGGGAATTTTCAACATCTCTTGTAAGATGTACCGAGCATGATTATACCGGTCCCTGAAAGGTAGGCATATTTTCGTTGCCCCGATAAATACTCGTATATCCTGGCTGCGTCCTTGATGGGAGCAAAAACTGACTCAACGATAGTAACTCAACGATAGAAACCATCTCCAAAAAAAGGGAATGATGTAATTGACTGATTAGTTCACAACGCCGTGGTATTTAATTGAGAGGATGTTGGAGAGTAATTCCCACCGGCAATGAAATTAGGCACCACAAACTCATTACCACTAAGAGATAGCAAGAAGAGCGCGCCACAACTTTACTTTTCCAAGCTTAAATTCATGATTTATTGCTTCCTTTCCCGTGACCTTCGTGATGATCGAGTTCATTTTCAGCGAAAGCCCTCCTCCGTCTCTCGATTCACGCTAAAGTTTCAGTAACCTCAGATGAAATGTTTTTTCCCTCGTTTGACCCAAGGCTGAGAGGTCGTTGAGCCCAGTCTCTCGTGCGCGCTTAGTTCTACGTTAGTTGCTTTCTTCATTCGCCGAGCATCCCATCGAGACAACGCGCACATATAGCGAAGTGAATTTGTTAACGAACCTCCGCGGACGAGCAACGGAGGCACGCTCCGTCATTAGCCCGTTCCAGCGATAGGACTTAGTGGGCGGACATCTAAAATTCGGGAAATAAAAAAAGGTGGAGGGAGTTCCAAACGCGATGCGGTGAGAACGCGGCCTGCGTTTTTATTACTAAAGAGGAAATCTGCTCGACTCACGTTTAGAAACAACTGTATCTATCGGGTTCCTCTAAAAGTTTGCGCGTTACGTTTGGAAAATGGAATGGCAAGTGTTTATATTTAAATATTTGTTTACTCAGTAATGCGAGAATCGCTTAGTCCCATAGCTTTGTTTCTTTGATTTGGAAAATTTCATCCTTGCAGTACTTCTCCGATTTTTCAGCTGAAAACCCGGAAGTTGGTACGAGCTTCCCGAAACACACAATATTATTATATAATCTAGTTCTTTTAAGACCGATGGCTTGTACAAAGGCGCCAATACATAAGAAGCAAGATAAGTGGTAAATGATAACCGAACATGTAATTATAGCTTAATAATAGATAGGAAATATAACATCAAAATATACATTACCTTGATATCATGACATTAAAGGAGAAAAACAGAACATTATGCTTGTAAACAATTCAGCCAGGAAGCCGTTAGGACAAAAAACCCTCCGCAATCAACAACCAAAAGTTTT
Organism: Ladona fulva; assembly: GCA_000376725.2. Lineage (NCBI taxonomy): Eukaryota > Metazoa > Arthropoda > Insecta > Odonata > Libellulidae > Ladona > Ladona fulva. The sequence continues at coordinate 1,332,024 of KZ308229.1, read as the reverse complement.
GGAGAGGGAATGAGATAGACTTGGCGAGATGAGGAGAAAGGTAGTTTTCCCTCGCTTTCTTCACTGAAAATGAGCAAAATACCATAAGTGGAATAAGTCCACACTCTGGCAGTACAGTGACCATTAGGATAACTGCTTCGTAGCATTGATAAGGGCCAATATGATATTATGCAGCATCACACATACTTCGGTAGCATTCATATTGTTACAGCCATGATCATGACTCAGACTAAAGTTGATGAAAAATATATTTTTCTAGTGATATGGTTAAAGATAATTTCTTTCTTAATTCTTCCAAATGATTTTCGTTAGTATCATTGACCCGTGCACATTAATTAAAAGAATATATTATGATTACATTCTAATAACTGTTTATAGGAATGGCAGATGCCGTATTCCAATATTGGAAGGCCATATCTCAAAATGCTCATAACCATGATAAATTTCATCACGTATAACTGAAGCTAGTTTTCGGTTTATAGTCCATCCGATTAAACGGTTTACATTCTCCTTTGGCGTTCCATGGAAGCGTTTTCCTAAATGTTGAAGATGAATACAGCCTTTCAAGCACATTCTATTCACAAAAATAGAGAAATAGGTACGTGGACAGTGAGTGTTTTGAATGTTAAGATACCTAATTAGCATCGCTAGGGGCATTACTTTGTAACAAATTCTGCTCAGTTATTTGAATAAGCCTGGCACGAAGTACTTAGCTAGTTTAACCAGCTAGTAAAAGCCCATTATGGCAAATGGAATTTGCTCTCACTTATTTATTCAATAGAAATACTCACGAAAGGAAATTGAGTTTATCCCTTAAGGCTTCTTTTACGCAGAGTAGCATAGTTAAGGTACTGATAGTAAATGTGTTTAGAATTTTAAGATAAATTCGTGGGATCATTCCAGACATTGTATCGGCACGGAAGAATTGCACTGCCTTATCTTATGGTCCATTTTAAAGAGAAATTGTATCTCCTTCATTCATTGTGTACTGATAATACGGTAATCTGACTCTCATCTCTTCATTTATCGTATCAACGTTACGGAAAAATAATGATTGTACGGAATCTTTATACACACACTCTTCATTTATTCGTGATTAAAGGAAGCGCATGAGTAACTGTTTCATGGAGCAGAATAATTCTATTCTAGATAATTCTTCTAATTTATTCTAATAATTCNTTATTATAATTGTATTATAAAATCATTCTGGTAACGGTATAAGTGTTTTGTCTTTATAATGGAGAACTAACCCAAGACGAGGACGAATTAGTAGATTCAGTATATACCGGAATAGAAAAACCCTATGTTTTAATAGCGAATTTTATTCGTGATTAAAGGAAGCGCATGAGTAACTGTTTCATGGAGCAGAATAATTCTATTCTAGATAATTCTTCTAATTTATTCTAATAATTCTTCTCTAATTATATGACTGTGGAACAAGCCGTATTAGTTTCTTGCTAATTTTGGCTTCAAGCAATAGATTTCCCGAACAATATTGTTAAAAAAACGTCATCTTTAGAATAACTCAAAGAAGTCAATAACGATCATGGTAGTATTATTGTTTAAAGTGTTTCGACAGTTGAGATCATTTCGCACGTAGACTTCCACCGGGAATCGAACCCTATGCATATAACTTATACACATGTTGCAAATGTTATACCTTATAGGTGTAATGGTGATGATCAAATGTCTAATAAGCCATAATTTCGAGGTAAAATGGAAATAGAAACCAATGCGAATAAAAGGACAAAATTATGATTCCGTCTAAGGTATATTTTCGCCTTATTTGTGAAATATATTTAAGTGAAATTTATTATACTACAGTTTTAAGAGATTTTGTATTTTTATTAGTATATCTTAACTACAACTTCTTCCCTCGCTTCACTTCCTGAGAAAAGAAAGGCGAAGGAGCTCTAGAAAAAAACAAAAGTTTCTGGAATGGAAAGTGAGAGGGTCGCGAGGCAATGGGTAGGAAAAAATTCACAGAACAGGAGCTTTAGGGAATGAGTCAGGTTATCAAGATCCGAAGGATAAAGTAGTAGGATATTCGAAGAGCTCGATAGAACACGGGTTCACAGACCTGTTGATAGTTAAGTGAGGACGATGATGATCCTGTCTATCAAAAGAGATACTACGGTATTTTCAGTCTTCAAGGTAGAATTGAAAATCGAACAAAGCAAGTTCAACAACCTCCCAAAATAGCCGCTTGCTCTTCAAACGGAGAGTACCCAATAAAAGTGATTCGATAAAGAGGACGTCCAACTGCGATTGGCGACATAACGCATTATTGATCAGACACGTTGGCGCCGAGCTCAATAACGAAAAAATGAAGAGCGGCATGCGAAGAAGATTAGAGCGTGAGTAAATATAAACGCGATTTGGATTGTAAATTACGGAGAAGCGGTTAATGAAAAACGTGACCGAATGGGAAAATGCGAGCGAATACGCAAATGCGTTTGTAGACAAGATTTGCGCGATAAGTAGCCTCCACACATTGGATGCCGTCCTATTTTGAAACATATTTTGAATTTTCCGGAGCTCGTTGTATTCCAATCAAATTCGCGGTCTAGAGAATAGATTCGAGAATATGTCTGTTCCCGTGGCATTTTTTATGATCGAGAGTTGATTGCAAAGGCTTAAATAAATGATGTTCTACAGCAAAGGCTTTGGAAAAGTTTATGTAGATTTGTAAATATTTTCATCAAATGATGAAATAAAAATCAACTCTTATGTTTTTATATTATCATGCCCTATTGTTCTCTAACAATGCCTACTCTTCCCCATTAATTTTTTGTTAGCTGTTAGTTTTTTCGGTACTTGAATAATATACGATTACGCCAAGATTTCAGTCGTTGGTATGTTATAATTTTGAAAGAAAGCGGGAATTTGCTCTCTTTATTAATCGTATTCTATGGTAAGTTTTGATGAAATGTACAGCGATATTCTTTCATCCGCTTTTAGAATAGAATAGAATACGTCTTGATTCAGGGCGAAATAGAGACTAAAAAGTCTCCTCTTACATGTAACCCTTTGTCATTTTAAAAGTGGGTAAAGACGCTGACGCTGACTAAAAAATGACGCTTTTAGCGTCGATTAACATCGATTATTGTAATTTTAATTAAAAACGATTGCTCTCTTCAAGTAATAGAGCTTATTTAATACTCAACCAAATTATCTCTCAAGGATATCTTCCCTAGTTTCAGTAAATAAACCGCTAACTTATCAGAACGAAATGATTGTTGAAATATTGTTTCCTCAAGGGCAGTTCCGCATAGAACTTTACCCACCATCGTTATCGTAGCAGGAAAGTTTCGTCCCGTTTTAAATCCTTCTCCACTATTTAGATTTCACGATTTCTGAAGGGTCTGGAGAACGCCACATTTTATTTTATCCTTTTCGTAGTCTTACAAAGTGATGACATCACCAAGTAAAATGAATACTGTTGACAAAATATAATGTTAATGGTGAATAAGTTACCATTAGCAGCATGTTTGTCATTGTCAAATTCTTAGAGGTATTCGAACTAAATAAGCCTTAGGAATCAACATTTCCTCTATCTGACCCCACTAGTTCTGAAATATCTCAATGAAACCAATAACATAACTTGGATAATTGTGCAGAGTCCTCTCGTCCCGAAATAAATCGTTTAGTTATAGTAATTTTACAATTAAAAAAATGAGACCCTTAATAAAGTGGTCCCTCTATCAAAGAGTCCATTATTTAAGTTTATTTTCCAAACGTCAAGAAATATGCGAGCTTATTATCAAGGTAACAAATGAACCCTCCGAATGATCCTCAGTCGGATCCCTTCATTTAGAAAGAATGGGCGCAGCTCAAGATGTAACGGATAGGGACGATATATGGCAAAGTATTCCTCAAAAATATTCGGGACGCTCGATCGCCATATCGCACGAAAACATCGACGTCTTTATTCTCGTAAGAGTCGCCACTCTGACAATGGCTGACTCACACCGAAAACGCGTTCGCTGCATGGCGTGCCTCGGTTTGAAAGGTCGTCATTCATGCACAGAACGTGATCTCGTAAAGCCAACCTTATAAATTAACCCCGACGCGAGATAAGGCGCAAGTGGGTCACAGGGCAGCGCTTTTAAATCCGCGAGGAATGCGATCGGAGATGGGACCCGAAGTTTCCATAAAGCGCAAATCCTGAAGCATTAATTATTCAGGGGACGGGTGAGAAACAGGGATGACGATACGGGTCCCTTTCATTGGGGGCGGATCCAGCATCAGAGATACAATCAGAAGCGTATTTCAAGGAATCTTTAAAAAAATAAGCCACTTCGACGTTAATCAACTGAGTAACAAGTACGGCGGACTATCGGTTAACGAACATAATCCGATCTAAAGTGGTGTTCGGTACCCAAATCATTCGTTAAGCGACCTTCCATTTACGCTGGATTTTTTTTGGGAGTTCGAATAAATCGTTCCGAAGGTCCAAAAATAAAATAAAAATGTTTAATCTCTTGACGTGTATTCATCTATTATGTATTCTATCATGTATTTTGCATCATTTCATAGTTTTTAGTCATTTTATTTTTAGTCATTTATTGCTGCAGAGTATCTAAACCTTTTATTTAGTAAATTTAGTTATTACTTAAATAAAATAATTATGTATGTGAGTATGTGAATATCCATCCATGTATTTGGTTTAAAAATGTGTAATCTATGTAAATGTCAATGAAACAATAGTCATAAACTATAACTTTAATTCATAACCTTCATTATATAAGTTTTTTATACGTAAATATTAGTGCAAAACTTTTCATTTAACCTTGTAAATGTGTAACTTTAATGGATAACTGTATGTCACATTTTAATGCGTGACTTTCTATAAGTAATGCAATGCTTGCGGGAAGTTATTGGAGGGTTTTCCTTCCTGTCTTTGGTTGAATGCCGGGCAATTTCAATAAAAATTAATTATTAAGATACACTCCAGCGTTGCCACCTTGCAAGAAAGCCATATTGCAACGTAATTACAAATAATAATAATATGAAATAGCAAAAATAAATAAAGAATCTGTTACATCGATCAGTTTTTTTTTTTTTCGTTTTTAAAGCCTCTATTATTTTCATTACTTTTCTCTCTTCTTTGGCACTTTTGCGTTAGCAATCGAATAGTATTGTCGTTATAGAGATTACCGACCCTAATTATCTCAACCTGATTTGGTTGCCATTGTATCGCTATTCTTCTGACACTCCCACTCTTCCAAGATATCTGTTATAGTTGATTTCGCTGTCAAACATCCTTCGTCTTCATCGTTTTTAGCCTCGCTTCTTTTTGTGTTATTACGAGAGGTGTTCGTCGATCGGACGTAAAAATCTTCCCAAAAGTGTCCGTTTTCCGATTTTTTTGCTGTCGGAATTGTCTGATAACAGATTACTCTCTGTACTATACTGTACCATGCGTCTGTTCGTCATCGTTCTTGTGATAATTGGGCCTATTCATATCGTGCTGTTGTAAAACAGCCAGTCGTCTCCTATTCGGGGGAAAGTCTCCAATTTTGATGTTACTGCAAAATGTTCCGAATTTTGAAAATATTTTTTCGTTTCTCCTCTCATTCCCGTTAAATTTTTGAAAATTTAGCGGTATTATTCATTATTATTATTATAAGTACAAATGTTACAAATGGACAACTAGTCCGGTGGTAACAAAATACAAGATAAACTACTATTTCACTAAAAAATCATATAATCATATAAGCTACCATTTCACAAAATACTTCACATTCAGAAAATTTCACATTTCACAAAATGATTCCCATTCAGACTTACTACCATTTCACAAATTATAGTGAGATACAATACCATATCATATTTCAGTGAGATACAAAATCATGCAACAAGTTACAATCCCTTTAAAGTACCTTACCACAATTTTACATAAACTATTCCCATCCAATTATTATTGATACATAATATATCATTATGACTTGTACTCGTAGCATTCGGTCTAAGCTAACCATATTTTATGAACACTTCGATTTGATACATTTACAGAAATATAAAAAATACTTAACAAATTCTACACAAAGATTTTACTACCGACCGGTTTCGACTCTAACGAGTTATCAGCAAACCATGATGATGTCTCATTAGTCTAAACATATCTTTGGTGAAATCTATGCGCGGAACATTACTTTTTATTTCTTTCTCAATGGCGTTCCATTAAGTTAGGATGAGTCACATCGATGACCTTGAGGCCAGAAATTTCAACGTTAAATCGCAATATCAGGTCCAAATATCTAAAAATCCAAATGATTACACAAATTAAAATTATTACAATTTTTCTCTTAGGCAGGTACCAAGATATTTGTTACATTGTACAGATTTCTCAAAAACGAAGGTGCCGTATTTAAAACGAATTAATTACTTGTACATTTTTTGGATTGTCATTGTTGTATTTAAGAATGTTCCACATGGGGAGAATCGAGTCCGATTTTGGAGACACTTATCAAATCACCTGGAAAAGAAATTACCCACTCTTATTGGCGCAGATTTACTTAGCTTTTTATACTGTATATTATCTTAAAATTTATAAGTATTCTTTTATGAGTATGATGAAATATTAAATATGCTCTTCCACACACTCTCTGTGAGATTATACTTTACGTAAAAATTGCTTTACGGTGAGGAGACACACCGAAACTAACTATTTTCCGTTTCTCTTGTAGGTCTCGGATTGGCTACCGAGAAATTTTCATACGGCATCCTAAACATTTGACTACTTTACTCCATTGTGACATAGTATAACTGCGCAACCTAACAAAGGATTGTGATTAAAGAGAACAAAAGCAGCGGCAGTATGATTTCATAAAGGAACTTAAAATTTTAAAGCGACCCTCAGGGGCCCTGGGCATCAAATAAGAGAATGGAGCCCGGATTCCCTTCCGGAAGAACGACCAGGAGCTCATATTCCGGAAGTGCTTTCTGAGGACTTCAATAAAAACGGAATGAGAAACTGACGATATGCCACTCCGCCCGCCTTTTAGCAATTTTTAAATAACAGGTCGTTGGACGAACCCGGAAGATAAAATCAATTGTCCGTCCGCTTCTTCCTCCTCTATCTCGGAGATTTTTCACCTGAACATCTACATTCCCAACGACAGTAATTTATTAGGCTCTGAGCGAATAACAGTTTATAGCCGCCACTCCACGGCTGTTTTGAAACGGAACTTATCCTAGAACAACCTCGAAAAGGGGTAGATTTACTCCATTGCTCTTAATTAAGTTATCGCGTTTTGAAAGCCCCAGAAGAATAAGGCGGAGATGCAATTATGGAAAATTACAATCCAGAGTGTGCTTGAACTCTCTCATGGTGTTTCGAATTAAATGGGGCAAACATCGCAGGATTTTATTTTACGCTCTCGTGAGCAATCGTAATATTTATATCGCCCGTTTACGAGTGGAAAAACTACATAGAATCAAATTGAAAAAATCTCATAAATTACGAAGAATAATTTGGCGCTGCTCGATTGTTAATTGCTATTAATTCGTGCCTCGCTGAAAAATCTATCCACTCTTCATTGAAATCAGCCTTTTTTTTTGCGACCGTAAATCGTATCGCGCACGAGTTTTAATTTACTTTCTGTTTTCCCAATGGGTGTGCGAGTTCCCCGAGTGGGAAAAGAAAGGAAATAATGAAAGAGGCTCTCTACAGATGGCGCTATTGGTTACTGAAGTACGAAGCATGAGTATGAGTTTATTTGAATTTACTTATTACTCTTCTAAGTACCATTAACCGTATGGGAAAGCTTCCTAGAAGTGTACATACGTTTTCAATTACAAATACTCCGAGAAAAACATTCTACTACAATTTATATTTAATGCATAAAATAGGGATAGGAGCGTATTCGAAAATGCTCAAGAATCATTCACTTGGATCGTGACTGTTGAAATAGATGGGACGCAGTAACTGCGCTGTTTTATCCTTCACAAGTTTCCAATTTCCAATTGAGCAGCGGAAGCAAATGCTTTTTACTCTTCCGAAGGATAAGTTTCATCGAAACTACCAATTAGAGACGTCTGTTCCTGGAGAGAAAACGTGAGAGATCGCTAACCATGTTTCGTATTATATTGGAAAAAGTGTGGGTCTCAAACATATACCGGAATAAGGAAAAGAACACTTCTACCGTTACTACAATGATTTTATTATAATCGTTTTATAAAATTATTGAAAATTTTTATTATAATTGTATTATAAAATCATTCTGGTAACGGTATAAGTGTTTTGTCTTTATAATGGAGAACTAACCCAAGACGAGGACGAATTAGTAGATTCAGTATATACCGGAATAGAAAAACCCTATGTTTTAATAGCGAATATACATGTAAATCTATATGAGTTCAAGCATACCGCCTTTCGGGGTGTGGCAAGGGGTGCATGCACCATGACTATCTCTCTAATCGATTACTTTCGCATATCGTTCGCGGAGAAAATTAATTTCCGAAACGACTAGTTCTAGCATCTATTTCTCTGATTTTTCTGAACGGCCTATGTAACAAGGAGGACGCACAATAGCTGCTACATCTTATAAAAATGAACCTTCTCTGAATTTATTAAGTAAATTAAATTAAATCTTCTATATTCCAGCGATTCCCATCCTGGGTCTTAAAGCATTTGAATAATACTCTCCGATTTGTCGAAATTGCAAGACAAAAACATGTTTTTGTTACATACAAAGCTGAAAACCGGACGACGAAATAAATGGCACTATGCACTGTTATAAAAATGTAAATAATACATAGATTTCACCTGGTTCGAGTAAGCATAGCCTTTTTTGCGATTTGTTTTAAAAAATGCTTCAGTTTAGTAAACTCTTTGAGAAACGGTTACTAAAGGTTTCTATATATCGAGCTATGTATAATTGAATTATTACAATCTATTCATCCATCCTAATAATGTAATTTGGTAGGTATGAACTTCGGATTCGCATCCAGACTAAGAATTTGGAGCATGAATGAAAGGAAAGATTAATCTGGTCGTCTGAAACGTCCTAGTTATCAGCGAGCTTCACTTTATCCACGTTTTCATTTATTACGGCTTTCATTAAAGTAAACATTAGCTACAACTATCAATTTTCGAATAAAATTTCAAAAGCGAGGTTTGATAATGTAGTAACAACATCTTGCTTTGCAGCAAGTTCCTCTTGTACTCCGAATTTCTAGATCGGTGATGAACAGTCCTCTTGTTGACGATGGAGTTCTGAGTTGAATACGAAGTAGCTACTCAAGGATGCAGGAAATAACCAGCTCGTACGTTTCCGTTGTTTATTGCCTAAAGTGAAAAATCTACGGGAATAATATTAATTATAAAACTACTAAAACTTTGTGTTAATAAATATTCTATCGGTGGCCGGTAAATCGCAAATACGATGAGTGAATGTGGGTGATTTGATTCGCGGTGAAACTTTAAGTTATCTAGCATGATGAACAATGTCTAACCTAAGGGTTTTTTTCCCTAAACTCCCGCCCGTAACCTATTGTCAAGTAAATACTGATCCATCGGATATTAGTAACTTCCATTAAAAATGAATGGAGGAACAATTATTTTAACATGAAGTCATATTTTTGGGATATCGCTTGTATAGCTTGCCTTAAACATATTATGATTGATATTTATAAAAAATAAAGAATGAATGATTTAGATACTTCATTTTTTGGAGACTTACAATTCAAAGTAATGACGTTTAGTCATTATTTATGAAGAAGTTTACCACTTACGGTGTTGATACTTGATTATTGTATTATCCTGTAAGTGTACGCGAGGAATTTACAAAATTATAGAGTTTATGTTGAGAAGATGTCCTTTTATTTTATTAACCATTATTTTTATCACGAAAAATATCAAAGACATCTTTGCATTCCTCATTTACGTAAATACGAAATGCAAATTAATATGAATATATTAAATAATTAAAATATTTACTATATATGGTTTTTGGCTATAAAGGACCAGATGTTTATTATAATAATATTGTAAATTTAACTTCCGTCACTCTCATGAAGTTTACTAGACCAAATAGATGAATATAATACTCCAATAGATATTCTACGAATTCATGCGCCTAGCTTAACTAATTGACAAGGGTTGCGTTCACCAAACCGAAATTCCCGCGCCAAGGCCGAGGGACGCAAGACTAGAATAACTTTCTCATTCTTAATCGTTCGACAGGCTGGCGTAGTGGGTCACAGCACCTAGGTGCGACGCTAACTGTCTCGGGTTCGAATCCGGTCGCGGGTGCTTCCGGGATTAGAGGGCCGCCAACCCCACCGGAAGCTTTTTCCTCATCCTAACTTCGGAATAAACGGATTCGAGCCCGTACTTTAGTGTTGCGGGTGCAAAAGACCCGCACCCCAGCCCTCGAACCCGCTTGGCGGGCGGCCAAATCATTAATTTTTCACATCTTTTTCTAATTCATTTTTTCGCTGCAAAAATTTCAATTTCAAGTTGTTTAAGTTTTTTCCCTTTCAAAAATTGCACTGCTGGGCTCAAAGTTTAGCGGAAAAGATTTTAAATCCGGGCAACCCACTTACAATACTATATAATAGTGAGTGGGTTGCCTGTATTTCAAAATCATTTTCTCAGCTTTGGCCCAACAGTGCAAAGTTCTGAAAGCAGAAGCTGAAAGAAATCAGTAATACATTCATTAACATTGAGTAATTGAAGCATTCATACTACGCGAAAAGTGAGGCAGCAAATGAAAATCAGCAACATTTTGGAATTTTTAGCTGTGAAAAAGAGCTACTAAGCTTTGCATACGTCATTAAGAATTTACAGTGCTTTTAAATACCAAACAAGTTATCGTTTATTCGTGCTGTAATGAGAAATCAATGGAAAAAAAGTCTTATGAAATAACTAGACATTATATTTTTGAAAAAATATTGAGGATCAATCTTCCGAGTCTGTACCATTTAATTAAAGGATTCTTTCGGTGGGAAAGAAATCGAAATATGATTCACAGGGATTTACAAATACAGAATAAACAAACAAAGAAAAATCATGCATATAAAAAAAACTGAAAAAGTAGATTGTAGAAATTATTCTTTCAAATACGTTAATGCCATCAATTTACTTGATCCTATTGCCGTTAATTTAGTTCATTATATCTAAGATTTCTATATTACTACCTAACTACCTATACAGCTATGGTCGAAGTTTAAATTTGTGAAAAATAACATAATTATAATGTACAATTAATTACAAAAAAATATGTACGAAATTTTAAAATGTTTACTAAATTATAAAGTTACTAAAATGTAACAGAATTGCCTTAGGAAATGCGTTCATTTTTTTTCGGTACGGGCAGCTATTTAACGAAGAATGGCGAATGGCTCGACAACGTCGGGACACCATCCCGGCCGGAAAGAAAACTGTTCGCGGCAATCACCGCGACAATCCAACCCTAATTATCTCCCCGCGATCGATCCCGGCGTTTCTTAAACCAACGAACGCATTCACCACCATGAATGTGTCACTGATCCATCCGGGATTCACGCAACACGTTTCCACGTATCCATGGCAACCGGATTTTTCGGACCCTCTCCCTTTCTCCGAACGAAACCACCGCATGCGCGCCACATCTAGGGCACCAAAAACCAGCGCAGGAAAATCGCACAGCTGATCCGCGTAACAGCATCAGCTGAGAGGGGGTACGGATCGTGATTTGTGTCACCCCCGCCCCAAGCAGAAGGACATCAAAAGATAGGGAGGCACAATCTCCGTAGCAAGAGGGGAAGCACACACAATGCGTTGGGTCAAAGGACAGGGTTGTAGCGCTTCCTCATGCCTCTCTCTTTGGTCACGTATAGCGGCAAGTCCTCATCAATATTCAGGGCTATTGCCGCTCCGGAGTACGCCTGATTTGCAGGGGAGAGAGTCCAATGGAGGGAGTGTAAATATATAATGAACTTGCTCCTTGTTTAATGCGAGGAGGGCATTCCAGGTGAAATAGCGCTGCCGTCTGAGGGGAATTGAGGGAATGAGAGATGCCGAAACTGGGCCCTCCCCAACAATAGTCGTGCTTCGATATATATTCGATACATAACGAGGGAGGGCGTTCCGTTTTACCCCCATTTTTCCGAACACACAAAAGAAGTCTATCTCCCGCTCCAGTTTTTCTCCTATCCGTACATCTCCGTGTTTGGGGTTAAATCGAGCGGCAAATCGAGGGAAATAATCCTGGCGCTGTAAGATTCGCCCTTCGGTTGTTTTTCCCTTCAGCAATGCGCGTAGGTTAACCCATGTTGAATGGGGAATAGAAAATTGACCTCAAGTTCAAACGAAGGCTTTTTTTGTCGGTAACGACACTCACTTTTTGCTCGAACCTAGCGGAGCCTTGATCATCAACCTGTATTATTACTGGCGATTAATTATTTACTCGATCGCTTTTGACAAATATTGATCCGCCAAAAAGTCAATTAAGGCGATGATTAGCGTGCATTATTGAGGAATGCGCCATTATCAGTGATTGATTTTTACAGCCGAGCTGAATATTTTATCGTGATTCTATTAATTAACCCTACTAATTAACTCTATTAATAGATATCTGTATATTTTATAGTAATTAACTGATAATTTGGCGCTCCGGAAAAATTCGGATGGCGAGATATTTATTGTAACTTTTTTCACTAGTAGTCGACTAAAATTGAATTAGATCGGTGAAAAATGCGGGGATGAAACGGTTGTACGAAGAACTATCGATCAAAAGTTTTCGCATCCATTTTTAACGCTACGCTAATTTGAATTTCCAAGACTTGATCAGGGCTGATATCGGCAGATCCATTTTCCGCATCCTGAATCCTGCTATAATTATTTTTTATTTTATCTCGATAAAAAAAACTTAGTAATTTAGTGTTTCGTAAGTTAGTAATTCAACATTAAAATTATGATAAATTATTAAATAATAAATTATTAACTCAAATCAATATCCAGAGATAATTACAAAATCAACTTTGACTATGGTTGCAATGGTAATTACTGATATTACTGCAGATTAAATCAGACAGGTAATTTACTGTTAAACCTGAGCTAACTACGATAGTACATCGTAAAATCACTTTATCCAAAATGCGATGTTGAATTAGGTATAAAATCCAAAATATTGTTAAAAAATGGCTGGATTCTTTCATTAGGAGGGAAGAATCGACAGCTTCGAATATAATTTGTTTATTTTACTTTTTATATGTACAGGTGATCGTGTTATAATACAATTCGTTAGCTCAGTCCATATTCGTAACACGAATCCGAAAAAAGCAAAATATCCTCTGTGTCCGAAAAATTTATTTATTATATCTTCCGTTGGCAGAGGTATCCCTGCTTAAGTAATAGGACTATTTTTATCTTCGATTACTTAACAACATACATTTGTTGATTGTGTTTGATATTGAGTCTTCTGCTAACAGAGGTCGCTCCAATTCTCGGAAATCACCTCCGAACGCCAAGGTCACCTTGGACTTCGGAACATATGGACCTCTAGAATCACCTCATCTCCTCATCAAAAGAGTCGAAATACGTCATCTATTTAATGGTAATCCCTTCGAGTAAGAATTATTCACACCTGCCTTCGTTTATATAGTGGAATATATAGTGGATTACGCTAAAACATCATTGGCTTGGTACCAGGTAATTCGAAGCACCGTCTAATTAGAAGTCAACAGTTTTTGTCAGCAAGCATTCTAAAACGATGTGTAATTTATAATCAAGTGATTCGAAATACGAGTAGGAAGAAATTTTAAGTCCGAATGTTTCCGTAATCCGCTGGTATTCTAATCTCCAAACATACTCCATGTTTACATGGTTGTATTTAATGAGGCGATAGGTTGAAATTCTTCTCCTCGCGGAGAGTTTTGTTCAAGATCATTCCTATCGCTTATTTCAAAATGACTGTGAAACCACCGAATTTTAAATACTTTCGCAATTTTAATTCATCAGCGTGTTTTGCAGCTAAACAGAAAAATAAGACAATCAGTTTCATTATGGAAGAGCGGTGGGGATCGCGAATATCCAAGTGGGTAGCGCTTTTGACACTGTTAAAAGCGGTCCTGGGTTCGATTCTCGGCAGGAGACTTTACTTGCGAAATGACCTTACTTTTGAAAATACTATTACTAAAAGACGGTTGTCCTGGGGACGCACGCGGGCCCTTAACCCATTTCGAGAGGCCCAGGAACGAAATATCTACTGGAAATTTCGTCTATTTGCCACGTTGAAGCTTATGAACGATGCGGAAAAAGTCAAATTTTTTCACATTATATCCTAAAAAGAGAAATCCTATATCCTATAAAGATCCTTTTTCACGCTAAACATTGCCGCAATAATACGATAGATCTAAAGATTATAGATGATTTATTAACATAAAACAATACTGAAGCCCATATTTTAGATGGCCTATGTCTCTACGTGAGTTATTGCGGCCCATTGGAGCCCAAAGCTTGGAAACCACTGCTCTTGCTCTATGATAATAAAATCGATTTCTGACCAGTTCGTTTTCAATTCGAACAGATGCGGTATTTTTTGGATCGTAAAGTTCGAGACGAGGAGTTTTTGCCCCAACACACTTCACAGATTACAGCGAACGAAATAACCCAGTACAGCAGAAAATCCGAAATCAAGAGATTCTTTCTCATTCCGAAATAGGAATGCTATGGGCAATTGCTCTCTTCAAATGTCATACTCCAGAGGAATCAGTTCTCGGTCCCAGAAAAAGAAACGAAGGAAACTTCATAGTAACCGATCAAATTCCAAAATACCACTCTTAAAGGGCTCCCCTCTCTCCGATGGATACCCGTTATCAGGCTGAAGTATTGGAGTATCCGGGAGAAGAGGGGAGAAAAAAATAATCTCAACTTGTCCCTTCGCCTCGGCGAGGGAAGCAATCTCGAAAAGTGTTCGCGTTCGCTGGAGCACGAACTTTTTAAAGGTAAGAATAACGAACCAAAAGTCCTCAGATAGGAGTTCCGCTTCAGTCGCCATTCCATCCCTCGGAATCACCCGAGAAGGCCTCTTCCACAGCGGGAGAATGCACGGAAGAAATGCCCCGATTTATTACCGTCATCGAAGGGATTGAGGGGATGCGGCGAAAGGGGGAGGACGGAAAATAAAGGAAAAGAAAAGCGGGAAATAATTTGGAAGTGGCGTTCTCCATCTTCTGCGAGACGAGCACCAGCGAAAATGGCTGCTCCGCCGATTAAGAATATTTTTCGTCGGATATCGTCATCTAGCGATTACGTTGACGATTTCACATATGATAATGTATGAATAACAATTAGGGTGATATGTAAGAAGAGATTTAATAGTCTCAAACTCGTCCTGAAATGAAGTCGTTTATTAATATTATTTCCCTTCGCGCGTATAATTTCTCTTTCACATCTTTCGATAAGTTACACGCAGAGCAGTGATTAGATTCAAAGAACACCTGGCACATTTCAAGCCTGGCAGATTTTCGCTATCCAGTGGTGCCAAGCGTATGCATGATCATGTATGTAATATTTCCAATAATTATTTTAAATTAATGCATATCTCCAATACATATCTTAATGCCCTAGAAAATCTTTGTATTTATAAAAACATAAATCATCTTAACACATCACGAACACTGATTAAAATTTTAATGAAACGCTATACACTCTTGTTGCTCCGTTAGTTGTTTCCTCCGGCCCGCTTCTGGCTCTTTTCTTTATTCACTCCGTACCCCCGAAGAGTATCTCTTTAAGAGCAAAATACGTATTTGGCTAAATCAACCGATTTTTGATGGTCCTGGTGGGTTCTTTTATGCATATTTTTCGATGTATATCATACGGGTAATAAGTGTCGAGCAAATCAAATAAAACCAAGTACAGCTTATTTTACTATTATTCCGATTAGAAATTAGATTCAGAGGGCCACGATTATTAATGGTTTCATTTATACAAAAACTCTATGTTGCCTGTTAAGTACTCGTGTTTCTCCGCGATTACGGCTTCAACTTCAGTTCCTACATCGTTAGGTGCCAAACTCCCCGGAGAAAGAATGTACGCAAGATGAGGAGTGAAGGGGTTTGTCATTTCTTTCCTCATCGACAGATGAGTGAGAAGTGATTGGGCCTCACATATCAAATGGGTCAGAATACTATGAGTGGAGAGAGTCAACTTAAGTGTGCCGCAATGACTCTATGGATTACACGTTTTACTGATCTGTGTGCGACGCATTATAAATATATTTTTCAATATCCCCTATCAAAGCACAAATCAAACATATTCAATCGGACATATTCAATCAAACACATTCTTCATCAAATTTTCTAGCACGAAAGGTCTTCATGTTTGAAAGAAATGCTATCAATTCACAATATTTCTCATCGCAGAATGAATCAATAGTCAATATACTATATTATGCTTGTGCTTTTTCGACTTAACTTGTTTTTTCTGCACTATCAGAATTTATCTAGTCATAAAATTTTTAATGGTGGAATTTATACCAATACACTGAATATCAAGAAAAATATAAATATTCAATAAAATTCATTGAACTGTTACTTACGCATCGATATTTTCTTTACAGGTTCGCTTGCCATAGGAAGACCAATGCTAGATTGCTGGACAGGAATTAAGAAGGCTCGAGAGATGTGAGGATGATGTAAAAGAAAGTTCTTAAACATACGCATGCAGTTTCAATAAACCTTCTTTATAACGCCATATTTTTATGAAGGTCTTCTTTTCCATACTCAAACTTTGATGAAGCAAAAATCCAATACAATAATATGCAGTATCTTCGATTCCCTCTAAATTGCTAGCATTTTTGTCAGTCTCTGTAGTTTCATAGAGGAAGGTCTGATATGTCTTTTCCTAGTGTATCTTTATCCCCTATATGGAGGCAACTCGCTGCGACCTTGGCATTTCGAAAGAGGCCCAGCGGGATCGCCACCGCATCTTATATTAATCGCGGCTCTCTATTCTTGCATAAAGCGTCAGAGTTGGTATAACGTGTCTTGTTTTCCTTACAGATCCTTTTCGTATTGCATTGGTAAGTTTTTAAACGGAAGATCCTAAAATCTTATTTTCAAACGGAGGGTAACTTAAAGAAACCTGGAATATTAGAATTCAAACGTAAACGCCCAGATAAACTCTGGAGTTGCCATTCTTGTACCATTTTTTCCCTTTGTGTTAATTTAATTATATTACTAAGCAGTATCATATAAAATCGTGCTGCTACTATTAGAGTTTCATTATAACTAACAATGCGGCATATTTCAATACTGTTTCATCATTTTTCGTGTTATTTAGTCGTCATTTTTGGCGTTTTCTCTATTTTGTTTCGCTTCGTGTAATCTTTGTAGGGTATAAACACAACAGTACCTACCTTATAACCGAATAATAATAATTATATCAGATTATTATCTTTAGAAGATATGAGTCTTTGTAATGACAATTTGGTTCATTACACAGTTAATAATTCTTGTTTTCATCCCTCTAAGGATTGCCGTGAAAATATAGTTAATGATTTGAGTATTAAAACCATAGGGTAAATATGTCCTTCTGATATGAGTAAATTATGCAGGAACATTCAGAGAGGTTCTATAACGTTAAATTTTAATCCATAGCGCGGAAACCCTTAGAGAGGCCCACACAACGTTTGCTATGAAGTTAAGCGATATTACGAGTAAGAACACTTTATGATATTACAAACGGATAAACTTCAATGAAAATAGGTTAGCAGGTACAAACACCGAGAGCGGGATTTTCATTCGGCATTTTACGAGCATATCGATTCGCATACAACGAAAATTCGCGGATTCCACTCGGAGCAGGAGAAATTTACACGGCGACAAAATGATCGACTCCGCACATTTTTCACCCGGAGATAATTAAATTTGCGCGCAACAATAATGACAACGGATATTAAAGAAATCTAAGCTCCATCGGGACGGAAGGAGGGAGGGGAAGGTGTATTGTTGAGTAGCAGAGACATAAAGGAAAGGGGCCTGATGATTAGGAGGGGCAGAGAAGATGCGGAGATGGAAAAGGAGGAATGATGGTAATGATCACGATGGAACAAGAGCGAGCGGGCAGGGGAGAGGGAAGGAGGTTAAATAGGACGGGATTCAGAGGAGAGAACAAGGCAGAGTTTGAGATGGTGGGAGCTAGGCCGGGAGGAGTTACTTTTATTCTCCCCCCTTAACGGCAGAAGATGGAGAATTAAAGACGCAAATGAGATGGAGAGGGATAAAAGAGGGAGATGGAGTGAGAATCATAAATAAGAGATAGATAAAGGGGTCAATAAAGGAGAAAAGGGAAGAAGGAGGAATAAAAAAGGGTTTCGAGAAGACGTAGCGGATGAAATGATGATAAGGATGATGATGGGAGAGATAAACAAAGGTTCCCATTCATGCGGAATTGAGATGAAATGGCCCGTCCTTCTGTCTATTCATGTAATATTCAGGTTTGATTCGGTGCAGAAGTCATCATGCCCAGGCCAAATGAAATGAGCCTTAATCTCATAGCAATGCGTGGAATCCTTTCTTTAAATTCTCGTAATCGGATATTCGTGGGAGCTTCTTGATGATGTGATTTTTTTAATCCAGAGGAATATATTTTTTTATGGAAGAGAGACGCAGAAATGGCCTACTTTTCCCAAACAGTTCCTAGAGACCTCGGCTGATGACTGGCGGCGTTAACAAATTTTCAACTATTCTGGAATATTTTGACCGTTTTTCAGTCACGGCTAACTAATACTGCGTGTGGAAAAAAGCAGAAATTACTATAGAAAAATGGTTAATGCCATTTTGCTTATTCGTAGTAAAAGGTAGCTTCAAGATAGTGTTTACTAGCATGTTAGGATTTTACAATTAATAGGAAATAGAATTACGGTTATGGAGGTTTCGGCGGTAGAAAATGACTTAGTTTGCGATTACTGAACGAATTGTCGTCGTTCGTCAACATACCACTGGATAAGTAAACGGGACTATTTTTGGAGGAAGACTGCGAAACTAAAAATAATCCTTAGGGTATCACAAAATGCAACTTGTTTTTTGAGAGTAAGCAAAGTTCTTTGCATGAACAACAGTTAAAAAGGGCGACAAAAATGTTCAGTGATATTGATAACATTTTCTGAAGTTATCATCAATTATTTTATATTGATTATGAATTACTGTTCCTATCCTTTCAATCGAATTTTTTTCTTTTATTTCGTTTTAACTGTACGATTTTATACTTATAATTTAATTTAGTGCAATTTAAATATCCAAAATTCATTTCAGAAAAACAGTTACTTAGGATGAATCACTATTATGAGGAGTTGGTGTTGATGACTAAGAATGGTACCCTAGTATTCTACGTCAGATATATATACTTTAATTTGATCCTTCATTTCCTATAGACATTATAGAAACGTTGCTCGAAAGAAAAGCTCTTTTTTAAAGCTTTAACTGTATAGAAATCTTGATTTTTCTCTCGAAGACGTATCCTTCATCCCATTCATCAATTCCAAAGGATTGAATACCCAGCACCGATCCTTTTAACTCTAACGTTACATAGCTGGGACAAGGTGAATTTCCTATCATGAATATAATGCGTAGTTTCTGGCATAATCTTCCGCGTAGAGTTTGAGAACATCGTAGTATTCCTGGAAAATTCGAGTTGGAAGCATCCATTGCCCCGGTGTATTTGATGCATTAACAAGAACTTGTTGTTAGTGAAATGGAACGGCCGCGACTACGCTGCTTTGAAGCACCGTGTAATGTATGCAAATCAGGCTTCAACATTGCGGCGAGAGCGCACGCAGGAAAATTCGAAACTTTCTTCTTTAACGATACTCATAAGCGGCTTTCATTATTTACAGCTTCAGAATTTCCTTTAATTCGTGCTTCTTATTGCTATCATCGCGTGGGAATGTGTTTAAATCTCAATGAGGAGGGGAAGAGTCCTTTTTTAGTTTAATTGCTCAGTATTTGATACTTATGTGTATAATTTAATTTAGCGTAATTTTAATTTTTCCCCCTTCTCTCTTCAACACAATTAACGCACCATTTTTTTCATTCTAATTTTTTTATAGTTGCGTTAAGTTCATTTTTTGTGTACTCTTAACCTCCATTTCCATTCTGTACTTTCAAAGTTCAATATCCTCTGGAGTGAAAACTTTTTCACGTCGCTATATGCATTCTTTTCCGCTCTCTTTTCTTTTTATTATTATTTTTTATTTACTCTAAAACTATATGGGTTAGATGTAAGAAGGGACTGTATAGTCCCGTAATAAATACGTTTCTATTCTATTTTTTTCAACTTTTCGTTGTTTAAAGGGGAGAACAGTTGCATTAATTTATAAATTGACTCCAGGGATATCTGGGATAGCGAATGATTGGTAACTAGGTATCACAGGTGTTAACTTATTTTGCGTAATTTTTAGTGATGGAAATATTTCTTTTTCACGTATTTTGCGAAAATTGCCTTTAAATGTTACTTTTGATAAAGAGATATCCATGAATGCAACATTAATGAAATTATGCTTCACCATTTTACCCTCGTCACTCATTATTACGAAATATAGTGGTATCTAGACTCGTGAACTTCCTTAGTTCCAGTTCGAAGTTTGTAACTCGAAACGCTCGCATCTCAGGAAACCCAGTTTTCCATTATATCTTTTTGATTATTTAGTTCTCGAATTCAATTTCTTATCTAGAGGTCAGAATGAGTAGTTCTCGAAAGTCGAAGTCGAAAAGTTCGTGTGTAGAACGGTTCGTAAGTCAAGGTACCGTTGTATTAAAGAAGTTCTTAAAAATCGTCAGTAAAAACTCCTTGCTTTTCTTATTTTTCGATTGGAGGAATGAAATGTGTAAGATTGCCAATCACGTTTCTATTTTTTTGACAAAATTCTCTGGGCTTTCCGGCCGAATAGCTCACCACCAATTTTCATGCTGTTTCTTATTATTAATTCATTAGTTATTTTTTACTTATAGCGGGTGCCATAAAAGCAAAATGATTAATGTATGTGCAAAGTATTCTGAATTCACATGATTAGTAGAGCAATACAATTTCTGGGCACTATTTCCAGCTTGATTCCGCGTTGAAAAACTAATTTTTTTTATAGTTTTCCCAAGATTAATCGTCATAAATTTGGATATTTTTGCAAGAAGTACTAGAAACAGCTGACAGGTTGTTACATTGCCTCAGCCTTCAAACATTTTTCTTTCTTTTTCTTAATGAAATCTGAGTCAATTTAATTACGGAAAGTGAAAATAAATGGATGACTCAACTACCAAATCGCTTCTAACTTCTATCAACTTAACTTTTGATTTAATTGACACCTAAAATGTTCTATGAAACCTAATATTCCATATTTACTAAATTTCCAATAATTTTTTACTCATCGATCTTTATGTAGCAAGTGCGGGAATTCCTCTTATACCATCAATCTAGCAGCTTGACAACTACTTCTGCTCGATTTCCTGTGACGATTTTCAATCCAAAATAGACCTGCCAACGCTACCTTTTCCAATCATCATATGTCATTAAGTCCGCTAGTGATTCGATTACCTGAACTTTTTATGGAAGTATGAACGGAGTGACCGTTTCCCAGCTTTTAATTTAACTTCAAACTACGCTTGAAAATTAAAGCTCTGGACTAGAAATGTTCGATTACTGGCAACGGAGGAAAAGAAGTTATAATTATGAATCGCTGAAAAAAATTATCGTGGGTGAATTGGAGGAACGAAAGGAAAAAGTAGGCGACGAAGAAGATAAAAATATTCACTTCACTTTCCTTCATTTTCACGGCATTGTGGGACCTTGCTATTATTTGTTTGATATCCTTCCATTCTTTTGTAACAGAATATGGGAAAATGAATATTTCTTGCATCTTTTTTCTTCATTTCTTTATTGTTCATAGCTGTAATAGTACGAAAGATAGTGACGTATGAGTGATGCTAGGTATGGCATTCATCTCAACGTCACTCCTTGCAACTTAATTATTTAATGGAAAGCCAGTTTTTTTTCATCTTCCAGAGTTCAAGAATTTTCGTTTTCATGGTACTAAGTTTTCAGCGCAACACTCGTGCAATAATATCATCAAGCGCTGAAGAAAATGTAAGTTGAAGACATTCTCAAAAGATTTAAATTTCTAGAATTTCCATTTTATCGATATCCCTTATCCTTGTCCATTATTTGGCAATTTTACGCTGCTCTGAAAAAGAGGTGTCGACCCTTACTGACCGGGAATCCACATACATTTCATCAGCTGCGTTTATCAGAAGGAAGCAATTAAAATAGACAACCTTTCCTTTAATTAGAAATTTCGTTTTCCCTCGTGACTATTTATGCAGATAGTTTACGCCAACATCACATAACATTAAAACAAATTTTATCAGGGAGAGAGAATAATAGGGCGTTGATATGAAATGTAATTTAAGGTTCGGAGGAGAAGAATAATTTCACGGGTAATTTTATATTTTTCTTGTTACTTATGGTGGTTAGATGAGTTACATTTACAAGAATGTTTCTGAGACAGCGATTTGTTCACTTATTTTTGAAACATTGGCGGGTCGGGTTAAACATTCAGTAGATCGCGTAAGAACACGTAATCCTACAACAAAGTCGTAATTTGGCAAAGGAATTCAATAAAAGGATATTATCGTTTCACTAAAAACAATTTATAACAACATAATTCGGAATATAATAATAATAATTCGAGTTTATTCGGGCGAGATCAAGACAACTGAAATATATCTCAATGAGGATATTACATAATCCTCTTTACTTTGTTTCTCTTGCTTAGCAACGATGACGCAATGTCAATAGAAAGCTGCTGAAAGAGCTACATAGAAATTTATTCACTTCCAGATAATTTTAATCATTTCTAAGAGAAAGCATGTTAAGGCCTAAATCTAGGGACCGATTCTCGACACATTGTCGAAAGTCCTCGGTTGGCCCACGGCTGAAAGTTGAAAGGTGTTGTTAATACTTCTGGGAAGTGGAAAAGTTTGAAGATGTAAGTTTTTGGAACTTTTTGAGGAGTAAATTTTGAAAGAAAAACGAATGAAACTGAAGAAGGAATAAGATTTGGAAGAATCAACTGAAAAGAAGATACTGAGCTTGGAGATTTCATTGGACTACTGAAAGCGGAGATGGAGAAAATGAGAATGAAACAAAACGGAACGATAATAGGATGAAAGAGATATATTTTCTTCCTTCCGTTACTCGAATAATTCTTAAATGCTCTAAGCCTCAGAACCTGCATTTATTCGAGTAAATTTCACTAAAACACCGTATTATGATGGGGAATAAAGGATTTCTGTTCTAATTTACTCGGTTACACGCTGTTGATGTCTACAGCTTATTTGTGCCATACGATTCTCTATTTAGCATCTTAGGGCAATATGAGTAATGCGACAGATAAAATGACACCCTAGTTTAAAACCATACAAACAAGTTTGAGAAAAGAATTTTCCACTCAGAAAAATATCCACTCAAAATGAAATGAAATATTTACTGCATAAAACAGCAATTCCAAAATTCGAGGGAACAAAAGTGCTTTCTTAAACCTTGCGAATCCTAACTAAACATTTATTCTAAAAAATGACTTCTTTTATCATTCCGTGGCTCTTTTAGGAAAACGCGGCATTGCTTATAATTTATTTTCTGCCACAAAAATATTTACGTAAAAGTATCGTTTAAAGATTTTTCCAGTTATTTTGCAATTGGTATCAAATATCGCCTTGTGTATTAGTTCCAACATCTATTTGCGTAATTTGGTAGATGTAAAAGGAAAGGTGAAAATCTCTCGCGCAACATACCTGCAAATTGCGAATTAAACGAAATGTTGGCGGGTAACAGAACCAGTTTCTCATTTTGAGTTTCATTGCACTCTGAAGAGCACTCGAAAACTCTGAAGTGCACAAACTCCCACGGTATTTACGGCAAGTACTCAGTTTTTAAATTGAAGAACATTTCGAAGTATCCGTCATGGAATTAACGATGTATCAGTGTATAATTATCAAGTGCCTTTAATGAAGATGGTGACCATTGTATTCCAAATTTTACACCTTTTGATCTTGAAGAGATGATCTATAATTTGTAAAACTGGGTTAGAAGATTCATTTTTTATTGTTCTTTTTCCCCTTTTTTCAAGTTTTAGAAATATTTTCTTTGTTTTAGATTTGGTTATCACTATCAGTAGGTTTCGCAAGTTTTTTACACTCCCCTACTTATGGGTGTTTTTCTGATTTGGAAATATTCTCATGAGCTCTTGACTTACGTTTTTTTAACCACAAATAGTTTCTTCTTTTTTTCCTCTTTTTTACTTCTCCAGCTCTTCCTTTTATTAAAATTAAATAGGTTAGATATAAGATGGGACTTGATAGTTCCAATCACGCCAGCTACAAAGGTGTTTCTATTCTATACTAACCCATCCTCGCATGTTTCTCCAAGTTCCACTGTCGGTAAATTTAATAGGAGAGAAGATTGCCGAATTGCACTTGGATTTGTTAGTCGTCAAGAGAGCTGAATGCAAATGTTTATTCTACGTGGTGTATGAGCCGCAGCATGATTTTCTATTGTGTTTATGGGGGTCGACAGCAATCGCATCAAGTCGGATGTAATGGAACCGCAGTAACTTCTGTGGGAATACGCAAACCCATGTGCGCGGATCTCGCGATTGTTGAGGGATTGCCAAGAGTATCTCTCGCCTGTTGAATTTGCACGGTACGCCAAGTACGTGTAAGCTAGTTAGTAGCACTCTTTTGTGATGTGTAGTTAGTTTTTCCAATAAACGTGCAGCCTTCCAATTGTATTCTTTTCAATTGTGGTATTACCCGCCCAAAATCATGAGTGTTTTAAAAGTTAACATTTCAATGCCGTAGAAAAATATACACAATTCATACATCGTCATGCGTAGGAACCGTTGAGAAAAATCGATGTTACTGAAAACATCTGAGTGTGTCTATATAAATTAACTTTCGTTAAGCGCGGTTTGAAAGGTTTCATTACGATAGCTTCGTGCACATGACCGTACGTGGTGCGATTGTGAATTCTGGACTTATACCGCGGAAAGTTACTTTCAATCGGCTGTTGGAGTTGATTAGATTTTGCACGAATGCCCTCAGAGTTTTGATTGGAAGCTCGATTGCGGTTTTACAAAATGTACTGACCGGGTCGTATGCTACCTGTGCTCAACATATTGTTCAAAACCTTTACTGCCGATTGGCATAATGTTTGGCGACCCAAAAATCCTTTTTTCACATATTTCAAAGTAATAACGGTGTAGGAATCCAAGATTTTCTAATCACACATTCAAGAAAGTTATTTTTACATCGATAATTCTTTAGGGTTTGAGAAACGCTCCAAGAAGCCATAGATTTCAGTTAACTAATCGTTAGGAAATTCCGAACAGCGGGGGTTAGGGTTCTCCGTGGTCGC
Source organism: Ladona fulva (assembly GCA_000376725.2). Classification (NCBI taxonomy): domain Eukaryota; kingdom Metazoa; phylum Arthropoda; class Insecta; order Odonata; family Libellulidae; genus Ladona; species Ladona fulva. The sequence continues at coordinate 1,306,625 of KZ308229.1, read as the reverse complement.
GCTTTGCAAGTATTGTTCGTGCACCCGTCTTCCTTTTCTTTATAGATTAGATTTTAAATCAATAGTTGATACAGCATAATCCCAAACCTGCCTTTCTTAGCGATTTCATTCAAGCAATAGAACCTCATCAGAGGTTAAAAATACTCCATGAGGCTTACGGAGTGAGTTTAAACCTCTAATTGATTAACAGCCGTGTTCCAATTTTCTTTCCTTTCATCAATAGAACTTCAAATGATTCGTCAGCCGAGACCCAAGGAAACCTATAAAGCGTTACTGAGGGAACGTGTGACGTATACACACATTAATGGGTTCATTCACCGAAGAAATAACTACAGGCAGTATTAGTAATCTCAGTTTCGTCAAAATAATATAAGTAACTCAGTCATTTCCTGAACATTGCGCTTTCTACAAAGCTCGAACTTTGAATTCTAGGAAAATGAATTGCTCTAATTAACAGTAAAGTTTCATTGTTAGGTGATCAATTTTATCGTCTATTTTACCGGAATATTTACCCTGAATAGTACTCATTCTATATTCTTCCTTCTACTCCATTCATAGCGTTCCTTGTCTCAACTCCATTCAAGGGAATATTCGATCTATTTATCTCTCTGCAAAATTCCTTATCTTACCGAGTCTGTATATTTGTAATCGTCAGCTACTTAGGACAATACGTCTAAGTGTCAGTCTTCTGTTGTCGTATCGTAACTCAACCAAGGCTTAAATTCGCGTCATTTCTTAGCTTATACGAAAAACTTGTAGTAATTCATTCTCTAGAGGAATCAATGTTGCTACTTGAAGGCATGAGCTCGAGTGCTGTCTGTTACGTGCGATACAATGATAATGTTACTCGAAAGTAATGTAAACTATTAACAATTTACTATTCCGTATGCTGACTATTTACTATGTCAGCATACGGAATATGCATGATTCTATTATAGTATATAAGTAGTTATTATTCTCCATATTTCATTCTTCGTGACGTGTACGCCAGTATTTTAGTCGAGAAAACTTATTCTTCAATATTTTGATGGGTTCTTTAAATGTAAGGGAACTAATTCGAACTGCATAAAGTTAGGGGAATAAGCTGTCCAATTCGTTGGTTGTTGGTATAAGGGAAAAATCATAATTTCAGCTACCTCTTTCCTATTCGAATAATACATGCCAAATCTTAAGATATTGGAAGCAAAGAATAATACGTAAAGTTCTACTTACATTGGTCACCAATCCAACTCCTGCTGATAAGGATTCCTTTGAAAACAGAATAGTCGTTTGAGTTGGAAATTCATCTGTAAAGGAATAATAAGAGCTTATAGTCATGGTTATCTTATTTTGAATAATAAGCTAAGATTAACATTCCTACCACCTTAATACTTTAATCGAAACTTTCAAATAGTTCACGAATCGCCCAATGGTTACCTTCCGAAACCAGAGTTCTACCTATTTGCATATTCCCTTTTCTGAAAAATAATTTAATCACATCGCTGAAATATACTTACTTAAAGATGAAATATTTCGGTAAACTCAGCCTTAACTCCGTGATTAACGTATAAGTGATAAAAACCATATACTTGCGGTTTAAATAATAATAATAATGTTTATTCCTTTACATTTATCAAATTACAAACAAAACATATTACTTTTAGAGGAATATAGGTAGCCCATTGATGATAATCACCAGCTTCGGGGTTACCGACTCTTCCGGAAATTAAAAAATACAACAGAATAGTAATAAAAAAAGAAAGACCAGTGTCATTACAAAAAAAAACTATACAGAAATAATATACATATAATATAAAGCATTTATCACCTTCACAGAATCTTATTAAACAAAAATTTGACATCTTTGTGATTTAGAAGCTATAAATAAAATACATTTTTAATTTAGCGTTGTGCAGTCGTAATTGATTGGTATATTATTATACTAATGCAACATTTAGTATTTACTGAAGTGTCTTGAAAATGTTGAAACTTGTTTAGTTTGATCGATTTTCGGTCGAAATATGAAAATTCCGAGTAAGATAAGGTAGGAAGAAAGTCATACGTGACTGGGATTCGAACCCAAACTTCACACTTAACGGGAGGATTTTCTTGCTAATCGTGCTTCCACTCAAAACAACCTCACCCCGTTTCTCAGGGAAACTCTTATTTTATTAGGTTTCCTCTGTGAGGACCGTGCGATAGTGAGTGCCGCTAATCCCGCTCCGTGACCGAGACTACTCTACGTGGTAGTCCGATTGGAAAGGGTATCTACCCGGAAGGTGGAGAATCTGGGTCCGAATACCAGTCGGGAATGACTTTTCCGTTACCTTTTTCCCGTGCAAAGTTCTCCTAAATCCCTTCCCCAAGAAAAATAAATCGACAATCGATTCACTAATTCTTATGTGAGATGACAGACTGACAATAAAAAATGCGCAGTCATTCTTTAACTTTATCATTATTGCCGTACTGTTGCAGTAGTCTATAACATTGCAAAAGCGATCCCCTTTTAACGATAAGCCTTCGCAATTAAATTTCGAGGTAATACAACGCAGAATAATGTTATCAATCGCCGAAAAAGGCAAATAAATCACAGGACCACGTCGTTAAACAATACCTTCGCGTAAACTTGCTTAAGGGGATACAAACAGGTACAAGCTCATGTCTCTTCAAGAAACCGTCCTTTATTCCAAAAGGGACCGGCTTAAAAAGATTAGGGAGAGAATTGCACGAATCAGAGAAACAGCGTATCGGAAAAACATCCAAGAAAGGGAAAGCTAAAAGTAAAGAAGGGGCAAAATTTAAGGAGCGGAATCAGGAATTAAAGAGAAGTAAATAAAGAGACGGATGAATAGGAAAAGCGTAGGGGGAGGGATTCGAGTAAATGTAAATGGAAACGTGGTAGAAGTTTGGGGAAGAAGAATTGAAATAAACGTGGAAAAGGATGGAAAGAAAGGGAATGGATTAAAGGAGGGAGAGGCAGAATGGGGAAGTTGAGATAATTGGCTTCGGTGAAGCGATTCTTAAGGGCTCGAGAAGTTCTGCCTTTCCATCCCAACAATTTAATAAGTCATGGATTTGTACAAAAGTTGCGAGTGAGAGAGTGGCGAAAATATTCCAATGGGTAAACGTCGCTTTTACGGAGCAATATCGACTGAATTTATTCTCTAATACAGCGATACCTGTTCATACTGCTTGATGAATGGAAGATTTTTCTTTTGTCTCTCGGTGCAGGATGGAGAAAAATGTATCTTTAATGAGACAATTCTACCTCAGTGCTTTTCATAGCAAAATACTCCTCAAGCCATTAGGAGATAACAGCTCAATGAGTATTTTAAATCTCTACCTCAATTACGGCCGTGTATAATATCCTCACGGCGTATCATGTCTTTACAGCGTAAAGTATTGGCTAAAAGGCCAAATTGCAGTGAAGATGAAAATAAATAAATAAATAAATTACGCACTGAAATTCACACAACTGGTGCTGACAAAGTTACAAAATATTGTAAACAAAAAAAAATTCTCGTATTAACAGCTTTCCCAAAACGGAATACCCATAGGCCTAAAGGACAATCATTACTGCCAAAAATCAATGGATAGAGTAGTATTATTGTTAAAAGTGCTTAGACTGCTTTGGTCATTTCGCACTTGGGTCCCCACTGGGAATCGAACCCGGGACCGCTTTCGCCGAAGTCGAACGCGTTACCCACTTGGCTATCCGGGAGCCCTGTCATTGGATAGATCTATGAGTAAACGAAATTCACAAACAGCACCCTCATCTGGAACGAACCTACGGTTAAATTTTTTTATTCCCGTATCTGTTCAATGAGTATTTAAATCTTTATGCCACCAATCATGTTGAGTTACGTCATTAATTTTGATCACAACTTATTGGAAGCTATTCAATGCTACAGTATTATTCACAGAGCGAACGCTTCCCACTCATATGAAATTGTTTAATCAGAGCTCTCTGGCTCAGTAAGGAAGTTAACTGGTTACTAATTCACTCCTTATCTTACCTAGTAAGCCTCATTCCTCTACCATAGCTTTTAGTGTCTAACGGTGGTGAGTTCGAGGCTCAAACCAGCCTTCGGGCTAAAGACACGTACTTTACGAACAGACAGTGGTATTTTTGCTAAAGAGTCAAGCTGAAAATGGATTCCTCCTATAACAAGTATTTTTACGCCGTGCTGTTAGCTACGTTAACTAGCCATGTAACTAAAACGTGTGTTTTTGTGTATTAGCACGCAAGTTAGTTCGTACAGGAAACTCAAAAATGATCCCAATATATTTCATACCGTTCATTCTTGATTTATAGTTGAAGAATCAAGTACCTACTTGACATTGCTTAATTTTAATTGAATAATTTCTGATCATGGGGAATCAAGCTTCAGTCAAATAAGATTTCGGCAAGCAAAGTCGACTCGGGAACTAATTACCTTTTGTAGTCGAATTATCATAGCTCAAAGCTTTAGAAAGATTTCATATGTGTTTTGCTTTTCGTGGTAAAATAGAACAATTGAAGCTTATTATTCTCAGTCAGGTTCTTCATTGCCCAGAGCTTCCTTTCAAAGGACAGGCATAATTAAATTTCGATGAAGATGGTACTACATAGCGCGCTTTTGTGTTTTGATTGCAAAATTGGATTCTAATGGCTGATGGGTGAAACACGTTCATCAAGATATTCCTTCTAGGTCACTCAGTCACGGGCTCTGCCTTGTGCAATCATATACACGACTCTAAACGTTTCCGTTTATTCGAAACCCTAACTTAAAGACTGCAAATTATCGCATATTTGTTCTATAGCAAATAGTAAGGCAGAATAACACATGAGATCAGCTTGCAGACATGTGCCACTTCTTGAATACTTGAACGCAACGGTTTATCAATTTTTTAAATAAAAAATTTAAATTTCCTCTCTTTTCTACCTAATTCACTACAGTGGTGGAATTACATACAGCATAAAATTAACATCAAGGTAGGAAAAATCAATTTTAGTGATATTGAACGTCGATTTCGGCATTCAACATCGATTTTTGCTTCACAATGGCCCTCCCTCGTGGCGTTGAATTATTAATATTTAATAACTTTCTATCTAATAATGTAATACGTTTACTTATAGGTCTATTGGGATTCAGCCGCACGACTTCATCGTGCCAAGTATTAACAGCTTTTGTCAATCCTTATTAATATTTATTTTATGAATCTTTTGTAACACCATCTCCAGAAAAATATTTAAGTTTAAAGTAACCAAAGTTACTGTTAAATATATATTGGGCAACTTTTTCAGCGTATATAGTCGCATAGAGAAATTAAAATATGGGAGATTTTAAAACCCTTACAGCCATTTAATTTAATGACGATATTCTGTGAACAAAGATTTTAAAGTACTCGAAATAATGCTAGACAGGAATAACATATGAGCATAGATTGTGATTACAACGAGTTTGTTACAAAGAAAATGCCTCAGGTTTCATTAATTTAGATTATTCGTTCGAAATTTTATTTTCTTTTAAATTTAATAATTAATTAATTCATAATACATCCAAAGGTAATTTAATTTTTCCATTCAAATCTCGCTTTGTGTTGTGCATGATTACATTTTCGAAACTAATTTAAAATACAAACCATTATCCCATTTAGTAAAGAAACTCGATCGCATATTAACCTAAGCTCTTTGACTGAGAGTATAAGTCATCATTGGAATTAATCCTAGCAGATTTGAGATAGAGTTTATTGAAAGACCACGAATTTCCTATTCTGTTTAGACAACTGTTTTGAATTATATTTTCGAGGAATAAAACTTCAACGTATGAGGTGAAATGATCATAATCCAAAAATTAGAGATTTCGTAGCTGTCGATGATTCAGACTAATGGCTGAAATCAATTCTTGAAACAATGAATATTATGATTTAGCGCAACTATCTGCGTTGCTAATATTTCCTCATTTTCTATTATTCATGTTAATTTCCCTCCGCGGTAAAACACTGGGCCCGGTGCCAGCTTTTCATGCTGCTTTGCAGTACAATAACAATGACTAATTTCTAATTTATTAGCCATACTCGCCATTTTCCATTTGTTTGATAGCTGGAATGGGGAAAAACTCGTATTTTGTTGAAATATAGTTTAAAATACGGGAGTATTAGATTAATATTATATCTACACCGCGAAATTCGAAATGGAATACTTTTACTACAGCACAGTCACTGTGCTAAAGTAGTTACAGCGATAAAAGTATGTCCTAAAGTATTTCTGTTTTAATAAAAAAATATAATTTAAGCGTATTAAAGGGGGATGATTGTATTTAGGGATAAATAAATTATTGGTTGAGGAACGGGAGTTTAGTCAAGCTGAAGCAGGGTGCCTGTGTCGAACTTAAGCTCAAAAGATTATGCTTCTCAATAGAGATAAAACGTTAGAGCACTCTAATGCAAGGGATGCAGTAAAGACAATAGATGAACATTCAAATTTTAAGCTCCAAAAATTCAACGCGATCATGCGAAAAATCATTTCTAAGAGTGTTTTCCGTCATTAGCTAACTGCTGCGCCGTTTTGGTTTCCGCTTTAAGAAAATTAGACTAATTTGTCCATTGACTCCAAATACAGGGGGGGACCAAAATATAGAAATTAAAGAAAAAAACTTTTCCAGCGCAAAGGTCCGGCTCCCGCAAACGCGGACAAAGGGACGCCTAAAATTCTCTTCACTCACCAATTTTTCCTTTCTCATTCCAACTTTTCGCCCATAAAAAATAGAGCGACAATGAAACGAATTAACCCGCGCCCCATCCACACTTAACAGCGGCCAAACGGAAGTAACCGAGGGAAAAATGTGCACCTCTTAACAAAAGATTTAATTACGAGGAGGCATTTATAAAAAGGAAATTGATTGCGTGTTGGCCTTCCCCGAAAAAAGGGAACCTTTTGAATGAGTACGAGCTGGAGTCGGTGAAGAAATGCCCTGCATACAAAAACGCCCACGGAAAAAGGCAACCTCTCTTTCTCCCTGACACTCCGCTGTCATTCCCCCAGTAACTCTCCCTTCCTACCCTCTTTAACTCCCTTTTCCTTCCTCCCATCTCAAGCGCCGGTGCAATCAGAAGCGGTGAAAGAGGGGAAAGTGGAGGATCGAAGTGGGGATAAAGGAAGATGAGTCTGAGGATACTGCGGTGAGAGATCGGATGGAAAATGTAAAGAAAGGATACGGGGACGTATTTGCTGAGAAAGGGATAGCCAATATGTGAAAGGGAAGTGACGGAAACATCCAAGAGCAAGTGGTCCAGAAAGCTCTGATTAAAGCTCCCGATTGGTCCGAGGTGAAATTAATGCGGGCGCCATTCACCGGGACAGCATGCGATAAATTATCGTTTGATCAGCGAATACAAACTTAAGCTATTAAAAGGTTTACTCCGCCGGGGTGCGGTGTTCGTTGAACGGTTTGGACCCGGAGGTGGACACTTAAAGGCCTAACTTTAAGTGTTTGTTACTTAATTACCGCCTTAATCTTTAAACACCGACTTTACCCTTATGCGCAGGACCAAACCTATTGTTTGTTCACGTTGTGCATAAGATAAAGGCAGCCAAGGAAGGTTAGATAAAAGTTATGGATACGTAATGGATAGAATCAACCGATTTTTGGTGGTTCTGGTGTGTTATTTGCTGTATGTATTCTGTCATCAGTGGTCGCTCCCATCTTAAATCTGTTTATGTAGGATTGCTTGTAGTTTATGACCGTACAGTAAAATAATAATACAACATTCCCAAGGAGAAATAATTAATGTAGCGACTTGGCTGGGACTCAAACTCGTCTCTCACTCTCCGCACAGGTTTCTAAACATTAAACTTCCATGCTGCACTGATTCCACTTGTGTTGACGGGATGCTTTGTAAGAATGGTTGCCAACTCTCCCGGAATCGGAAAATAGTGTTAAAAATCTCTCACCTCCCGGATTGAGGCGCTTTTCTCTCGTTATTACTCCGCTAGATTTGCTTCACAGTTCTTACCCTAGTTTACCGACTATCGCAACTTTTCGCCACTTATTCTATTTTATATTTTCTTGCCAGCAGTCCTCCCGCATGATATAAATTAAGTTTCGTCTTGATATGCTTGGATATATTTTATTTGGGAACCTGTTCACTCTGTTTATTTATAGTAGCAGCAGATAATTTCTATTTTTCTTTCGGGCAAATCACGTTAAATCATCCAAAATTACTTCTCTGGATAGTACTATTTCGATTGTTATCAAATTGCTCATTCATGTTTTTCATAAACTAAGAATACGTAATCTATAGTAGTTTAAGTTATGCTTTAAAATAGTCTCCCAGAATCTCCTGGAATTTAGCTCTCTTGGAATGGACAATTTCTGGAATCAACTCTTCGGTAACTGGCAACCCTATTTGTAAGGCAGTTGCACCCCACATGGTGATACCAACCACCGCCAGAGATCCTCATCGAGGCAGCCGACTCACAAAGATATGTTACGAGGAATTCCCCTAAAGGTATTTATACCTTTCCCACGTCTTTATACTACTAAACTCATGGTACCATTTATTTAGAAAGGAAAATACGTATACCTCAAATGCGCACTGTATCAAAGCACTTTTCGTTGTGCGTTTCAACGGCAAATTTGGGAATTCTATCTTGATGTACCAGCGTAGGCATATTAACCTTATGATAAGTACTTTTACTCGTGGTGGCCACTTTTAAATCGAACAATGGTGGTCATATGGTCAGAGCAGGCCCATACCTGCATTGTTATTTAGCGAAATACTTTTAAACTTATAGTTTAGCCCATTTATAAAATCATCTATCTAGATCTATCAATCTAAACTAATCCAATACTGATAATAATATAGAATAATACTGATCGGTGTGTCTGTTGCATTCGTATGGTTAAATTGCAGCTTTTTAGTGTAACAAATCTTTGCTCCGAAGAAGAGCTTTTGCGGAACTAGCAAATATTATGCCAAAATGAAAACATTCATAATATCACTAATTTAATTCATAATCAGTCAGCATTAATAATGCTAGTGTAGCTCAAAGTGGTTTATTCAATTCTCAATCCTTACGCGATTCATATTTTCCCGAAGTGCTCGCCGATTTCCTTTCAGGATTACTTGCCAGAAGGGTTCTCAATACCTTTTAACTCTTAGCTGATAAGGGTTCATTATACCCCTTCTCGCAGTTTTTCTTAAGCCGCCGCACAGTGGGCTAGAATCGAAAAAAGCTGGCCAAAATGACGAAAACGCTTTTTTTGAGTACGAACTATAAAACTTCGCATGACAAATTTTGAATAAATTCTACATACGACTATGGAGGTCATTTACGTTGGGTCCTACGCATTAAAATTATACAGGGGTCCAAACTTGACCGAATTTTGCGAAAAATTCCGGACGTCGATTTTTCGCGAAAATCTTCAACTTCAAACCGCTGGTGAACCCAAACAAAGATAACCATCGGGTAAAATGTAATTCCATGTAATAAACATGCTCTTTCTCCTTCATGAGACGTGGAATTTATGATCACCATTTATTATTTACATACTTTACGTAACAAAATGACGGACCCTTATTTTAGAGCAAATATTTACCTAAAGCGAGGAAAATAGTAAAGAAAAACATCGAGTGTCACGGGATAACTTATACCACAATGTTCTTTGAAGCTTCCTTGAGAGGAATCCGAAATAAAACCTTGCGTATTGTTGCGCCATCGAGAAATAAACCAACTTTTCGAAAACGCTGCAAGGACTTAATCCCGGTAGTTTGATTCCCGGTAAGAGGCTCATGTGTCCGCACTGACCCCAGCTTTCGAAGCACTTTTAACAATACTAATGCTATAAAAATGATTTTCAACTCAAATTAGAGTGACATTTCATCAGCGAATCATAACTCATATCGAGTTTCATTCCTAAGAACTACGAAAAAAGACTAGATCGATGGTGTATTACAGAGAAAAAGTAAATTTATTGTTTTCAAAGCGAACGCTCATCCCATCAAAGTGACTTTGAGGTGGCAGCTTCATTCCGAGCTCAATTGGAAGTCATCAGGGAGGAAAACGTGCCGGGAATCGAACTCCGATCTGACAGCTCCAACGTGCTTCCGAGCGGGGGCGAGTTTACGTCCCTAATTCTCCAGAAACGGTCAAACGATTTTCGACCTAATGGAAAACATGGACATAATCATTTCACGAGGTTTCCTCTCTCGACGGAAGGCCGAGCGAGAAAGAGACGGGAGGAAAGAGAAAAAGAGGAAAGCGGAAGGGAAAGAGGAGGCTGATAACGTCGGAAGCTAGAAAGGCGGATTTGCTGGAGCGAAAGGGAAGAGGGAGAGAAGAAAGTAATAGAGGAAGAAAGAGATGTTACGAGTGAGATGTGGCCGGGACAAGGAGGATTTGAGAGAGCAATAATGCCAACCGTAAGAAATATCCTGGGCAAACATCAGCGTTCAAATGTACTTAGTGCTAAAGTAAGGTTCCCACATCTCTCGGAACCCCGATATTCTGTCGGAATTAATCCTGCGGAAATAAATCGAGGTTGTTTACTGGGAACATCGCAGTTTCTTACGCGGGGTTTTTAATGGTGGGCTTAGGTATTCATTATACGTTGTAGCGAAGAACATTATTTGCTGGAATCGTTTTAGCGATAAATGTGTATATAAAAGCTGTCGGTGTTTTTGCATATCCTTCCTGGAAAAAAAATTGAGAATACTTGACTTAGAGATCAGAATACAGTCAACTACGTGCTGAGTAAATATTACACGGTACATGTTTTTTTTTAACTCTTCGGATGATGCTTTACCTAATGTTTCACTCAGTATCACAGATTACTGACTGGCTATACTTTTCAATTCCAGTAAGAGAAGAAAGTGCAAACGACTGTTATAAAAATAGAAACTTAAAACACTCCTCAAGCTGTTAAGAGTTCAAAGTTCATGCGTTGACCAGATTAAGGAAACCGTCAAACTCTCGTGGTGGTTTTTCCAGAGTTAACTGCCAACGCTATTATCTACTAGGAATAACGTAGGTACATTTTCCCACAATTTCAACCTTATTGCCCCTTCGAATTTCTCAATCATGCCTAGTACATACATGATATCTCTTTTAACTCCCATACGGTCTAGGTGCAATGTAATATTTTTCGGAGGATTTCATCCACACATTTAACCAGCTTATAGAAAACATTGTTTATGGAACTAACCGAAACCATAAAAAATCTTTTTCGGTTTTCTTTCTGATCTACATCTCTAGATTTTTTATGGTTCCGGTGTATATACTATGCCATAGTGGTCGTATTTATCTTAGATTACGTGCAGCACAATATTTTTTAGAGTATTTCATCCACCACATTTAACCAGCTTATAAAATATAATGTTCATAAAATAAAGACCTATTTATATGGAAAAGTGTGCCATATTAAGAGATGTGCGTTTACACTGTACTTTTAAAATATATATAGGATGTTATTAGTGCTGTAATTGATCCCCAAAACGCTAGAATTCTAATGATGCGTCCACAAAGGCTTAACGTTTTATAAGAACTGATTTGGATGCTTTTTTATTAATTCGCCTTTGAAAGATTAAAATGTTTCACCTACTTATCCAAGGGTGCCTACAAACTGTCGTAAACCTAAAAACATATTCGTAGTCGCGTCGCTATTTACAGCAGGTATTTGTATAGGAGGTACCGTCGTAAGAAATTCGACACCCCTGATTTAAAAGTTTGCGGAACTTCGATATAATATAAGGTTAATAAAATAAATAAAATGCTAAAAAGATAAATAAAATAACAATAACGAAAGGAAAAATTTTTTACCAACTTACCTCACCGTAATTTTTATTTATTTCTTTAAGCTAAATTTTAGCTTAATTTTATGACCGATTCAGCGAAATATTGACTCATTTTTTGTAAATTTTAGCGTATTTTCAAATTCGTATTTTGGCTTTCCTTTTTTATGACATTCATGCATTGTACATGAGCGGGTACGAAGATGATACTTGATTCGGCATTGGACCGCATCTTGAAATAAAAACACCCACATATTCGATCGCGCAACAGGAGTTCCCTTCCGGTAATTACCTCACTCGCAAAATACTTCTCTTATGCTCGGCGGAAGGATACCGCATCCGCAATATTTTGAGCTCAAACAAAGTGGGCGCGATAAGAGCGGGTCGAATACCCTCGTCGGCGCAGATAGACGCCGGTTTAAAAGTGGGTGAGGAAGTTCCCCGAGTAGATAAGGAAGGCGAACCGCTCGTGGGAACATATTCATTCCGAGATTCTGCGTCGCTTAGGAGCTCCTCTGGAGCCCAGCTTCCGAGAATCGTTCCGGCGATCTCCACATGCTCTTGGGAAAAGGTCCATGTTTGTACCGTGCGTAGGAAATTGCTGCCCATGTTGATAAACCTTAATATGCCCTCCAGTCGAAGAACCGCAAGTCGAAATCGATCCGCATTCGCCTTATTTCTGGCAATTAAAGCGAGATGACTTATTTCCTCAGAGGGATTGAAGTTAATAAGTCATGAAACGAATTTTGGCCGCTCCAGAGCTGGATTTTAAAGGGGTAGTTTTGAATGCATTAGAGAAGCAATACCCTATGTGGTTTGTTCTGAGGAGAGCGTTTCAACACTGCTAACACAACGTTAATTTAAGTAATGATCACAAGATGAATTGTGATATTCATACATTTTTGTCGCAGGCATAGACTGACTGACTGTTAGAAAGACTGTGCCAGGATTCCAAACAGTATGTAAAATCGCCATTATTTCTTGTATAAAATTAAAACCTCCAAATTTTCTTCGTTTTAAAAATGGCAATGATTAGTCAGAATTAGTCGCCAGTAGTCGTCAACTAGTCGTCAGTAAACGACGTTGAGATTACTTTTACGCTAACCATTTCGTACATTTTTATGTAGTACTTCATTCATTTAGATGGGAATGAGATTGCAAAATTCTTTCAAATAGAAACGTAGTCAATTATATTACAATGATACTACATATACTTTGATAAAAGTATAATTAGAAGTGGAGATTGAAATGAATGAATGAAACAGATGTTATGGATGGGAAATAATCTAGGAATTTAGCTGAGAGTAATAAAGGTCCATAGGACAAAAAATCTGAAAAACGTGAGGGTAACGTGGAATTTGGAAGAGAATTTATAGCCAAAGAGAATTTCCAGCAACATCAAAAAGTCTGTGGGAATGAAAACTTAAATTAAAATCGAATAAATACGAAATCAAAGATCTCCATTGCAAAGCAATGATTTCGTGACATTTGGCACAAATAACACCGTTCTATTTCCAATAAAACACCCAGTGAGAAAAAAGAGGTTGCATAGAGATGATTTGGTGCGAATTCTGTCCTTATGACGAAATGGAATGCTCATAAATTTTTAAAAATCGCAAACAACGAAAACATTTTGATAGTGGCTGATTTCGTATGGGAAAATGAACTGCACTTGTTTATCCACTCCATCTTTTCCTCTGAATTTTCAGTGCACATATTTTCTATAAAATTTTATTATTTTTTCGATTTTATGTGACCACTAAGCTACGTGGTCGTCATGAATATCCTTCGTTATTCTCAATTCATTACTTCAAATGAGCAGAAGTCTAAGGTTATTACAACGCTTGAACTATCGAATTCGCTATGGAATATTTTTCTGAAAAAGTAGTTGGTCTTTTTCATCTATGAAAATAAAGAAATGAAATGAACAAAGGTTGTGATATCTCGAAAGCAAAAATAAATAGATGGCTAAATTTTAAACAAAAATATGATTACTTTGAGCGAAGATCCGTAATGGAATAGAATAATCGACATCATTTGCGCAGATTTTTGTTTATAAAATTTATATATCTGTTATTATAATATTAGATACTCAAATCGATTGAGGAAGAAACAAAATTTGCAGTTGTGAATTAGTTATTTATATGCTTTTTATTCCATGATTATTCAATCTCAAGAAGATATATAGTGATTTTCTACATGAAACTGCGATGATTTGGATTGCATTACCTGGTTACCTCGAAAATCTTTAGATATCCTTGATCACGACTTCGATGTTACACTTGAATTAACTTGGAATCAGTAAGATTCCCTCGTTAATAATTATTCCGAAATCCATAGTCCTAGCTAATGCTTTTCTCCCAAACTTTTTAAAGAATAAAGTCAGATTGAACTGAATCGCTTTCATCCTTCACTTTTCATATCTTAAAGAAATTTCACTGGGTCACAGGGCGTTCATTTGGAACGAGGGGGCATTGAAGAGAAGCAATGCGGCTAAACAAATACGCTTTGTATTCCCAGGGCCACCTGAAAACAGCTCCAATGACTTGACAACGGCCTCGAAGAAATCTCATGCATTTTGAATGTGTGGTTCATTTCAAATCCCCGCTTCGCTGCAGCAGCAATCGATCTATACGATTGCCACTCTCCATTAAACCTAACATCTCGCTCCGGCGACACTATTTTCGAGTCGTACGGGCGATCGCTACTCCCACAATAAAACCAAGCACGCTACTGACTGTTCCGTTAAGCCTCAGCGTTGAAGATTTATCAAATTGTTCGAATTTTTAAAGGCAAGAGTCCCCATAATATTTTCGCCTGAATAAAATTCACTCATGTTAATCATCACTCAACCTTATCCTCCGTTCCGTTTCTAAATGTGCTCCAGTTCCTCAAAAAGGTAAACTGTTTAAAGCCGATGTATTGATAGATGCTATGAAAGGTGTAATTAATTGGGTCATTGTTCTACACGTGCGTATACCTTTCCATTTATAGAATTTGGGATCAGCGAAACAATACCTCGCTTCTTATCTTCCCTAGTTGCCTCAATCCCTCTCCAAGGCTTTTGGCAGCTAATGGTTGAGTCTTTAGGGCTCAAAACGGCATCAAGGATGAGTACAGTGCAAACTGATACTTTCATTAGGATCTTGATCAGAGCTAATTGCTATTAACGAGTTTGTTTTACATCTAAATCCACAGCTGCATATATTTTCTTGTATATAAATATGAGATAGTTACTTCTTAAAGCAGATAGTTACTTTTGGTCGTTCTTTCCGAACTGCATCAGAGAATTTAATAGGGTTGATCAGGTAAGGTGTTAATACACCCCCTGCCATACGCCACTGGCAGCTGGCGCGATTCAAATTTAAATCTAAATCTAAATGATAAGAAGATGAAATATTTTAAAGTTAACCGAAGAGAACGTAGTTCAAAGAATAACTTTAAATGAGACTTTTTCCGACATCTACAGGATGATTCCGAGTTAGATTAATGGTAAGTTAAGATTTCCCCGGATAAAATTTCACCTCACTCAGTGGCTCTTATATATGAGCGTTCGAATACGTACTGAAATGCATTAACATAGCTGGAATGTAGAATGAAACTGATAGTAAAATATAATCTATCATCGCTGGCTGGACTTCGTTGAAAGACTTAATTAACTAAGAGAAAAACACTTTGTAATTTCAGTCAGCCTAAGCTGGTTGCGTTGGAAGCTATTGAAATAATGCCTGCAAAAAACTAACTGATAAATAACATTTTTGAAGCCTTCCCCTCTCCTCACTCTTTCTTCAAATCTTTCTGTACGTAAGTGATTGCATTGCTTTTATATTTACTTGATGTATTTTAGCCGAAACTGGTCGTTGAATTTTTTCTTATATGGAAATTACAGTGTTTTTCTCTTAGTTCTTGCATATTAAAATATCCGTCGAAAGTAGTAGAGCTGAAGGTGAAAAAACGCAGGTTACACGGTCTTAAAAATTGTAAATAAAAAATATTATCAAAATTGATTCCTTCCTTAAAAACTTAATGACGGTGATGAACTTACGCACACAGCTGTGAGCAGAAACTACGAATGTAATCTCTTAAACTGAATCCCTCAACAAATGAGTTCAAAGTAACGCCAAATCCGGATTTAATCGCGTCACAGCGGCGCAAAGCCGTTTGAAAGACCCTGCCCACGTGCCCTGAATACTTTAAAAAGGAATACGTCACATCCGCCCTCAACAATAACACACAGGCAGTAGTTAATAATGCCCTGGTTTTGTTCAAATGAGAACGAATTCTTCCATCCCCTTCGCGTCCGTCCTGCCCATTGTTAAAAGTATCCTTTTGGATCGAGTTGTTGAGGCGACAAAAAATTTAATGCGAGCACATTGTAGAGCTTTTGCGGGAAGAACGGAGACGTGGTGGGGGTGGCGATGGGAAAATTTCGAAGGGGGAGAAGCAGAGTCTGAGAGGAAAAAGAGGGTTTAGATACGGAGAAATAGAAATTAAAGGAGAGGTGGGAAGGAAAAAAGGGGGCGCCAGAGCGTGACACACGAGCCAAGACCATTCTCGGCCGAAGGCGGCTGACTCGCTTCATTTATTCATGATGTGGTACGGGGTGAGGCCGCGTCGAGGCGCTGCTTATCAACTCTCCTGGCCCGCTTTCCTCCATCCCTCCATGCATGATTCTCTCTCCACAAGCATAACACTTCAATACACTCTCTTCCTCACTTGTTATTCTCATTTTTATGTCGTTTCCCTCCTTTCACTTTTCCTCGCAGGCTTTTCCGCTCCTTTTCTTCGCCTTTTTGCATTTTCCCCTTTGGCCATTTTCTTTCTCTTTTTCTTCACGTTCTCAGCTTTCTCCCTTGTTCTACTTTTCTTTTTTGTTTGTTCCATCCTCCTTTCACTATTAACCCTATGGTTTCACCTTTACAGCTATGACTTGATATTCTCTCTCTTCTTTCACTATCACTCCTCTCCTTTCACAATCTCCTTTTACTATCACCCCTCTTCTTTCACTATTACCCCCTCATTTCGCTATTATTTCCCTTATTTCACTGTCACCCCTCCCCTTTCATCGTCTCCCTTTCCTTTTCACCATCACCCCTCTCCTTTAACCATAACCTCCTTTCACTATTCTTTCTCTTCTTTCACGGTTCCACCTCTCCTTTCCCCATTNATGATGTGGTACGGGGTGAGGCCGCGTCGAGGCGCTGCTTATCAACTCTCCTGGCCCGCTTTCCTCCATCCCTCCATGCATGATTCTCTCTCCACAAGCATAACACTTCAATACACTCTCTTCCTCACTTGTTATTCTCATTTTTATGTCGTTTCCCTCCTTTCACTTTTCCTCGCAGGCTTTTCCGCTCCTTTTCTTCGCCTTTTTGCATTTTCCCCTTTGGCCATTTTCTTTCTCTTTTTCTTCACGTTCTCAGCTTTCTCCCTTGTTCTACTTTTCTTTTTTGTTTGTTCCATCCTCCTTTCACTATTAACCCTATGGTTTCACCTTTACAGCTATGACTTGATATTCTCTCTCTTCTTTCACTATCACTCCTCTCCTTTCACAATCTCCTTTTACTATCACCCCTCTTCTTTCACTATTACCCCCTCCTTTCACTATTCTTTCTCTTCTTTCACGGTTCCACCTCTCCTTTCCCCATTTCTTTTTAACATCACCCCTCTCCTTTCACCACCTCCCTCACGTTTTACCATCGCCCCTCTCCTTTCACCATCTCCCTCACGTTTTACCATCACCCCTCTCCTTTCACCATCTCCCTCACGTTTTACCATCGCCCCTCTCCTTTCACTATTTCTTCTCTTCTTTCACTATTACACCTCTCCTTTCACCATGACACTTCTGCTTTCACTGTTCCCCTTCTCTTTTTACCATTCCATCATTGCACAACCTCTCCAACTCTTATTTCTCGAAGCGCTGCCACTCCGAGCTCAGAAATATTCCTATCTAGCCCGGAAATATTCGCCGCAAGGAGCTCACAGGTGAAGTGTTGAAAACTCTCCACCTTTGAATTTTTTTTCCCTCAATTCACGGGCAGCGTTCTCGAAATCGCGCGAGAGATGGAGCAGTGGTGGCCAGTTTTATTCGCCAGTGACAAAAACGAAGGACGCTTTGGACTAACATTCCATTTTTATATTAGCCCATAGGTGCGTAGTTTCTGAACCAGTAACGATTGAAGAAGACGCTGTTCTCAACGGAGTTAGAATTTTTCGACCGATTGATGCAATGCACATCAAAGAAATGTACAGCAGAAGGAACTGAGTTGACTGTTTCGTTTTCGGTTTCATAAGGTTTATCAATACATTTATAATTACGAGTAAAAACAGCTTGCATACCTCAAGCTTAATGTAAGATAGATTAACTAAGGCATTGTACACCTCCTGCAACACTCCACCTGCCATACACTGTGTTCCATGCACCAACTACAAAACGTAAACAAATTATTCAAAATACATCCATACGATTTGTCCTAGCATCAAACCTGGGTCAATTAGGACAGATATCCTTACGGTATACGATAGAAATCCCTATCTTCTATAGATGTAGCGAATTTCAACCTTCTACCTGCCCGGGAAATACCGTTACAAATTTTTGAAAATTTGGTCATTCGAATGGTCCTGGGATCGAACCTGGGCCTTTAGGGAAAAAATCTTAACGGCATACGATAGACAATCATCTATTATAGCAATACCGTGAATTGCATGTTTCTATCTTAACGGAAAATACCCTAAATGAATTAATGAACTTCAGACAGAAAAACTGCCCTAGCATCGAACTAAGGACTCTCAGGGAAAAACCTTTAGGTGTACCATAGAGGTGTCTAATCTCTATCGATGAGGTGAATTTCAACGTTCTATCTTACCTAGAAATACCCTAAATGATTTTTTGAATGTTTTGCACTAAGTACCTAGCATCGAACCTGGGGCCATTAGGTAAAAAGCTCTTGCGGGAAACGGAAGATAAAATCATTTTTTAACGATTCCGAAAATTTCAACGTTCTATCTTTATGCTAACTACGCTAAACGAATTTTTGAAAATGCGCTCAATGCATTCTTATGGGAAAATGGCCGTTTTTGGGGCCTCCTAGAATCGAACCCATGATGCCTAGAATAGATGTCCGCTTTTCCCCATGCCGTTTGGGAGACTTTGTAGGTATTGGGCCGCTTTTTCCATAGTGTCCAAACCCGGGACTTTGCGGCAAAAAAATCGGCGGCTCCGTGAGGCACTTCCTTCTGCCTCGTCTTTAGTATCCTATATGTATATCTATACATATCCGGAGAAGCGTCTATATAAAGAGATAGGCAATATGCCTTTACTTATGCAAATAGTAAGCTTCAAAACAAACATATTCCTAAGTTTCTCTACATGCACATTTAAAATTTAGCGTAATGGATGAAAATTTCGATTAGGGATTTTAGTATTAATATGTTGAGTGTGTGCCAAATGCTCGTATCTATCAACTTAGTCGTAACCATTGAGGCGGGTAATTCCTGCTGTTGGTCACAGATAATGCATAATTACTAACGGAAACATTTTTTCGTGACGCACCAATTTAAAACAATTAACAGTTGCGAGGATAGTTCTAAAATAAAACGAATCTTTTAGCGATGAAATCTCAATATTCAATAACTAGACGTACGTACACACCAACGCAGTACTTCGTATTTTCCGCAAATTTATTTTAAACGACCGGTTTCGACAAAGACGATTATCCTCAGGTAAATATTCCGTTTATAGTTACCTAAGGATGACCGCCTCGGTAGAAACTTGTCGTTTCAAATAAATTTGTGAAAAACGAAGCACTGCATTTGTGCGTATTTAAGATGGCATTCCACAAAGTTAGGCCAGAACATCTGGAGATTAAACAAAACATACATCAAAAGCACCTGATGACAACTGTCATGGTTATGCTAGTTCATAGGTAATAACTTCTGCTTTACTTAAATACAACTCTTCGCAGATGTATTTAGTCTCTCTGATTCACTCCTAAATTTTGGAAAAGGAAAACATGTTAATATCGGAATCCGACCTCTCGAAGATGGACCGCCGTTTCAGCAGATCCAGTGAGATGGTACGCCTGTTTTCTCAACCTCTATTCGTCTCTCTACATCCGTCTCAGCATTTCTCTCTCTTGCGTTTTATTACTCTATCCTTTCCCTGCCTCTCTCATTCAATATCTCTCTCCTTCCCCCTCTTTTCTCCGCTCTATGCTCAGCACCCTTCCCTCGCTCCCCCTCTCATAAGTTCTATTATGGGATGACTCATTCAGGACCGAGGGATTCCTCTCGGTAGGGGTTTATTCTTGCGCAGAGAAGTCCTCAGGGAGTAGAAGAGTATCTAGGTCGCCGTGAGGCCCTACGCACATTCGGTGGCTCCGCTCTCTTTAACCTCTTCCGCAGACAATCCATACTATAATTACCGTAAGAAAGTCTTCCAAGAGAGACGTGCCGAGACAGCTGCGCCGTTCCTCCCCGGCCTACGGGTTTAGATATGAAAATTGTTCCACCCTTCACGACCAAGTCGAGGTCACGCTGAGACGCACGTATTCCCAAAGAGATGCATTTGGCAACTAAGACGGAATATGACGGTAATAAACTCGCGGTGTACGACAGTTTTTTCTGTTACAAATTTTCTCTGGAAGATTAATGCCATGGAAATTACGATAGGAAACCTATAGAAAGAATGCAAATATTAAGGTCTCAATTATCCGAGGTACAATGTACATCTAAATGGGTGTCCGCTACGGGAGCCGCTCGCGATGCTCCTACCATTTCTTTAAACCGACCCCCCCCCCCACATTTGCAGCGAATATAATTACCGTTATCTTTGACATGGTCTCCTTACAGTGTTGTAACATGTTCCACTGAAGGAGTTTTTACGAGTATCCCGAATCTTATGCTACCCGCAATTTTTGAGTTTTTTTCTCATGACTGTACATGTTTGTATGATTTGCCTTGTTCACTTATACACATATATACCAGTAGATAACTTAAATTAATTTTTCTGTAACTGCACAATGCCAGTTCAGCTTAGACAAGTCAGCATCAGCATAATGTTCTGGAGGAAATCAGAGAGCTGCGATAACTGTATGTGGACATTCGATGTACATGGAGAAAAGGAGAAAAACAATTTGATTTTAAAAAATTTTTACATAAAAGTGATTTTTTAATCGTAAATATCTGTCGTGCTGCGGAAAGGCATGAAGATAGCGTGTTTAATTTATAATTTACGTGCGCAAGAAGTCCCTTCCGTATTATCCGAGGTGGCCCCGGCCCACATTAACTACTATCGTCTACATTAGTGTCCAAGCTTTTACCTCCATCGGGCTGCCCAAAGACTTATGAATTTCTTTTTTTTTCCGGGTAGCGTTCATACTTTGCTGCATTCTTAACAAATGATGATTTTTGGAAAAATGTTTTATTGCAATGCTATAGAATTTAAGTTATATTTTTCACTTTTGCGTGGATTTCAGTCTAAGTTTGTTTACTTTCCACTTCATGTATAATGCTCTAAAAAGAAAATCGTGCCAATATCTTAAAAAAGAATTAGAAAATAAACAGATTAGAGTTAGGCAGTCCTCTAGCAGATCTATGGAACACCCCTTTTCAAGATATTATTATTAATGATATAATGGAAACAAGATAATCCCAATCACATCCATACTAATATTTATCACGAACATAAACAAGCATTCCCTACCCGGAAAAATCCGATTAGCCGGGACTCGAACCCGGGACCTTGGTGTTGGAGCGCCAGCACGCTAACCAGTCCACCACCGCGGGCAGTATTAATACTATTATTAATAATGATTTTAAGGGATGCCTTTATTCAGATACAGAGTATCGAAGCACTAAGGGATATATACATAGTTATTTCTTATACACTATTATAAGAAATGACAATCCAATATGGGACGGATACTAGGTAAATAGGACGGATGGGTGAAAGTTTAGGATTACCTCTAGTGATACTTCTGAGCTAAGAGACATTCTGTAGTCTGGAATATGAAAAATCTAAGAAAAGATGACTTACATCGATAACTCTTAATCATCTTTCCTCCAAAATTAAACATTCCCTTTAAGAAATAGTTATGGAGAAATTTTAACTAAAAACTTGCAGCAACAAAGGAGAAATTTTAGTAATTATTAAAATATTTTTCATTAAATTTATTCCATTTTTGTATTATCTGTCTTTGCGATACTACATCAAAAGCGTACATTCTCTACGGAAGCAAGTATACCATAAGACTTCTCATTGTTTGTTTTTAAAGTTCTGAAAATATCCATTCAACCTTGCAGAGGAATGAGTTATTGTATCTATAGTAGAAGAATCATCATTTATTGCATCCCATAATTTGCCTCCGTAGGAGGAAAGGATTTATCAATATCCGACTTAAACCATTCCAATTCACCGGTCCTCCAGGATTGCGGGGGCGTTCGCCACGACCTTCGCCCGGGAATACAACCTCTTGCCCCCCGCGATAAGGGCAACTCTCACAAGAACAAAGCTACTGAGAAATTCCATAAACACCTATTAAGTGAGAAGTGTGGAATGTGTGTGAAATGTGAGCTTGTGCGTGTTGTATATTTATTCTTTATTCGTTAATTTATATATCCACGCATAAACATATATATGTGTATATTCAGTTATTTATCTATGTATATATCGAACTCTGTTGTTTTTCTTTATGCATCTACACATCTATCTGTTTATTTATTTATCCATGTATATAATTACCTATGTATACATTTATAACTGTATATATATATGTATAAATTGTATACGATATACATATGTACTTAGCAAATAGAAAGAGCGCTGGGCCAGGGGAAGAGAGTGCCACTCGGCTTCATTTGGCCCAGCAAAAATAAAGTCAAGACAACATGCAGGTGTGAAGCAATAACGATTGAGAAAATCTTTTTGGATGTGAGTTTATTTTTAAAAGTGATAAATTGTAACCGTTGATTTGCTGCTAATATCCACCGAAGCTTTAGAATGAGCCCGAGAAAATAAGACCCATACATATTACCAAATGGCCTAATGTCTACACTTCAAGCGAAAATCTCTTCGTCTCATCGGGAACACGGAGGACGCAAGTAATATACCTCTGCGGAACAATAATTTTTTTCAGTGATGACAAGTTGCTCGCCGTAGTCTTTAATTTTATCGATTCATCCACGGTAGAATACTTGGTTTGCTCAAATATCCTCTCTTCATTTTCCCGAATAAATATTTCCATCGGAATTCCCCGCATGTTTCCGAGAAGAGATATAAACTCCGAATCCCGCGTTTCCCTATGAATTCAGCCTCGCCAACTCTTTTATGTATCACTAAAAGAAAACATAATTCCATTAAGTATCTGATATCCTTGAACTTTCTGCTACTCAAGCGCATAAATCTTGAATGCATTATCTCAGCGAGCAAACCTCACTCGAATAAAAAATAAGAAAACCATACTTTAAGAATGGAGGGAGGAAATTTTCTCCACTCAAGTTACTTAGTCACCCTATACCAACTCTCGAGGAGAGCATAAAAACTGTCTTTTAATATTTAGCGTGTCCAAAGACGAGCTTCCGTTTACGGCGAATCAAATCATAACAAGGCATCTTAAGACCTATAATCCGCCTCGTAAAACAGGAGGGCTGGGCGGCCTCCCAGCGTAAAAGCGCCAGAAAATTAAACGAAATGGCCCCTCGTATATTGAGGATTCCTATCAACCAGATCACATCTCTAATTAATAGGGATATCACCGGAAAGGAGAAGCGACTGCGTTTCTGGAAGTATTTTCCTTCGGAACGGCGTTAATGAGCCAAGCTTCCGCATTCTGAATTGGCCCCAAAGACCTTTGATTTGGTGACGCCCTTTTACAATAGAACCTAACATAGTGCGATGTTACAAGACGTGGA
Source organism: Ladona fulva (assembly GCA_000376725.2). Classification (NCBI taxonomy): domain Eukaryota; kingdom Metazoa; phylum Arthropoda; class Insecta; order Odonata; family Libellulidae; genus Ladona; species Ladona fulva. The sequence continues at coordinate 1,282,961 of KZ308229.1, read as the reverse complement.
TCATTATTAAGCACGCAGTTGAATAAGACGCGATCGCATTTTCAGGAAGACGCGGTTTCAGTTTTCACGCACTGCAGAATTTATTAATCATGTGCATCATTATTCGTTAGAGCGTACCAAGAATCAGAAATTGGACTCTAAAGTAATAAATAAGTCGAACCGAAAAAATGTAACGGGAAAATATGAAAATAAATCGTAAAACTTTTTTACGCATTCTACATTAATTCTACATTATAACCACCATCATTATGCTACAAGACTAATTTTTAATTTAAGAATAGAGAATCATACAACAAATTTCTCTAGGAAATCATTAATGAATGATGGGTTTAAATTATTCAATAGTCTTTCTGAATGGGTTCGTAGAATGGACAATGAAAGAACTTTTAGAAGGGAATGTATCAGCTTTGTAAAAAGAATGAGGGAATAATGATAACGTATATGAGTGTGTACATTTTTTGCCAATAATTTTTTCTTTTTTAATTTATCTTGATATTTTTTATTTTTTCATTGTTTGGTTTATCTGTAATTTTTAAAATTTTGTTGCCACATTACATTTTTTAATTGTAAAGGAAATAAGGATAATGTATATGAATGTGTAAATTGTTCAGCCGTTCAAATTTTTTCTTGATTTCTTATATCTTTCATCATTGTTTGCTATATCTGTGAATTTATAATATTGTTGTCCTAATGAATTTTCTTTTTAGAAATTGTAATTATTAGAATAACTTTCTAAATAAACTTCTACTACTACTAATACATTACCCTACGACAGAGATGGCGGGCCTTTAGTTGCAGGAGCTTCGTATATGATAAATATTAAGGACTTGCATGCCAATGTAATGCCAAACCATGGAGTGAGATGCTGATTTATTCTATTTTATTATTCAACGATGGGATTAAGATTGTAATTGAGGTAAATCATCGTTAGTCATCATCACTATTAAATAGAGATCGTATTTATTTACTCTTGGGTTCCCATATAGAGTAATGAGTGGTTTCGAAATACCGGGGGAATGGACTGAAATAACATCAATTTCAGCTCTTCCAATAAATTTATATGAATTACGTAGCGTTTTCTATCATTGATTGGAGAAATACAATTTCCAAGAAAAAGGAGATTGCTTTTCCGTATCCAGTTTCTATAGCCTTATCCGCAGTGAAAATTGCAGTGGCGTAGGGCACTGGAATAAAACTGAATACGCAATTTAAACTTCTCGGCCGATTTATATATAAAAAACGAGAGTAAAGGTAACCTTTCGGAAAACTGTCAATTCGAAATGTAATTCAATTTCCAAATTATATTGCCAGCGCAATCTAACATTTTCGGATTATATTGGTTCGATGATCGATGTTTAGAAAACTCTATGGTGAAGCTATTGAGCTTTTATTAATAACATTTTTAATAAAATTATGTTACATTTCCTTTAATGTAGAACTTTTCAAACGTAGAGCTGCGGCGTACTGGTAGGCCGAAAAAAATATAATTTCATCGTCACGTCTTCCGATAGTGCTCCATTTTGAGTATGTAACATCAAAGAAGCGCTTCTGTTTACGACATATTAAGGGTTCTTATTAGAAATAAACTAACGTCGCATAAAATTTTATTTGTGCGCTCATTATCTCTGTCGTTATAAATTTGTATTCGGTCTGGCCCCGTAAACCAAAATTTCGGATCAATTTGTAGGCATGGAAATGAGCATCTTTGTTGTTATAGTTGTAAAGCTTTTGAAGTATTAAAATTTTAAATCTGCTCGTGAAAATCTCACTCATTTTCCATTTTTTTCTGCTGTTGTTTGATACCATGAATTAATTATTCTCTAGAGCAAGGATATACAACTATTACCACCAGCGGTCCACATTATCTCTAGTCAAGAGTTCGTATTCCAAAGACAATCATCTTCTTGTTGTTTGTGCTAAATATTAATCCATCGAATTTCGTTAGTTTCATTTATATATTTCAAAGATATGCGAGTGAATAAAGTAGCTCACCGTCTAGAGTAGATTTCAACCAGTCTTTGCTTTTTTTACCTTAATTATCAAGGTTTATTATAGGGATACGCATGAAACCTTCAAGAGAGAGCAATTTCTGGGCTGCAAATTAGATATCCTGGCTCTGGAGCTAAATATGTAGAACTCTCGATAAGATAAAAATTTTAACTAAAATAATTTGATTTGAATTAATACATGCATAGCTATCTTCTAGCTTCTGTTGTAGGTGGGCAATGTCTCTCAAAATGACATTCCCGAATGCTCTGGCTTGATAATTCACTAAAACAGTCGTTAGGAAAGCGGAAGATCCGAGTTTGACTCCCGGTCCTGTCAGATTTTTATATATTCGTTTCCTCTCGTGGAATATTCCTATGGGCACGCCTTATCGCGCAATGCCATCCTCAAGTCTTTCCTGGAATAAAAACTGTAATGCATTTTCCTATTTTGTTTGTCACCTACAGTTTGCGAAACAAAAAGAGTGCTCTTATCCAAAAATCTCTACTCCGTATTGATAGAGGACCTTTTTTAATCTATGGACGCTTCATACCGACATGAAGATGATGCGTTACATCAACTACGTCTACTGATAAAGTATCATCCCCTAATAACACCTAATCAATTGAATTCTACTAATGTTTGATCAACATTTCATATCCCCATTCATCAGCAAAACGTAGCGTAGTACAGACATATGCTGGCGGCGTTAAATAGAAAACAAATGGGGAGTCCGGGTCGATAGCTGGAATAATTATTAAGGTCGCCGTAGTCGCTAGGTTGGAATGATTCGGGATTGATACAGGCTTCGTTCCTATGAGCACGGACCGATTTTCAATTCCAGCGGCTGCGAGAGAGGGGATCCAAGTTTCCGTCTCAACTACGGATACATCCACCTTTTTTTCCTACATCTCTCCTCCCATAGATCTAGATGCCGTCTTCGAAATGCTTAACTCATCGAAGCGAGCGAGGAGTTCCGTACAGGGTAAGTTCCTCTTCTCCTCGATCTCTACTTTCTCTCATCCCAAGGCTTTTGCCTCAGTCGGAAGCGACCGTAATATGAAAGGAGATTCATCCATAAATGCAGGCACCAAATGAAGTTTTTTCCCTTTTCTCCGGGAGGAAAATGCAATGGAGATAAGTCCTCTGAGTGATTTATGTGGAGAGAAAAAATGTCAGTGTGACTCGGTCGGAAATGTTTGCGAAAAGATCCGCAGGAAACATTTTGAGAAGCACTGGCCATAATTTTGTCTCAAGAGCGCTGTAATTGTGCGGCGACATTTGTTGTTGAGATATGGAACAGAATTTGCCTCAAAATAAATTATACCAGCGTAACTTTCCTCTCGACAAAGAAACCTTTTCATTATTGTGGCAGTTGAAGATCGAATGAATTTAAAAAAGTTGATGTTTACTTAGTTAAACGTATTATATGTATATCTCTTCCTTTCTACTTTTATTTTCAATTATCCGGAAAGGGCCTAGCTTTAGAATGTATTCATTAATTTTAAATAGGATCAATTCTCCAGCAATAAAGTAATTTTTTACCGTAATAGTTGCCCTTTCGTAATAATTTCGTCTAAATAATGCGTTTTCTCATTAATTTTGCGTTCATTCGAATCCTATACTTTAAAGATTAGTGAAAAATTAAGAACTCATCGTAATTTGCGATAGCTAGTTTAAGGTGGTAGGAATCCGCAATGTCTGTTAAATAAATAAGTTCTTCATACGTTAAGGGGAAGTACATGTATTAGGAATTGACGAACGCTGTAACTAAAACATGCATGTATATAATGCATGAATTAGAAAACATAGGACCACATTAACTATGTAAACTGCTACGTAGGCTAGTGACGAATAAATTTTAATACACCTCCAAAAACCAGTTGAATGTTAGAGGAAGGGCATAAATTTGGAATAGACGAAAGCTAACACGAACATATAATATGCATGGCGTGGAAAACATAGACTCGAATCATTAATCATGTAAACCTTAGAAGAACATTCAGCATTCGAAGGGCATCCGATAATTGATACGGATGACATTGGATGGAAAGCCTCAGCGGATTTCGAGCGCAATTTAAAAAATTGAGAACCGTCCGCATCGCAGGGATTGGAATCGGAAGGTGAAAGCAGCACCGCCGTGTTTGGAGAAGCAACAAAGCGAATTGCTCAACCTGTCGTCCCACTGAAATATCCACAAGGAGAATATGGGTCAGAGTCGAACGAAATTTGTATCGATTAGCTCTCGATGGCCTTTGGTGCGAGCACCGAATCACCGATGTCAATGCTCCGATAAATCTCGGTAGAGTTTTCATTGAACGAGAAGTGGATAATGAAAGGAAAAAGAGGCTGAACGAAGAGAGACTTGTAAACCTCCGGTGCTAGGAAGAATCGATGAAAAGGTCGACCTTTTGTGGTTCGACGTTTTGCGATAGACCTCTTCGCCCGCAAAGACTGATCTACTTAAAGGGAGCATGATGGGAAGGGATTATCTTCAGCTGCCTCTATCCCACATCGCCATTGCAACCGCTCGCTCTCGATTTTCCTCTCGTCGCAGTCTCTCTCTCTGCGCTTCAGCATTATTTTTCGAGCCGTTTCTTCATTTCCGACCTCTTTCCTTACTTTCATTACTAAGGCCATCCAATTCTCCTAATCCTCCGTCGCTTCGCACTTCTGCCCTCCGCTATCGGATGTTGTTTTCTCCATTTCCATCTCCGTGTCTCTCATGGCCTTCCTCCGCTTCACGCATTATCTTCCCGTCCCCACTGTTGCCTGATTTGATCTCTTAAGATATCTCCGGTAGTAGGGAGCACATCCTCCACGAGTACACTGTGTAGCTGGGGGTGTTTGTTCGGTTGTTATTCCGAGGGAAAGACATATTTAGGGTCCCGGTTCCTTTTCCAACAATTAATGTGTAGTCGTCCATGCATTTTATGCAGTCGTTCTTGGGATGAGAGCTACAAAATGAATACTAGTTATTTGCTTGATAAAACAGCTAGGCTACGCATTAGGTAACGTACCTCGTTGCCAATTTAGCGATTTTTCGCTAGATTTAGCGGCTTTTTACCTCCTTTTAGCGACCTTTTTCCGTTTTAACGATTTCTCGCACTCTATGGAGAAGGAATAACAAACGTGAAAAATAGCGACACGACTGGGACTCGAACCCAGGTCTTCCACTTTCCGGACAGGTATTCTAACCACTGAACTACCATGCCACGTCTCTTCCACACAGTTAGGAAATTCTTTCCTTTCCATAATCCTCTATGTAGGTTTATTTCGTTGAAAATCCCCGAAATACTCTTAACGTGTTAAAGTTATTTTAAACTCAAATAGAATCACATTCCGATGAAAAATGACTTAATGATTCTTATTGGGCATAATTTTTGCAATTTATGACGTGATGTTGCACGCATAGAGGCGAATTTAAGCCATTATCTTTCTTTACCACTTTTTAGCGATACTTCTCCCTGAGTCTAGCCACTTTTCAGGTACTTGGTACATCTAACGATAGTTAAAAAATAAATTCAATCATCCGAATTTCGCTCATAATCTCGTTATTGCGTGCACACTGATCCGCTTAAAGAAACTTTAGAAAAATTAGAAATGCTCTTGAAGTGAAAGATCTGATACGTATATCGCTTGTTGTAAGATCTCATTTGTACGAATTTAAAGGTAGAATAAGGCTGTCACATAATCAGGGATTGTAAAAGTGTACGGAAAGACTTCATCGAATGTTCAAATACTCGTATTAATAAGGTTATTATTGTATTCTAATATATCGGTAGATCCAAATTAATTAACACAAAATACTATATAGTGAATAGCAAATATTACATTTCATTTATATACCGCTGGCGATACCAATTACTGTCGTTTCTACAACATTTTTTGTGTTATTCATTTGAAATGCTTCTCTCATTCGAGCTTTTTTTGAATAAAATCGCTCGAACAAACGTTCTGAAAAAAAATTCCCAAATTTCGAACGAATCAAGGCAAATGCCACAAAGTTCTTGATTCAATATTAGCTTCTGTAAAAATGTATCCAGAAAAACAACTCGATTTGCATTTATCGCACGTTACAGCTCCAGAGTGTAAATACATTTTCCACCACATTTCACTCGTGACTTAGATTGTGTAAACCTGTATCGCGGTAATACCTTGAAGTTTATCCTCCCACACGAAGACTTGGAAGCGAATTTATGTTAATGAAACCAATGGAAAGGTATTAAATTAATAGTATTAGCGTTGTTTTTTGAAGATTCGTTGTTATCGACAAAATTACGGCACGATTTTCCAGCAGAAATAGGATTATCCGCACGTTTTGTAACTTAACTTCTCTCTTGACTCCAATTTCATCTGCAGTCGCCCCTCATCCGATGAACTTCAATCAGATGATGGAATCCCATATTTTTTATTATCGATCTGAATAAAAATATTCCTTTTCTCGACTTTCTCTCGGCCCGATTTATCCACCCTTTACCCTTAGAAACACATTATATATTTATACGTATAAGCGCCATATAATGATTTGCGAAGCCATTTTAAAAGCGAACGTTTGAGTAAAATATTCATATATTCTTTTATCGTAAAATCCTTTGACTACGGTTCGTAAAAATTGAAATAAAAATGGGAAACAGAATCGCAAGAGCGGAAACTTTCTTAAATCAGGAAGAAATGAAGATACAAAGCCTACATTACTTATGTAATGCCGCTTTTAAAAACGATGTCATTCGCATCGAGAAGGTAAAAAGGGAAAGGAACACGGCGGTTTTAATACATTAGAGTTTTGAGAAAGAGGTGCAAAAAGCCGTAGTTTGCAATTAAACTAACCGTCAGGAAATTCCAACCAGCGGGATTTAGGGTTCTCCGTGGTCGCGCCTTGTAAAGCATTATTCTCAATACGTGTTTCGGCAACTACGTTTCCATCTTCAAGAGAGAAGGTGAGTGCCATTCCTGAGGTAGCAGTTATCTTCTCTCCTGAAGATGGCAACGTAGTTGCCGAAATACGTATGGAGAATAATGATTTTCAAAGCGCGACCACGGAGAACCCTAAATCCCACTGGATGGAATTTCCTAACGGTTGGTTTGCTTGCGGACTAGGGCTGTACGTAATTTTTCGCAAAACTCTGATGTCATTCGCAAAGAAGTCCTTTTTTTAGGTTTTTATACGTTGAAAAGAGTGATCCAATGATTTTTATGAGATGATAAACAATGCCACTTCTGATAATTAGTAGGGTACGAACTTTTCGAGATTTAGTTCGGCGAAAATAGAGCAGAAAGATGTGACAGTCACACGAAACTTTTAATGGGAATCTTCCTTAATTGACCAAGAGATAAAATAAACACAAACCCTTTTGTCTCTACGCTTTCGTCCTTCATTAACTGAGTTCCACTGGGTTATTTCTAAACGTGAATAGTTTTAGAGAAATATACTGAGTGGCGATGAAATAAAATCATATTGTGTGTTTCGGGGAAACCTCAGTCACATACTGCGGATTCCTCTCGTTCATTAGCACAGAGAATTTTTCGCTAGTAGGCTGCAGGTGTACGTAGCGGAGTTCATCAAGCTTCACTTGTGTCGCATGTTTCATCTATTTTAACAATGCGAAATCCAGATGCCGGCTCAACATCCAATTAAACTAATACTAGCTCAATGGCTAATTATATTAAATCAGTGAGCTCCGGTCTCCTATTCATCCGAAGCAAAAACGGGACTGTGAAATGAAGTCATTATTTTGAGCACGCTAACATAGGATGACCATGCGTTTCATTTTGACCAGGATGATCCCAATTAGAACGCGGTTCCGATCGATTTTTACTACGTACTGGCGAAAAAAATAAGAAAGAGGAGGGAAAAGGGTAAATTTTAAATGGCGTGTCTCCGTTTGCTCACTTGCTAAAAAGTCGTCCTAAGTAATGAGATTTAAAATTGGCTCCTCAGAGGGAGTGAGATAAACCCACGCCCACCGTCATTTCTACTACTTAATACAACTTCGCCTACAAAATAAAGAAAATCCATGCCAAGGATTTATTAGATGTAATTGTCATAGCAATTTCGCGATCCGTTTTCTATTCTGTTTGAGTGAAGCATAAAAGAGGTACCAGCTTGAAATAATTATGTGATTGATCTAATATAAAAAGTACGAGCTATAAAATATATAAAAAATACGAATGGGTTTTCTCGCTTTTCCTTTTATAATTTTGTAGAAACTGAGGGAATTGATAAATCGAAAAATTCTTTAAATGGCTGATGATCACAAAAGTTCGCGGAATTCTGATTTGGGTGATTTATTCTAACTGATTATAACGCTACAATATGAAGGAAATGTACGCAAGAACTTATCGGTGGATTTTTGATTAAATGGAAGGATAGACTGGCTACATTTAATCTATGAATGAAGACGTTAGCTAACTATTCCCTTGATTCCTTGTCCTGTGAAATTATTGCAAAGAATAAAAACTTGCGTAACACTCCAGAGCATCAGTTCTACCAATTCCTGTTCAATTTCGTAGTTCCTTTCGTTCTTATTTTTTCTTTATTTCTTAGTAATAAAAAATTATTTTGGTGCAAGAACACAAGATTTACATAAACCTCACAACTGAACCAATTTATCCTGTCTTTAATTTTGTTATTTGGGGGTCTACGAGCGAAATGACCCAAGCTGCCGAAGCACTTTGTACAATACTACTACTAATTTGGTTATTTGTCGTTTTTTGACTCCTCAAGACACGGCAACCCCGCTTTCAAGCTTAAACAGCCTTAGAAGAACGTGGAGACACAAATCCAGACCACAACTTCCACACCATTTTGTCAGTACTCGAATTTGCCTCGGTATGTATGTGCTTTTCCTCAGACGCGGTGGATATCGTAGTATAATCCAGATAAAAGGGTCCCATTCGATTTTCATTCACTCCCGCCGTTTCCATCGAAAGACCTTTCCTTCGGTTATTCTTTCTCGTGCCGTCGACATCCATTTGGGAATCAAATTGATTCACGGCGACGTGCATTCCATTCACGTCCCGTCCGCACATGTGACAGCCCTCCTTTTCTCGGGTTCACGGCTTCTTTTGGCTGCATTCCCTGTTTACGCCGGAGCGCTCTCCACAACTTCCTCTGACCCCCTTTTTTGGCTATATTTCCCATAGGTTTTTTGTATTACAGCCTCGTCTTTCGACCTATCCATTCCCTCCGCTTGCGCTACCGATTCTCCTCTTTGCATCTCCCCCGCCACTTTCCCAGCATCATTCCTGCACCACTCCAACCTCGCTTTCTGCCACCCACGCCTTCTCCTTTCATTGGTGCCAGACCTTCCTCTTCCGTACCCCTAAACCCCTTTTCTGCCTGATGCCCCCAGGGGTCAAACGGAGGGGTCAGGTGAAAAGGGGTGCGCTTCTTTCTCCCCTTGATCTATATCGCTCCATCCATCTCTTTCTCCCCTTTCTTCTCGCTTCCCTTCACTACCCTTTCTTCCTGTTTTACTGGGCCCCTCTCTCTTTCTCGTCCATTTTCGACACCTCCACTTTTCTCACCTTCTCTCTTCAGATCCCTTACGCACGCCCTTCTTTGGGTTAAGCTTCTGCTTCTCGCCGTTTTTTCACCTCATCTGCCTTTTACAATTTTCTTTTATTTTGATCGTTCTAATGCCCGACTTTATTCTCATTTCATCCGATATTATCTTACACTCACTTTCTTACAAAATGTTTAAGTTTAATTCTTTTTTTATCCTACAAATACATACTTTTCGTTTAACCTTTCGTTCACTATTTCATAAGATTTTTGTTGCACTAAGTTGGGGTGCATAACCAGCCTATCCAGATCAAATGGTACATCGATCTTTTCCCCAGATTGATTTTGATCATAATCCTTACTTTAATTGATCCTAAATGGGCAGAATAGAATAATTACAAAGGAAACAACATATGAAAATCACCGAAAAATCACAGTAGTCTTGACAGATCGTTTGCTGTTAAAATAACGTTTAACACACAAAAATATTTAATAACTCTTACTTGTTCCACTATTCACAAAATACAAATGCAACTAATAAAAAGTACGAAGATTGAAAAACGAAAAGTACGATTGCTCGTGAAGACTAGGGTTGCGTTGTATTTCATTTACAAATGAAGAAGAAAACGTTATTAAACCTGTTTACGCAGTCTAGATTATCATTTATAAGCAATCAAATAACTTGTCATGATGACATGGACCCGTCTGTCGATCATATAGCAGTCATGTGTTAACCAGAAAACAAACATCTCTACCCTTCGTATGGGCATGGTATGCGAAGAAAAGTTTCTACGATTGTATAAATTCCATCCTATCAGGCCGGATTTCGTGGAAAGACATTCTAAAGGAATAAGTGAAACATTTTAATATCCGCAAGATTTAGTTTATAAAAATTGTTTCTAATCTTGGTGTTCGCTCTCTTAAACTTTTACAAAATTTACGTTTTTTATCTGGATACCTCTCTTGCTCTTATGGATTTTTTTACTTAGATGGGATAGGATATAAGTAAAAAAGTAGCTCGCTCGCAAAGAAAGGTTTTTATTGTTGCTTTAAATTGTATTTTTACTTTCATATTTTCTAGTAGCCATTCAAATCTCCTTTAATATTTTCCAGCCCTGCATTACACTGATCTGTCTTTCCTGTAATACTTTTCTCTAGTCTTTTAAGTCTCTCTTGATCTTTTAAAATTCATTTCTTTCTCTAACCTCATGTACTTTTACAGCAGCGTTTCAACAATTCCCTTTTAATTCCCATCTATTTTGACCCTCTTTTGGCTCTGTAATCTGCGGATCCACATTTTATCCGTTATTTTTTTTTCAGGCAAATTTTCTTTATGTTTCATATTCCCCTGAATGAGAAAAATTAGAGATAAATGTACGATGTGGTATTTCGTTATAGAGAGAGAGAAAACAACATGGGTCCAGATACTAAATACTATATCCAGATAATTTGAACAAACCTAAACTTAAATCTAAAATTATTATCGATAGATGATAATTTCTTTCATGTTTCTCTTCCAAATCATTCGTTTTTAAATTTTCCGTTTTACCTCTCTTGAATTTAAGAAGTTATTTATTCAGCTGCGATGTTGCTGAATTCAATTCACGCCGCTCTTATATTTTCTCTTCTTAATTCTTCCAAGTTATCGCCGTAAAATAAACAGTTTATCAGTTTAGTATAAAACAATAAAACAAGTGACATGCGATGGCAACGATGGAAAAAGCAATGCACGAACAAACCTAAAAATCGAAAACCTTTAAATACGCAGTGCACTTCGTAAGTACCTATTGGTACTAAAAAAGAAAATAATCACTGATAACAATTTATAAAGTGGTTGACTTTAACAGTTTCGAATATTCGAATTTCCAACTCATTTAAAAAATTTCTTTCCCTTCTCTATTTTCAAGCAATCTGTTCTTACTTTGAAATTCAACGCGCACATATCAGAAACTATTTGCGGAAAGTTATACTAATTTATTTTCGCCAACTTTCCTCGCGTATCCAACTATTGGTGAAAACAACCGTCATCAAAAGGCAGGATTCATCGAGGTTCAAATTGCCTTCATCGCCACCACAGGAGTGGGCACAATGAGTGATGAGATGCAGAAAAACATTCCCCTATTTAGTGGCGAAAGGGATTGTTTCAGTCGGTCATACATCGCCATAGAAGCTCTTTTTTTTTCGCATCGAGTCGAAAACAAGAGAGGACTTGGCAGCGAAACATTCCATGTTGACCCGATAGGGGGAGATCATTCGGGTCTATCTTTGTTACTCTGGAAAACATTCAGCTCTAAAATCTCCGTTATTCGATGCCAATTGCTCGGATTTTAAAGACAATTTTCAAGCGTGAGCAAATACAGTTGCCTGGAAAATAAAGATAAATATACTCACAGTTGCTCGGAAGTTCTTCTCGGAGCCCGAAGATGGATCAATATTTGTGAGAAATGTTTATGTTCCTTCAAAAATCTTCGATTTTTATACTGAGAGAATACAATGAACTTTTACAAGACCTTCTGCATATACTGAGATAAACATCCTCGGATGCAAACTGTAGAATTAGGAATGAATTGATGGCGAAAGAAAAGGTGATTGGAATACGGCTGTCAATAAATTAAAAGTTTCAGAACATTCCGTAAGCCGTATGTCGGTAAACGGAACTCGCGTTTGGAGGCAAGCGGGAAGTTTCGGGTTATCGATTTCTGGAAATCGCCCTATGCGCATTTCGGAAACAAAGTTTGCATTTTCAATGGTTACCCAATTGGAAATGAAAAGGAAGGATTTAAAGGCATTAAACCTCTACTGAAGTAATGGTGATGAAAACGCTAGAACGATATTCTTGAAGAGCTCTTTATAGAAATAAAACTAAACACAAACACTGTCGGAGCATTTCGTTATCATCTGGTGACGTCGGATGGAATTACAACTATATATACTGAAATATATGACAAGAATTAATCATTTTACGTCGCCGTAAGTCATTAAACTTTTTCGGTTTTGCAAACTGCTTTACACGATGATGTCATAAATTGTGTCGAAACCAGTGTTTTAGCTATGTTCTATTAGATGATCTTGTGGAATCTTATAAAGTGTCAATATACGTACATTCGTGTATCCCTTGGACAAATATTAGAGAAATAATAACAGAATTGATGCGGCTAGCAAAAGAATTTAACTTGGCTGTACAGCCTTCGGAAGGAACGCGAAAACGCATTGGCTGAGAAAACTTCTCAGCCAATGCGTCGTGCTTAATAGAATTTTGTGTTATAAACTGCAGATCAATCTAGTTACTCCACACATTATAGAGAGGAACGGTGTGCGCGTGGAATTACAAGATAATGGCAATGGAACTCCCGGTTGAAGTTGAAGACAGGAACGACAGAGATTCTAGATAAAATCAATTACTATAATAGAGAATGGTACGGTCTAAGAAAAAGCGAGAAGAAACGGTCACTGCTGTAAATCTCCCGTTGTCAACTTAGTATCGGTAGATATGAAGAAACGTAGAAGAATATCTAAGAATAGACGGAAAATGGACGTTATCTAAATCCATGTAGTAATGAGGAGTATATGGGAGAGTGCTTGAGGAGGGCAACATCCAGTATCGGACTGGCTATAACTATAACAATGAAATCCGGGGAGTATCCGGAATCTGTTCATAGGGAGTGAGGGCTTAAAGTCACATCTAATCATAGAATAATCTGATTTATTAAAAAAATATACACTACGAATAGGCAGCAGTGTTTGTATGGCATAATTGCAAGAGACCATACTCACGCGTGATTTCGCTCATTATCTGCTCTGTTCTCATGGGGGGGTTTGAATCCCCCCCCAAAACCCCTTAGTTACGCTTCTGTACGCTATAATAGTCTTTATCTTGCCATTGTTTTTGTTTTCACGTTTTCTAGCTGTTATTTTTCTTTGTGTGAAGCTTTTTATTGACTTTTCTGTTGTAGTAGTTTTAATTGCATGTAGTATCTTATATGATCTATATTTCGTTGACATTTCACAATATGTAGCGTGTTACTGAGGCATTTGTGATCGATTTATAAGAAGTTTGTCACTGATAATTGTATATGTTTTCTTAGTTTGTAGTATTTTATGTATTTTTGTTTATGGACTTTTCTTTGCTTATATTATTCTATTATATATACTATATATATTTCCTATTTTGTCTATGCAGTAAAATGACGGGACCTCCTGAAGGGTCTCCCCAGACTCGGGAGGACTAGCGTGTTTTATTTTTTAAATAGGTTTTTGTAATTTTATAAAGTGAAAATAGAAAGAAGGTAAATATTCTGGTGATTATATAAACTTAAGTACGAACATTTTTTATTAATTTGTATGGATTTTTTATTTCCGAGGTGTTGTTTAATTAATGGTCGACGTAATGTATCTCTCTTCTTGTCTAAGAAAACGTCCCTCGCCAACAAGATAGCCATTCACTCCAGTTGAAATTTAATTCATAGTAGGTTCTAGCTTCATATGTTGATCATTTTGCAAATGCACACGATAATACATGTAAAATTGCACGAAATGATTCGAATTTCATTTTTTATCGGACACGTTCCGGTCGGCCGAAATCACGTTATCATCAACGGTCGGCTTTATCGGCTAAAGTTTGCTTAACAGGCATGACGCACATCTGCCACGATCTAATTTATCATAACTGATTCCGCCGATGCGTTGATATGAATTATTTGCGGTCGGAAGAAAAGGGAGTTTTCACGGAGTAATTCTCTTCGCTAAATTATTTACCTCATAAATTGAAATGATCAGAGGGCCCTATTGACGACACGGCGTTCCGTACCGTTTCAATTATTAATTTGATCGCCATGTCGACCAAAACGGGTAATTTATTTTGTTATTTGTTGGAAATCTCCTCGTGACCTGGATGTTTGCGAGCGCTTGCTTGATTGATGGCCCGGCATCGATCCGCCGATCGGCAGCATAAAAAGGAATGCCGCGCGGTTTATGTCGCATAAAACATCGATCGCGTTCGGAGTAAAATTCGACTCTCGCGAATTTTCGTATTTTATCAGTCGGGAAATTTAATTCCGGGGATGCGAAGCTTCAATCACGGGGCCACCGATGTTTGAGGGGATACATTTACAACTGGAGCAGCTATAAAATTAGGGGTACTTCACTGGGGTGATTCCATAGTATTAAGGGAGCAGCAGGAATTGAGAGGATGATTTATTGCGAAGAGCACTACAAATTCCACACATCAAAGGCACGCGAGGGGGTGTAATTCGATCAGGAGGCTCACGTTAATGAATGCTATTAACCTTTAAGCAAAAACATTGATGGTATCGATGTTTTAATGGAGTTCGTAAGCGAATTAACATTATGGCTCGCTGTATCTCAAACGGATTTGCTTCCGATTAGTTTAAATATTTGCAGAACGAATGCGAGTTTTCGAATTCCTAGATCTGAAATTTTGCGTTCGCAGATAAGCTATCCTTGTATTTAACTTAACGCAGATATAGTTCACGTGAATATGTAATTCGTAGAGGAAAGGTAAGCGTGACAGTATATTTTCACCATTATTTTGATCCATATTCTCCTAGGTTATGATGTACAAGAAGATCATAAGAGTGATTGACTTCCAATTGCTTTCCCTTTATAATGGTGTGTATTAATACCCACGTAAATACATACATAATATTGCGACGAAAATCTCGAAGTATCAATTATTAAACCGGATGTTACGACCTACCCGTCATTAAAATGACGGGTAAAAGTTCGGAATAAAAAGTAACAATTTCTCATAGTAAATTTACTATCCCTACGAAGAAGAAATTGATGTGTAGCATATGCACCGATTTTTCATTAGCAATAACCAAGCTGCTGTTATACTGGCGATTTTCTTTGGAAAAAGTTTTTGGGATTTATATATTCTTTTTCCTAATGCATTAACATCTAACAATTTGTGAGTTCTATTTCCAGATTAATGTATATCTAAAGATAATGATATACATTATAGCCATATTTCATGTTAATTCGAAAGAATTTGGATGATTAAGAAAAATGAAATCTACCTAAATAAAACTTCCTTCAAAATTTTTACGACATAACTTTAAATTTCTGAAATAAAGGTATTGTGTATTTTACTCTGAAATTTTTATCCCGATGCAACATCGATAAAATCTTAAAACATATTTCGAATTAGAGTTATCCACTGCGATCTAAAACCCTTGCATCAATGAGTTCTGATTCTCATTAGTGGTTCTCAGAAGAAGTGCGTCAGAGTTATGTTAAGAGCGCCCAGCATTGCTTCCCTCTATTTTATGTGTGTAAATTTTTACCTTTACGACATTTATTTGTACATAAAGTTTTAAGGATATACTGCAATCGAGGTGGAGAAAGGGAAAAATTGTCAGTTGATAATTTAAGAACATACAAGGTGGTAACACCGAAACCTAACAGTAAATTGTTTAAACAATCATATTTATATTTAAGCCTAGATATGTTTTCCTTCTTGCCAGTATGTATTATTACCGTTACTAATGAAGTTAATTGTATCGAAGCAGTTAAAAAATGGCTTTTAAATTACGAAGATGTTCAATTTTTTTTAAAAAAGATTGTATGAATGTGTTCTATACTTATATTGTATGTACACTATGTATGTATGTTTTTTGTACCGACACTTGGTCTTAAGTTTCTTACATTTTCTTTACTATTTTTCTATTGTATTTTCATCAATTTTCTGAAGAGTCGGTAAAGTCGAAGCTGGTGATTTTTCACAAATGGGGTGCCTATATTCCTTAAAATTAATGTTTTGTTTTGTTCTTTGATGTATGTAAAGGAACAAAACTTATTATTTACCTATTCCCTACCATTAAACATCCACATTTTTTATTTCATTTATAATTATATTTTTAATACTTTACCTTTATTATGTAATTGCTGCTGCAACATTTTTGTTTGAGAGTTGCTCTTAGTATTTTTTAATCACAAATGAGAACCTCCGTAAATGTGACGAAAAAACGGTGCATAAGCATTAGTAATTGCTTTATATGGCACAGTAATATTCACTCAAAGAAGAATAAAAATGTTGAATTAGCTTTCAATCACCTATGAGACTGATATTTTTATATTTTTCAGGCTTCAAATTTCCCCTCGTTAAAGCATCTTGGTTCTAGCACACAGCGGGAGTGGACGGGCAATAGCGTGCAACTAATAAATGCATTAACTCACCGGAAAAGAACAATATCGATATCCGATCGAGAGCGAAAAGTCATTATTTCCGAAACGACGCACCTCTCCTCCCTCCCGATATTTCCTTTAATTCAAAATAAATAGTTCCCTCGGTATCGATTTCAATTTAAATATCGGTTGCCGATAAAACTCCGCGGTATGTAACATATTGCGCCCTAACGTGCATTTCTTATGCGCCTCGACCGTCAGAATGAATATTGAAATATCAGGGATTCGATGCGTGACCTTGTTTCTGGGAAAATTCCTTTAAAAAGGCGTAATTTGGGTCTCAACAGAATCCTTAATTTCGCAATTCAAGGGCTCTAACATCCGTACTCTCTAGGGTGCTTACTTTAGATATGGATTCTTTTAATGCTCAAGTACTATAATTATGAAGAAATAACCCGGAATTAGAAGTTTAAAAACACTCCGCAAGCCGTCTATCGGCAAGCGGAACCTTTTCTTACAATAACCCGGAATGCTTTCTTAAATTAAGCTCTTACGCATGGTACCGTTACCTACCACCTTCGACGTTTAAATTACCACAATATCGAGGATCAGATTTTACGAGTAGCTGGGCGATCGATTGTAAAATTTGCATAAACAACCAACAAAACCTTTAAAAAATAGCAAAATGCTTCATTTCGCTATAATTTTAGTCGAGGGGTCAATGCCACTTTCGACATTCCTATAAGGGTTTGCGTTTTAGGAATGGTTATGGGTCAAGATGGAATACGCATTTGTAACCACCAATTTTATTGCTGGAATTCATCGGCCTCTGGTGATGATGACATGGCTATTGAAATGCGGGTTAGAGGATTCCGGTTAACCCGTTTCTTTTCCCTTGTTTTCTCTTTCTGTCACAGAAGGAAATACGCGGACCGCCGGCATAATGTCTCACGGAATGCTTTTAAACCTCTATTTCATTAACAGCCATTTCTCTATTTTCCTTACAAACCACTTGCAAAGAATGCAATTAACTTCATTTTTAGAAGCAGCATACTACATCTGTAGTTACGCTATAGGAATGGATACCATTCAGTTTTTATGTTTCAAACAGCTTCCGTCCGGAAATCAGATTTTCATCTACATCTAACTATGTACCCTGCAAACTGCCTTTCGGCATGTGGCAGGGGGTGCATTCATCTTGACTCTTCTTTCCTAATCGATTACATTCCCGAATCGCGTAAAAAAACCCATTCATCAACATATGAAACCACAAACAAACTTTACCGAATAAAAAAGACCGATATAATAGCGTACTTTAAAAAGGGTTTTGGATTACATGCGTACTTTGTAAAATAGCACCCTCATGTAACGCCAGGTAATCGTATTTCGCTTTAGAAACTCCATCGAGTTCATTTGATATGCTAGACAAAACTTCAAATCCTTCAATCAGACGGAAATTGCACTAGGGTAAGTTGAGCCTGGAATTTCGACCCATCGATCCGTGGAATGTTGCCCCATTCTATGTAATGACTTCGTCAAAAACACTGACGGCCAAAGGGCCGTCGATTGATTCGGTGCATCGAACACCCCCCGAAATCTCTTCCTTCTCCCTAATTATCACTCGTCCGGAATAATGAGAGCAAAGCCCTCTTCCCGGATAAAAACGAAGGGCGGAGGCGTACCGTCGAGTTTGATAACGCTCGAGAAGGCGATGTTTGGAAGAGAGAGGGGATTGTGTTTCTCCCCGAAAGAGAGGAATTTGGAAAGAGAAGTTCTCGGGAAGTGGAGGAAAGAGAGGTAAATTACACGGGGAGAGTGGGAGAGATAGGTGGGAGGATTTTATCCGGGTTTCTCTATTGTCGCTCATGCCGAAAACTAGGCGGGGGAAAGTCGAGGAGATTTATCGTTTGCGGAGTCTGCGTTGGCTGTCCCATTATCCCGCCTTCGGAAGAAGCGTATTGTCGGTTGCATAAGATACAGGATAATATCCGTCTTCTCTTCTCGCATCGCCACGGTGACCGTGTTTTAGTGAAGAAGGAGAACAAATAGGGGATGAGTGCACAGAAGTAAAGGGAACACCTTAGTTCGTAAGTGTAAAAGATATCTCTTCTTCTGGTTAAAAATTCAAGTTCAGTAAAAAGGGTACGAAATTTTTGAAATGTACAATACATTTCACTCTTTATGAGGTTAAATATTTAAACAAAGGATCAATGTACGAAATACATTCAGAGAAAGCACGTTCACAGATGATGTAATCGATATATTACGTTCTCCATGTCACATAGGCCATTCTGATACTGCGAGGATCAGAGAAATAGATGCTAGAACGAATCGATTCAAGAAGAAATCGATTTTTCACGTAAGTAATCGATTAGGAAGTAGAGTCGTACGACATGCATCCCCTGCCGCATGCCAAAAGGCAGCTTGCTGTGTACTTACATAGACGTAGACAATCGAGTCTGTTCGGTGAAATTAATGTAAAATTGTGAGATGATTTCTTAGAAATTAAGAGCAATGAGGAGGTACCATTTAGGTAAAGGATACCTTCAAAATAGTTTGTAAGAATAATGATATTTAGTACTTATTAATTTGTGTTGTAAATTAAAGTTTTAATTGGCTAATACCACTTCGGAAAGTCTCAGTCAAAATGTTTAAGTCGTTCGTCAAGGGAGTATTTCAAAATAACTTCAAGATTTTCAATCGTTAATAATTTTTAGACCAACTGATAAGTCCAAAGCCTGTCTACATCAAAGTCTGTCTATTAATCAAACCGAACGTAGATTATATCCTCAACTCTTCCACCATTAGTTAAAAAAGCTCTGAAGGGAGAATGAGGCCACCTGGCAAGCTGAGGAATGACACTGCATAGCATTGCTATCGTGTTTGAGATGGAAATATGTAAGTGGAAGAATTCAGCATAAGAGCAGCACAGTTACCCCACGCATTAAACTTCTCATAGCACCATTTGCTGCGGCTTTGAATAGACTTCGTTTATCAGGAACTGGAGAAAATGAAAATAAAAATGAAGATACAACTTTTTCATAGTATTCGACTAGGAGAGACTTAGATAAATGCCATTATTCAGCATCATTCATGTCTCTGTTTGACTTCATAGCGCACAGTCAAAAGGCTGGTTGGAATCTTCCTTTACCATTAGCTACTAAGAGCCAATGCCAATGAGGCTTTCTATTCAAGATGAGGAGTCAGGCGGTTTGCCGTTGCTTTCCTCATTAGGCCAGAATGTTTCAAGTGGAATAATACCACAGAAACGAAGCAGATTGACCTTATGAGTAACACTTTTTACAGCATTTAATAAAGAGATTCCTTAATTAATGCCACAGCATCACTCATACCTCAGTAGCTTTCATATTATCACAACCATGTGCAAGATTGAGACAAAGTAAATGAAACATGCTTTTTTCTCTCTCCTCTACCGAAAGAAAAATGAGCTTCCAATATCGCTCAGGCTAGCCTTATCCCGCAGGGGCATCCATTGGAAATGGGTGGGGATATGGAGTTGGATAATCCCACTCCGCTTCCAAAATATAAGCAAATGCGGGGACTAAAGAGATATTTTTGCGGGAGTATCCAATTCCCCCGATCACCCCCTTGGAAATGTTTTTTTTTAACTTTGTGTCAGCGCTAACTAGACAGAATGGAAGTGTTTACACACGGCTTATTTTTATGACTAGCGGAAGAAGGAACGGCGAAGTTGAGACTTTGGTCGGAAATGCGACCCGTTGCTTGTGTTCCGATAGTTGATCTCGGCTCTTTATAACTGGCAGGCTCGAATAACGACCAAAGCGTAGAAAATTGCGATCACCCTTTCGCATTTGCGCCGTAAATTTTTCCGAAATTGAGGAAATCGTTTATGCATTGTGGAGAGAACTTTGACATTGTTGCAGCAAGTTCACTGCCCTTCCGAAAGGCAGCAGATTTTATGAATTAAATTTAAGCCTCAAATTGGAAATGATCTAAGTGTACCGTGAATGCATCAATCACCTACTGGTGGACTCTTATCTACTTTCGGTGGTAGTGGTAAATGGAATTATTAAGATTTTAGTTTAAGGTTTTACGTAACAAATTAAGGTTATCGCTTGCTCACGTTATAATTTGAAATTTAAAATTATGTTTCAGAACGGCTTGGCCTTCTGCAAAACAGGAAGTCTAATAAAATTATACAGATGTTATAGTTTTCTTTTCCAAAAGCGCAAATCAGTGCACGACCATACATTCACGTCATTATTAGAAACAAAGGAACCAACGTTAGCTGAAGATGTGAATGCAGGTTAAAAATTAATCATTCAGTTGTTTTTCTTTTAACAAACTTATGTACATCCTATGCCTCTGGTCATTTCCCGTGGAATATATTATGTTATGAGGGTCTTAAATGATTAAGATTAGGAAAATTTTAAGCCTGATGATGGTGTAAATTTGCACCGAAACCATGGTCGCATAAATAAATTCTGTGGAAAGTGAAACTTTTATTTCTTCTTCGTTTTTTTAAATGAAATTCCACCAGATTTCACTAAGTACTTTTAACTTTTAACTCTGACTAGATGCGTTTTTCACAAGAAGCCTGTGTGTGAAAGGTTACTTTTTGCTCATTTCGGTACTATGAAAGCTGTAGGAAACTTTGTCGTATTCGATGCTCATCCTCTGGCAAATTTAAGAAATACATAGAACATTTTTTGATTAATATTGATTACTTCCGTTGTTAGAGATTGCGCGTGAAATCAGAAATCATTGTAATCTTTATCGAGGAAATACATTTTCGCAATTGCCTACCTTGTTGGCCGAAGCGTACTTTCTTTCTAACTCCAAGGTCTCGGGTTTGAGTACTGGCAATTGGGTAATTTGGTACGGATACTTATGCTCGTTCAAATAACGAAACGAGTGTATAATTTTGGTACTACTCATGTCAAACAAATAATAATGAATTAATATTGAATTTATAGTAGAGAAGATTGATCTATATCGATAAATTAAAAATGTTATGTTAATGTAATGTTATTAAATGTAAGGAGTAATTTGGTCATTGAGGTCTGAAATATAAGGGCAAATACTGTTAATTAATTAAAGTGTTGTTACGCTAGTTTGATTATTATTAGTGATTTTATTAGTTTTTATTTGTTATTGGTATAGGCATTTTTGGAAGGCAAGTAGATCAATAGGTCAGGTTGTCGAAAGAAGAAATAAGTGGAAAAAAATTAACTTGGCGCAAGGAAATGGATTAGGAAGGTGTCGCAGAAAAAGTCGCACAGCTAGGAATATATTCGGGTAAGACAGCTCAATGGTCAGACCATTCGCCCGAAAAGCGGTAGACTCGGGTTCGAGTCCCGGTCCTCTCAGACTTTTTTCATATAAACTTGGCGAATTCCGTATTTAACCGTGAATACTCCTCTTGACGTACACCTTTCGCATCAACTTCGTCGGCTTAAAACATCGACCTCCAAGAAAACTCCGAAACTCACTCACCTGTGAAACGGTGCAGTACCCGTCCTCCGTGTCAAGATCGACTTTCAATCAACTCTGGATTTATCCCCTCACCCCCCACATATTCATCCCTACATATAAGAAAATTCCAGATATTATGCATTACGACCCGGAATCTCAATTCCGTTTAAACCTCAAACTATGAAATAAAAGGTTACGAGAAACATGTCTCAGAGACAGAGCGAGACAGAGGGAGGGATCCGCTGATTTGAAATGCATAACGGAGGGTGTAGGGGAAGTTTCGGGGAAGAGAGTTCGGGAGGAAGTTGAATGAGCGCTAGGAAAGAGTGACAGGGAGAGGATCTCGAGGAATGGAGAAAGAAGACGGAAATCAACCAATGGAATAGCAGAAAAGGGAAGGCGGAAAATGGAGGAGAGGTAATGCTTGGAAGAACAGAGATGTTGGCAGATAGGAAAGCAGCATAGGGAGACTCGTAGCGGGAGAAGAGAGAAGCTCGGGAAGTGGGGAAGCGGAAGTTATTGAGGAAAATGGAAGAGAAGAAGTGAGGGTGAAGAAAGGGCAGATGAGGTGATGCGGGAGGAATGAGGTGGGAGAGACCATTTCTGGGTCCAGAGTTGGAGCGTGAAGGTGGGCGCTGGCGATGGCAATGGAAGAGGGGTAGAAGAGTGCATTGGACGCAGCTGCCTAAGGACAATTAAGACTCGCTCGATGGTGCCCGTAATGGACGGAGAAGTGCAGGCGGCTCTTGGAAACCGCATAAGGATTGCTGAAGGCAGGGTTCAGGGGCTTGTTTTCGTTGCGAAGCGGGGATCAGTCTTTCTCTGGAGTGGCACGAAATTTGCGCGACGGATGATGGAAGCAAGTTGGTCACGTATGAGCATTGAGTAAGGATGGTCTCTATTCAAAATGTCCTCTTTGAAGGAATATTCTTATCAGACTAATTACGAAAAATGTTAGACTCTCAAATTTTCCGCATGCTGACGGAATTCAAGGGGTACTTTAGGAATGAAACCAAAAATACNACAGCTCAATGGTCAGACCATTCGCCCGAAAAGCGGTAGACTCGGGTTCGAGTCCCGGTCCTCTCAGACTTTTTTCATATAAACTTGGCGAATTCCGTATTTAACCGTGAATACTCCTCTTGACGTACACCTTTCGCATCAACTTCGTCGGCTTAAAACATCGACCTCCAAGAAAACTCCGAAACTCACTCACCTGTGAAACGGTGCAGTACCCGTCCTCCGTGTCAAGATCGACTTTCAATCAACTCTGGATTTATCCCCTCACCCCCTACATATTCATCCCTACATATAAGAAAATTCCAGATATTATGCATTACGACCCGGAATCTCAATTCCGTTTAAACCTCAAACTATGAAATAAAAGGTTACGAGAAACATGTCTCAGAGACAGAGCGAGACAGAGGGAGGGATCCGCTGATTTGAAATGCATAACGGAGGGTGTAGGGGAAGTTTCGGGGAAGAGAGTTCGGGAGGAAGTTGAATGAGCGCTAGGAAAGAGTGACAGGGAGAGGATCTCGAGGAATGGAGAAAGAAGACGGAAATCAACCAATGGAATAGCAGAAAAGGGAAGGCGGAAAATGGAGGAGAGGTAATGCTTGGAAGAACAGAGATGTTGGCAGATAGGAAAGCAGCATAGGGAGACTCGTAGCGGGAGAAGAGAGAAGCTCGGTAAGTGGGGAAGCGGAAGTTATTGAGGAAAATGGAAGAGAAGAAGTGAGGGTGAAGAAAGGGCAGATGAGGTGATGCGGGAGGAATGAGGTGGGAGAGACCATTTCTGGGTCCAGAGTTGGAGCGTGAAGGTGGGCGCTGGCGATGGCAATGGAAGAGGGGTAGAAGAGTGCATTGGACGCAGCTGCCTAAGGACAATTAAGACTCGCTCGATGGTGCCCGTAATGGACGGAGAAGTGCAGGCGGCTCTTGGAAACCGCATAAGGATTGCTGAAGGCAGGGTTCAGGGGCTTGTTTTCGTTGCGAAGCGGGGATCAGTCTTTCTCTGGAGTGGCACGAAATTTGCGCGACGGATGATGGAAGCAAGTTGGTCACGTATGAGCATTGAGTAAGGATGGTCTCTATTCAAAATGTCCTCTTTGAAGGAATATTCTTATCAGACTAATTACGAAAAATGTTAGACTCTCATATTTTCCCCATGCAGACCGAATTCAAGGGGTACTTTAGGAATGAAACCAAAAATACGCTGAGAAAACAAGGATGTGATTGTTACAATTTCTTTGCAGTCCACAGCATGCTTTAGTGTTTCCTTTTTAGCATTTACTTTGTTGGTATGCCCTCTTTTGCGACAAGTCTACGATTGTGTTATGCTCTCTCCTTTTCTGTTCAGTGTTTTCTGCTTGTTTCATAAACTCCTGACCTCTCTTGGTATTCCACTCAATCTGATTTATTTTCAAAAACTTTCCCCTATCCAACAACTTTCCTTAGATTTTTAAATATTTATACACATGTATCCTCTGAATCTCGCTCTATCAGGTGTTGATAATTGGTTTCACAAAATCAGCACAACCTTAGCGCATAAACTAATTTTTTAGTCAAGGAATTTGGGGGAATACACAACCTAACCAGACTTTTATGAAGATAAAACACTATAGTGTAGTTCTATTGTCTCTTTAAGAACTTAGCTGCTGCTTATAAATGAGTGACCCTTAGGCAAAAGTATAGAAGTTAGAGTTAATGAATATCATTTGATACAAGTAAAACATCCGTAAATTTTAAAACTCCGGCGAGTGACAAATTAAAAATATGACGAACCTCTTAAAACCTCAACTGAGATCAAAATTCTTTTATAATCTATTTGCCCAATCGAACCATTTGTTTAACAAGTATAACAACTGTACGGACGAAAATAATGAACGCTATTCTTATTAACGCTATTCTTATCCGGTGAAAATTCAAAACATCTGTCACTCCAGTAATGAAACCACACGGAGGAAAAAAGTTCCGTGAAATGGCTTTAACACCCAAAGCATTTTACTTGAAACGAAATGGATGGTAGTAATAAATTACTTAGATGTAGCAGGAAGTACTTGCGGTAATTTGAGATTGAAAAAATTGCGGAAGTTTTTATGTCAAAGATTACGAACTATCCATCATCAGTATTTTGCAAAGCAGAAATATCAAGTTTCAACAGCACGATCATCCTTCTATTTTATTAATCAATTACACTTCTGTTTAAGTAATCGTGATGCAGTACTTAACACGAATTCAATTCACATCGATAAGATATTTAAAAAAAGTAGAATATCAATTCTCAGATCACTCAGATGAATCTTATGACTACTTTGAACTAACTCAATATTATGCTATTCGTGTAATACTGAATCACATTGAAATTTTAACACACGGAGATGTTAACTACACTGAGGAGTTAGATATTAAAATTAAATTCTGCCAGAAGTCAATAATAAAAACGAAAATACTAATTAATTGAAATCTCTTCTAAAAAAGTAGAAAAGGAAGAAGTAGTAATTAAAGCCTTCGAGAAATATGAATAATATATGAAAATCCAAACTATCTTAATTTTCCTTATATCATCTGGAAATAAGTTTCCTGGAACTGTGACATTTGAGAAATATTTAAAATGAAAAAATATGCAAAACGTGGAGCAGAATAACCGAAAGAGCAATTTAATTAATTCAAATATGAAATATTCAAAAACAGCGGGAATTAAAATAATTTAGGTTGCAGTAGTTAAAAGAATGAAAATTTTGACATTATTGCAGACATTTTCATAGTGCTACGATGTATGTATGAGTGTATAGCACATTTTGAAATTCTCGTTGTACTCTGATACTATCTCATTTTATGTATAAAAAGCAAATATCTGTCCGTCCGTCCGTCCCCATATTTATCTCAGAAACGGCTTGACTTAGAGATCCGAAACAAGCTGTATTGTGTTTCTACGATGTTGAAACCCCCAGGAAAACTATCCTCATCCCTGTTAAGGCCCGGGTTCGCACAAAAGCACATCACAAAATACGTTTCCATAAGAGATGTACGTAAATTACGTTTTCATGACTTGCAGAGGTCTTTTCTTTTACAAAATTAAATTAGAAACAATGGTTCTACGAAACTGAGACAAGTGTCACATGAAAGGAAAATGATCATATATTCTTATTTTAGTCGTGAAATATTGATATATATCCGAACTTTCGAGGATTTTGATACGAGGAAATTTTGTAATTTTTTGGGAAATAAACAACCCTTTGACCACCAAGGCAATTGTTGAACATCGATTTCATGAGTTATCCCATATAAATGCACGGGGATAATCAGTTTTAAACTAAATTAAGTTCCGTCATCTTGACGGGGGCGTTTACTAGTTTTCAATAAGACTTGATAGATATCCAAGATAAATATCATTTGGTAAAAACTATAATTCTCTTAACGGTCTTATGCTAAACAGAAGAATGGTGGCATTAGTTATACGCTGGACGCTAGCGCTGCAACCCCAAGTTACCAGGTTCGAATCCTGGGTTCGGGTTTTTCCGATTAGGTAATGGTTGTGTGTGTTGACCCTTTGTTATTTTCTGAAGTCCACCACTGTAATGGTCCAGTAAATGGATGTTTGTGGGGGAATTCGGTAATAAATAAATAAATAAATTCGTCTGGGGTACCTATGGACAATTGTAAGGATCAATTTATAAATTTATACTGATTATTTATGAGATGATACGATGAAGAAAATAGAACGGGAGAATTCGTTGATATCAGATAAGTTTCCCTGAAGATATCTCTCGAGGAATTGAAAATCGATCCCATTTGGATCCGCAGATACAGAAGTACTGGTAATCAAACGTCAATACTCCCAAATCATGAAACACAGAGAATCGCTGTGTTGGATTAGCCAGAGGTCGAATAGAAAATCACAAGGGCAACCTCATTACGCGGTTATGGATGGAATTTCTGGAGAAAGGAACTTGTGCGTGTGTTTACTCACTTTCTCCACTCATCCCTCGCCAGATCCGATACTTAATGGGAGGTCTTCGTTGACGTGGAAAATCATATCTAAAGCTCAGATTATTTTTAGAAGGGAACTCTTTGGAAAGGTCTTACGAAGGCAAAGTGGCAATCCGTCATTTCTGTCAGTTTGCGAAGATGACGCTCGGAGATAGCGGTTTGCGTAATTTCTTCTAGGTCATGGTTCCTGCGCCTTCTTTTTCTCTCTCGAGCTGCTCCGCTTTTTCGCCCTTGGAAATGACATCGCTCATTTCATCGCAGCGAAGGATTCGAAGATAGCATCTTCGCTTGAAGGATTCATTTGTTTCTTATGAACACCGGCATTACGATACGGAATGCGCAGAGATGACTGTCTCTTCGATAAGTCTCGGGGAAATTTATTAAACCGAAGATTCCTCGTGGGGTGTGCCAGGCACTCGTGTTACCGGATGTTTTGAGTCAACCGCTCTGGGTTATATTATTATTTTTTAGAAGTAAGTTGGTGATATGGTTTTTATTAGAAATATTGAGGTATCCATTTAATCAACTCCTGTAGATAAGATCCTTATTTTTTAGAATTGGGTGAATGACGCCGTGCCTCTTCTGGAATACCGACCTTTCGAAAATCTACAATTAAAATGGGCTTTTCAGTCTTCAATGGACACTAAAAACATAATGAGGAAAGAGAAGAATGAATAAATTTTGATTACAGGACTGAAGTCGACGGAAATCATACTTCTATTTTTGATTAGCGAACCGTTCATGCGGAAAAGAAGTGTGGGATCTTTCACTCGCCGGGCGGTTGCTCTGCCTAGTTAAGCTATCACGACAGAACAATCTCCCCTACAATTTCTGAAGCTATGATGGGACATGACGGACCTAGTTGATTATGTGTGTCCTTCTTAAAATGAAGAATGTGTCATAATAAATTACATTTTTAAGCCCATTGAAGTAGTTTTTTAGATTATATATATATATATATAATATTTAAAGCAAGTGTTAAAGAATATACAATAACTGTAATAAGTTCACGACGAAACAAAATGGATGGAAACTCATGGAAGGAATCATAAAGGTAAACTTACAAGTTTTAGTTGACGTAGAAAGCATCATGGGTATTAGAACGTGTTAGGACTTTTAAGCAATATTATAAGAGAAAGTTACATTGTTGCAATGCTTTCTTTCTCATTCAAAGATATGCTGCTGGATGAAGGGTGACATTATCTTCAAAGAGTATAAAAGCACAAAAATAGTACCTGTTGAGTATATATTATTAAATATAGCAAATATGAGTAAACTCATTGGAGAAACTGAATACTATGTCATAAAAAATGGACGAAATCACTATAATTCTTCCTGTAAAACTAATAATAACAGTGCCCATAAAAGATTAAAAACTCTATGGGGAACCATGGCTGATGGTTAGAAACGGACTGAACCGTTAGCAGCTATGTATTAGACCGCAAGGCAAGGAGGGTATCTCACAGCTTCTTCGATGTGGCAATTTGAAGAAGTTGACTTGAGAGGAATCAGGGGAAATTATAGAAACGTCTTTCGTCGTTAATTGATACAAAAGATGTGACTAACGACGCGATGAGGGAAATTCACTCTCAGTGGGGAATTCTGTAGCACAGCTTTAACGAGGAAATAATAAAACTTTTCCCAGAAAGAGTAAAAAGGCAGCTCCTACGAAATATCGGGTAAAGGCTCATGATGTATCGTATCCAATTTGTGATGACGAAGGAAAACTTTTTCTTTCGCGAAAAACTTAATAAGTTGCTTTTCATTTGGTTGAGAATAAAGATTCGCAGAAAAAGTTTAATTCGATTAGTTTTCAGGAGATAAAATGGGGGAGATGTCTAATTTCTTTCGAGAGAAATTCATTGACCAGATTTCCCAAATGATGCGCTCTTCCTACCTTTCGTCATAAGACTGTATAAAGAGAGGGTAATGCGAAAATTTCAGTTTTGCACACTTTTACAGAGCATTATTTGCTCTTCTTACGCTGCAAGAAAATAAAGTTTGTAATCTGACTTGCAATCTCCTGGGAATAGAAATGAAGATTTGAGATTGGAAGAGTAAAAACAACTACATTTTTCATGAGCGTGTATTCTTTCGCAATTCTGGAAGTCAGCATTCCTTATGGAGTAAAATAGTAGATGTGATTCGTTTTCGTTTATTTCAAATTAGTTCAGAAATTGGTTAATGAAGTTGTCGATCGAATTATCGAATCGAATATCGAATTTGCGCAAGCAAAAACTATTTAGACAGGCTCGCAAGGTTGGGTGGCGTTTATGAATTAGATATAGCAATTAAAATATTTCAAGACCACTTATCTCTTGTAGTAAAGGTTAAATTTCATTTTTACGTGAAGCAAAACTGAAAGATTCGATTTAAAATCCTCCATTTCAATAAATTTTATTTGTAAAGGAAAGATATATACTTTTCCACACAAAAACTTTTATTGACTCTATTCCACACAAAAATTATTATTGAGCCAATAAAAGATTTTTTGTTTGGAAAAGAATATTTCTTTCCTCTATTATGGATATCCACAATATCTCGGCCACAATATTATGGATACTCACAATATAATTTTAAATTTTATTTGAATTTGATAAGAAAGGGAGAGTATGTTAGTTTTTACTTTCTACTTGGCGAATCAACCGAAGTATCATCCTTTCCTTTTAACATCAGCTAGATATTTAAGAGCGGCACTTAGCCTCAAAATTCATTAGTGTAAGCTAGACTCGATAAGTACATGAAAGTTGGAAATCTGAGGTTCTTTATAGGTACCCAAACTGTAGGAGTTTGAGAATTTCGGAAATCGAATTAAATGCCGCTGAGAAAAAAATCACAGTCTATGCCTATGAATAATTTCTAAAAATTTTGAATTAATTGCCACAAATTTCTTATTTAGATAATTAAGAAATTAAATTCAAAGGGCCCAAATTCTACCTGTTTCACTATGATAAAATATAATCAGCTCAAGGTTCGGGAGATGTGATGGTAAACAAATCGTTTTGACCCCGAAAACAAGCACCAGTGCAGAATACCACGAGAACCCCTGAGGAAGAGCGGGCGGACCGTAATTATGAAGCAAACTAATGTAACTCCGGGCTCCATTCGCTTTAAAACAACATCGCCGAATTTCCTCAAAGCCCTTCCTCGGAGAACACTTGCTATCTTATTTACCAGTCTCCGCATTGTGCTAAGCCGTGGTCGCTCCTCATCGCGAAATAGCCTTTAAAATATTTAGGTAAGCAAAGCGAAGTTACGGCCGTAACTGAGATTAAAAAATTTAAAGGGAAAAATAGACACTCTCCTCGTATGTTTCTTGAGGCCTTTGAAGCACCGAATCCCGCACTACGCATCTCCGGCGGAAGGAGTTACTCAGCTTCGGATTTCTCCTTCAAACTCCGAAAGCTTCCAAAGTAAACAGGGGAAAAAATAAACCCGGCTCTTGACGTGCGCTTTCGAGATCGGGTCGATGCCGAAAGATCTCATCTGAAGAATAAGGTCGTCATGGCAAATGTTTATTTTCTCATTCAAACCCGTTTTGAAATTTTATTCCCTTCCGCCATTCATACGGGAGCGTTTTGTTGCGCCTGCAGAAATATTCCTGGGCTTCCTGCTTGTTTCGCAAGGCCTGCACGTGGTTTGCCGCGGAGCGCAGCGAAGGGTCTCGATGTATTAAGCCCGGGGAGAACTGGCCATCGCGGAATTTCTGAGATATCTCAGTGCTCGTTCCAAAATAGTGCCTTTCTTTTGCTTAACGTCATCACTAACCTACCTTACGGGGGTTACTTTTGTATTATAGGAACTCTGGAAAAGTAAATTGGCCTCCTCTCACATTTTTATCCATCCTGCAAAGTCGAAACGATACCGCCCCTCTTTCCGATAAATCATTCAGTCGATAATCGGCTGAAACGATTTGAAGCTGAGTTCTTCGCAAAATTAGAATCGGAATTTCCTCCCAATCATCCGATGGCATTAAGGGAAAGGAAAAAAAAAAAGATTTTACAAAACATTTATTGTCAAATTCCCAAATTAGGAAAAAATGAGTGAGAGGACTTGCTAATAACTAGGTATTGGTAACTTTCGTATAGTTTCCCATCTGGATACTTTTATACAGTTATAATGGAGAATTACTACTGTGATATTGCATAATAGTAATAAAAATAATGTCAATAATAATAATAATGAGTAAAAACTTTATTGGGACCAAACAATATATACCGACAAAACAGTTATCCACAACAGACCAGACCTCATCCTTTTTGATAAAGGAGCAAAGAAAACATACTTAATTGACATAGCCATCCCCAATGACGCCAATATTCAAAATAAAGAAGAAGAAAAAATTTCCAAATACACCCCATTAGCACAAGAAATAAAGCAGCTCTGGAAACAAGAAACAGTCTCAATAGTACCAATAGTTATATCAGTTACCGGCATTACAACAAAAAAATTTTATACACACCTGGAAAAACTAAATATTAATAAGAACATCCACTCAAATATTCAAAAGGCAGTCATACTTAAAACAACTTCAATAGTACGAAAATTCCTAGGAACACAATAGAGAGGTATTTGACTTGGTTAAGACCCGTCAAAGAACCGACTTTAGTCCACAAGTGTGAGATA